>JAOXNZ010000177.1:10665096-10697883 GCA_028566095.1 Kryptolebias brasiliensis | reverse complement strand
ATGATTGGAGCAACTTAATGTAGATCAGTCTTAATTATGCACTTATGAAGAAGTATTGTTACTTCTCAGCACAGTTAGAGTTCTGTTCTTAAATGCTGACTTTTGTAAATGCAGTGTGTTCACAGAAACTGATCTCAGGTGAAAATGAGGAGCTTCTACGTGTCTTTGTCTCTCTTTTTTGCTCAGGTGTCAGTGTGTGGAAGGCTTTCGAGGTCGACTGTGCGAGGTGGATGTGGACGAGTGCGATCCTAACCCCTGTGTGAACGGGGCCAGCTGCTTTGACGGTCTGGGGTCCTTTACCTGCCGCTGCCTCCCTGGGTTCAATGGAACCAGGTGTGAGACAGGTACTACTGTATAAGACAGATAACACATCACCAGGGCAACCAAAGAGGAGGAAACCTGAAAAAAAAGATAATAAAGTGTCATTTACATCTGGTCGTGTTGTGTTATGAAAGCATATCTTGAACATGCATTTTTAATTAACTGCCTCACCAGGTTTTTAGGCATTTATTCTCATAGTTACACATAATTGGCTTACAGAGATGTTTTGTTTAGAAATAAATTTCCTGTATATCCTCTCAGAAATGTCCTCTGCCTTCAACCTGGACTTTGAGGTGTCTGGTATACACGATTATGTGATGATGGACGGAGTGATGCCGGCGCTCACAGAAATCACCTGCACCTTCTGGATGAGGTCGTCTGACACCAATAATTATGGCACACCTGTTTCCTACGCTGTGGAAGGCAGTGACAACGCTTTCCTTCTTATAGACTATAACGGGTCAGTGATGCAATAACATTTATAAAATGTCATTTCCACAATCCATTTGTTTTTTCCAACATCTGTTTTGCCTGCAGGTGGGTGCTGTATGTGAATGGGAGGGAGCGGATTACTGACTGTCCTGCGGTGAACACGGGTCAGTGGTTCCACATCGGCGTATCCTGGAGGAGCTATGACGGAGACTGGAGAATCTACATCAACGGGAGGCCCTCAGATGGAGGCAAAGACCTGTCAGTTGGCACCACTATCCCAGGTGTAGTGCTATCCTCAGCCTGGTTACAGTTTTGTTCACATAGATGTTTCTTTTTAACAACTAGTTTTTTCTCAAGGGTTCACTTCCTTACTTTGGAGTTGTTAACCTCAGTCCTAACTGTTTTCTTTAGGTGGAGGGGCACTTGTTTTAGGTCAGGACCAGGATCAGAGGGGAGAAGGCTTCAACCCTGTTGAGTCTTTTGTTGGGTCCATCAGTCAGCTCAACATCTGGGATCGGGTTCTGACTCCACAGCAGGTAAACGTTAAAAAAGTCTCTTGTGTATTTGAACTTTTGATGCAGGGTCAACTTTATTTCAGTAACTGTGCTGTGGATTTGGTTAATCCCTACATTGCAGAGTAGTAGCAGAGACATTTTAAAGTTGAGTCTTTAATATTTCTGTTGATTTAGCTTAAGAAGATTTGACTTCATGTTTTATAAGACCGTGTTCAGACCTGGCACTGACATTTGTCCTGGGTGATCTGATCACAGATGGGTGAAGCAAACGACAGACTGAACACTCTAAGTTGCATTTCATTGGTAGTGTGAATGCAAAGTATCCTGAGCCACGATGAAGTGACTGACTTGACATGAACCCAGTAATGACCTGGATGTCTCTGTGTTTAAAAAGAAAATACTTTATAAATAGTATTAAAATCAATAAAAAAGGACACATTTTATTGACAAGGATTGTCTTGTATTGATCGGTAGATTTCCAGGATTCTGTATGGGTAAATTTTCCTGTAATATAATGTTTGTTCTGGCTGTTTTTAGAACCGATTGTATCTGCTGTGGTCACTATATTGTAAAATGTGCTGTGTCAATAATGAATCTTACTTAAAGCTATCCCCTTGTGACCAAATCACCCAGGATGGATGTTAGGATGGAATCTAGAACATTCACGTAAATTGTTTTTAAAATATTTACAAGCTGAGCTCCTCTTTCTCTGATCATCCTACAGATTAGGGTCCTGGCCAGCAGCTGTCCAGCCTCTCATGTGACCCACAGAGGAAACGTCCTTGCCTGGCCTGACTTTCTTAACGGGGTGGTGGGCCGAGTTAAAGTAAATCTCAACAGCATTTTCTGTGCTGGTAAGAGAGATTCACATATTTAAACCTACATTTTAGACTGTGTTTATCTGTTTGTAAATGTGCTCTAGAAAAGCTTTAAACCTCATGAATCCACCGTCTGCGTCTTCCCAGATTGTCCCAAGCTGGAGAATGCTGTGCCCCACCTGCATGTCTCCTCTGTGGAGGTGAGCCCTGG
The DNA here is from genome assembly GCA_028566095.1 of Kryptolebias brasiliensis. Classification (NCBI taxonomy): domain Eukaryota; kingdom Metazoa; phylum Chordata; class Actinopteri; order Cyprinodontiformes; family Rivulidae; genus Kryptolebias; species Kryptolebias brasiliensis. The sequence goes on along the minus strand of JAOXNZ010000177.1, from coordinate 10,695,586 downwards.
TGCTCAGGTGCAGATGTCCTGTGATCCTGGTTTCTACCTGGTGGGGGAGCCAATGCTGCAGTGCCAAAATAAAGGAGAGTGGAGCCACCCTCTGCCCAGCTGTGAACGTGAGGCCCAGAACTGTAAAACTCAAATTTTCATTGCAAATGAATCATTGTAGCCATGACGTACATCCAAGAACAGATAACAAATTACACCCACACTAACAGGTTAATGTCCAAAATAAACAGGAAGAGAGGCCTGCAGGGACAGATACAAGGAATGTGTTGTGTCCTGCCATCTTGATTGTCACATGATATGAATTGTCAGCTTCAGAAATTGTACATGTAATTGACTTTTCTTTGGCAATATTACACTGCAATAATCTGAGGCTGTTCAGGAAAAAACATCATTTTAATGAATGTGCTAATTGGATTAGTACTTTGTGTTTTTGCTAAAAGACTGTAGCAGTCTCTAAATGATCACTTATTCAATTAAAATTGTTAGAAACCAAACAAATAAGAGTTGCGTGTTTTATTTCTCTGTGCGTTGTAGGAGTGTCGTGTGGACCTCCTCGTCCTCTGGAGAACGGCTTGTTTCAGGGGACAGATTTCCATGCTGGCAGCTCTGTGGTCTATCAGTGTAATCCAGGCTTTTACCTGCTGGGAGACACCAAGGTGCGCTGCAGCAACAGCGGCAAGTGGGGAGGACATCCACCGGCCTGTTTGGGTACCAAAACATGAACTTATTGCATCTGAAATGAATGTTGTAAACTGCAAAATAAAAAATCAGCTGCATTCTGCATTTCACCTATGCATTTCTTTAATGCATTTTTCTGTGCTCAGATGTGGATGAGTGTGCTCTGGGATCCGACTGTGACAATCATGCCAGCTGTCAGAACACAGACGGATCTTACACCTGCACCTGTATTCACCCATACTCTGGAGACGGCAAAAACTGCACAGGTAGCAAGACTCTGAAGTGTTAAATAAAGCCATGTTCAGTTATCAAGTAAACAGAAATGAAATTTTACAGTAAGAGTTTATTTTATACTGTGAGAAACCTGGTGGTTATGTATGTGTTATCAGAGCCTGTTAGGTGCCAGAACCCTGGATCTCCAGAATTTGGTCACAGAGATGGCAGCAACTTTCTAGTGGGCGGTGAAGTTGTGTTTGGTTGTGATAACGGCTACGAGCTTGTCGGCTCATCCCGACTCCGTTGCCTGGATTCAGGAACGTGGGATAGCCCTGTTCCATACTGCAAAGGTGAGTTTAAGTGTTGAAGCACTGAGCCTATTTGTGTCTTTTTGTAGGAAATAACAATATGTACTCACTGTTCTAGGTTCTGTTGGTGGTGATTTCCATATTTGTTTTTCATTAGCCAAATGTCTGTTTTACCTTTGAGTTTTATCCACTTTAAAAAAGTCTGTCAGGTCATTTCTTTTTACATTTTCATAGGCAGTATTTTATTTTCATGACGTTTTACCACAAAAGAGGGTATTTTTCTCTTGAATAAAGTAACTCTAAAAAAAAGAAAATAAAATACATCAATTATACAGATGCAGACACACATGAACCCTTATCACAACACAGTGTCATGAAGGGGTGAATACATCTGCAGATGTCTTTTTGTTTTCCACTGAACAATAAGCCAAAAAGGCCCGACTGCTGCAGAGCCTCCATTTTGGCTCTGAGCCACATTCTTCCTCTCAGAGGAAACGGAGCTGGACTTACTCGATCTGTTCCAGTCTGTTACGTTCAGACCACTATTGTCTGTTAACGGCCATACTGATTGTGTTTGAAGGGAAAACACTGTACAGTTTGTTATATATATGGAATTTGAAGCATCTGATGCACATAAAACACAAGATATTTTTCTATCTGTAACATTGGTAACAACAAAATTTAAATCATGTCTGTTCTTATCTATTAGAGGGAACCATTAACATATTGCAATAAATATAACATTTACAATGTAAAATAGTATATAGTGTAGAGAGAAATTATTTCATTTCTTATACAGTCTTTTCTGCTTTTATATTAGATTGTTTTTGTAATACAAGAATATAACCAAATGGTGCTACTTGAGGGGGAAAAAAAAACTGTCCTTAACTTTAGCTTGGCTCCCAAAGTTTTGTTGACGTTTTACAGCAACAATTCATAGCAGGAAACAAAAGCCACATCTAATTATGAAAGTGAAGTGTTGTTGTGCATAAATGATGGAACAGATTTATTAGTATTTAGGTTTCATTGAAATATTGAAATGACACAAAGGATTGGTAACCAACTGCCTTTCTAACCTTGGCCTTTAGCCCTCTCCTGCTCGACACCAGCTGTTCCAGAGAACTCTGTCATGAAAGGAAACAACTTTACCTATGGCAGCAAGGTGACTTTCAGGTATCATTTCCATCACACGATACCAAGACCTGCTCGTCTTTTCTGGGCTGAGGTGCGATCCGTCATCACTCAGCTCCACCTCAGAGGACAGCTGAGCTGGGCTCTCACTGAGGGCAGTGCTCCTAAAGTGCGTCTCTGAGGCTGACGGTGCTCGTCGACACAGAAAGTGAGATGATAAAAGGAGCACATGAGAAGATCTTGAAGTGCCTTCAAACAGCCAGACCTCTGTGGGGAGAGGATCTGAAGGAAGGGTGGATCACGTGACCACTGCCTGGCCTCAGACAGCTGTTGCCTTCATGTGCATCCTCTGTGACCTGCTCCTCATCTGTGAGATGAGAATCAGTTTAACTCTGATTACTGATGAAGCTCCCACTTAGGCCACAGATGAACCCAGTAATAATCCTCCTGATCCTCTACGGCTGTAAGGTTCTTGAAACAAAGCATGTTAATCACAAGAACTGAAGTTAGAAAAAAAAATTAGAGCAGGATTACATCTTTCTGGTGGAAACGGCAGGAACAAAAATCCATATTATATCACCATCAAGCAGGATGTTTAAGAGTTGAAGGCGTTATTCGAGCTGTAGACAGATTGTTTGCAGGTCAGGCAGGCGAACGATGAAGAACGATGCTCCCAGGGAGGAGTCACGTCTGTCCGCCCTCTTCTAAGGTCAGCTCCTCTTCACGCTGAGTGGCTGAATGAAACGATGCTGTCTGCTCTCTGAACAACCAGGACAACACTCTGAACACAATGATCTGAACTAACTGAGTCAACGGCAACCTGACCACTTTTGTTTTTTAACTTTGAAGACCCTTTTTCTCAGTTCAAAGCTGAAACCTGCAGAGTTCCAAACATATGAACTTGTCGGGCAGCTCGTCTTGTGAGCTGTTGAACTCACATGCAAATCGCTCTCACTCCCATCCCTCGTCCCGGTCAAATATTCAGCAGGTCTGACGGAGAGGAGAGGAGAGAGGAAGATGGCATGTTTCAGGAAGAAATGAAGCTCATAAAAAAAGGTCCAAATGTAGGTTTTCTTTTTTTTTTCTTTTTCTTATTTAAAGTTTCTTCTGTACATTTACTATAACTATTTCATCTTAACTTCAGCTGTTTCAGCCATTCATGTTCCAAAATGTTCATCTCGTTCAGTGTGGAGGGATATGAGTGACAATTAAATCAATAAATATACCATTAAATAAATAAATATAACTTGAAATACATATGTGTAAAACGCAGCCATATATTAGTGATTTTAGGGCCTGGACCTGATTAAACTGGGTTGTGGTTCTGCTGATTCCGTTGCAGACTTGTTGATGAGCTATTTTTGTTGATTTAATTTACAGCTGAGAAGAGTCAAAGGGCTGGACTGAAGAAAACTCACATGACTGCAAACAGCAAAGCAGCTGTAGGGTTTGGGACCATCAAGTTATACAATGACATTTGTCTGTAACAGTAAAATGATTTTCTGTTCTTAAAATCGGTAATTAAATTAGTTTTTGTTTGTCTTTTGGAACAGTGTTACTGCTGTTGATCCGTCTGGCTATAAAATATATCTGGGAGCTGATCTTCAGCCAACTTTGCAGTGGATTTTTATTGAAGTGCATTAAAACAAGCTTCTGTCTGTCTCTGATGCTTAAATAGAAATTTGTCTTAATACTGTTTATGGGCATTTTTAAGATTTTGATGTTCTTTCGGAGCCCAGTTGCAACACATTCCCTGTCAAGCTGTTACACGTTAATGTTGCAGATTGGAAATAACTTGTTTTGAATAATTTCTAAACATGTAAAACATTTAAAAGAAACAACTTTAACACTAACTAATGGTTTACCAACTATCATATTTCATCACTTAACAGGAAATACTGTCACAATAATCTTGTCTCTTTTATATCTAGCTGTAAAAAGTGAAAAACCTGAGGAGTGCATGGACTGTTGAAGCTTTAACCATTTTACTGATTTATGATTGTTTATATTTGCAGGAATGAGTCTGTTATCAAAAAGCTCTAACTACATGTGGATTAAAGGTCAATCTTGATTGTTTTTAAAATTAAACTCAAATATATATATATATGTATATATATATTTCTTCATCAGCGACACTCAAGAAATTGACTCTATAGCACCATCAAGTGGTAAATTGTTAACACTACATGCATCAATTTGCCTTCACAGATTTATCAGAGCAACATTTACACTTTATTAGTATAACAACAAACAAACAAAACCCACAGCTGGTCAGATTAGTCACATTAGTATTTTGGTGAGACTCAACCCTCCCAACTAACCTCATTTACAGATTTGAAAAACAAAAACATAAAACTGTCCAAAGGTTGATATTCTTCCGTCTCACCTTTAAAATTACAGTAAATTGGTCTTAATTGATTGAAACACCATCTGCTGTGAAAGATTATGTAAAAACATGAAATGATGAGTTTCTTGGGGAGATTTTTTTCTTGCAGTTCTCTGAGTGAAGCATAAACTTTCAGTCAACTCTGCAACCAGCTTCAAAAACAGTGCAAACATTTTTATTTATTGGTATTTTCCACATTTCAGCGGTCTAATTAAAAAAAAGAATAAGCATGAAGGCAATATATTTTTTAAATATTAACAGGCAGAAAACCTCAGCTCGGTACGTGTTTCACATGAAACCGACAGGAGCAGCTGATTTCAAACAGAAGCTTGAACTTGAACACTTCAGTCTGGGTTTTTTTTGTGTTTCTATTCAGCAGTGAAGCTGCAGTAAATTCCCCAGTGATCACTAGTGTAACGGCCACAGTCCAGCTTCTCCAGCCCCACCAGGGCCATGTGATCAGGGCCCAGACGTGGGACTCCATCCTGGGTAGCTGGGCGGAGGTAGATGCGATCGAAGCGACAGCGGCTGACGTAGGGAACGGTTTTATTGCTGTTAGCTTTGGTATCCCAGGTGTAGCGGCAGTGCTCCTGTTTCCCCAGTCGCTCCCACACGTCGCAGACACTCGAAGGCAGGCCCACTTTGGCCACCTGACAGAAAAACCAGAGCAAACATTAATAAAGGGGGATTTATACAGCGTGTTTGAACTTACTGGAAAGACCCGCGACTGACCTCGGTGTCCCTCAGGTTTGTGTCCCCTCCGAAGAGGACACTGACGTCATCGGGAGCGTCTTTCATCCTCTGCATCACCACCTGCAGCTGTTTCATCCGCTCTTCTGCGTGGCCTTTACAACTTTCAAGGTGAGAAGTCATCAGACACAACTTCTGGCCTTTAAAAGTCACCTAATTTTAAACCAACAACAACAAACAGCTCACCTCTGTCACATTCAGGTGGGTTTACGCATGCTAAGCAAATAGGATAAAAGATGGAGCACAAACCTGAGCTACAAGTAGATTCCTCATCATCTGTGTTGAGGAGAAGTTTACTATCTCACTCTCCAGAAATTTGACTCGTGACTTTTTCAGCATCATCCCTGTGAAGTAACCTTCTTCCCCGGCTGCTCAGGACAGGTTCAGAGGTGAGAGGTTTTTTAAAAAGAAGTTTAATTTAAATGGGATCATGTGGACTACCTTTGAGTGTCTTACCTGCAGTAGAAAGCAGTCAGCGTGATCCAAGTTTGGAGAATCTAAGAGGATTATTTTTTTATCAAGAAGCCAAACAAAAAGCTACTCAAATATAAAAAAATAAAAATCAAACGTTTGCCATCTCATCTCAAGCTTTTACAAATATAGACCTTTGAATAAATGCTGCATAAAATGTTCACACTTCTTCAATTATTTGTTACTAGTTAGTAATATAATGTTATGCTTCATTTTGTGCATGATGGCTGCCCGATGCATGCTGAAAGGTTTAAGTTTGAGACATTCTATCGTCTGTTTTGAGTAGCTTTTAGTTTAGATTTTCTCCTTTATTCTCAAACTGGGACTGAGCTAACTGATGTCTAATGCAGGAAAAATACTGAAAAAAAACCCAAACCAAACAAAAACCATATCCCTTAAGTGACAGAAATTAATGTTGGATGACTGCAGTTGTTGCAAGTGGTTGAACCAGAGAATAAAATATAAAACTGAGTAAAAAACAGCAACTTAGAGGCTAGGCTAAAGAAATTTTAAACATTTCTCATGACATTTTTTAAGAAGCATGGCACGTCGGGTTTTTAAAGATCAGACGTTGAACACCGCTTGTTAAAGGGGTTCTTGCAGCACATAACACACTCCAGGGTTTTGTAGATAAGAAAATAACTATTTTTTCAAGCTAAATAAAGCTTTGTGAATCAGACAATCAGCCTCTGTATACGACACAAATATGCCCATCTTCAGGCGTCTGTAGGAGTGACAACAGATGAGACTTTTCCCCAGTGATTCTGTCCTATTCCTGACACAATTTAAGCCAATTTCTCATAATAACCGCATGAATCTTATCAAACAGTTTGACAAGCTGTCCTAGGAGGCGGCACAGTGGTGTAACGTCTGCTTGTTCTTCCGCCTGTATAGGTTTTCTCTGAATACTCCCTCCCTCCCACAGACCAAAAACATGCAGCGTTCATTCATTATTATGTTAGGACCACGTCAGAATGTGATCAGAGAGGGAGAAAAAAACTTTGTGAACATACTTTACCTTCGATGATCAGGTAGCTAACAGCTCGTTTCTTCAAGTACTGGACGTAGGGTGGGATGAGCTCCTGCAGGAACACCACGTCAGGAGTGTATCTGAGTAAACAGAAGAATCACAGCAAGTACTATCCGCTTAATAACTCGACAAGTTAGTCAGACGTGATCAAAGAAAAAGAGTAGAGCTCCTTTACCAAATCTGCATTTCAAAATTATTCAAAATTTAAAAAAATACTGTTACTCTTTTTACTATTTTGTGAAACCTCAGGGACCTCTGAACAGTAATGGAGACTGTAACACACGGCATGTCCAGAGTTGCATCGATTATTCGCTTAATGAAACACAGTATTCATTTTAATACTTTTCCAGTGGAACACTTTGTCCCATTCGTTCTGATAAACCCCGCTGGTGACGTCCTTTGGACAAACATTTTACTTACAAGACTAAATAGGAACACAGGCCTCTGGCACGCTCTGCAAGGTTGTCTGTATCGAGTCCATCCACGTTCCAGGAGATCAGCGACAGCTTGCTGTCATCTTCAGCTGAGGGCTTCCGTGTAGCAGGACTGTCTCCGGTTAAATCGATGCTGGAATGTATTTATTTTTTTAATCAAAGAGCCGAGTTATTAAAGTTATGGCACATGGAGCTGTTTCACCACACATCGTGAAGACACAAGACTTTACCAATGATCCGGGGAGGTTTTCTCAGTCTTCTGCCTCTTGTTTTGGGGGCTGCTGTCATTTTCTTCGAAATCCTCTGCAAATACCCTCTCCATGTCTGCCTCAAAGAATGAGTTCAGAGCTCTCTGACAACAGAAAGTTAAAGTATTTGCTTTTGAAGTTTAACAAAAACAACCTGATTGCAGTTTTTTTTATTTTTTTTAACTCACAGACCTTTAAGCTAATCAGTGGAACAGGCTGCAGCTGAGCTGAGCTGCTCTCTGCCCACAGCAGTAATGAGTTGTGTGTTTGCTGTACCTCCATCTCCCAGTCATTCTCAGCCAGGTAACACTGAGCCACGGCGCCGTCGGTTCCCGCTATCGCAGAAAACTGGTCGCACAGCCGGGTCCTGTCCTCCTCCACGTCAGAAACACGAGACGGAACACCGGAGGCTGATGTGGAGGCCATTTCCCCGAGACGATACTTTTACATGCAGAATATTTTTACACGAGAACTCAAGTTTTAGACCATTCTGCTAGGTGTAACCGAAAACACGTCCGGGTGGAAAACAGAGCCCGACGTAAACAGACTGTTTCTGAGGGACAAATAGGAATGAACCTGATCTTTAAAATGACCTGTATTTGTCTACAGACAAATACAGATCATTTTAAAGATTCTGTCAAAAAGTATTGTAGTTGGGGTTTTGTCGCTTCTCAAGTACAAGGCTGAGTTGTATAAGAGTAGGGTCAATTTCAGTTCCCCTTAAAAGGCTATTATTTTCTATTTAAACGTTTCATCTTTTGTATGTGGAAGCTTGCCAAAGATTTCAAACAGCATTAGAAAGTAAATGCCGCTGTCAGCTTGAAATATTTCATTTCTTCCAATCTTCTTAAAAAAAAAAGTCCTGAACATCAATTTAAAACTGTCTACAATGTAAGGAAAAAATGCTTACAGCACATAAATCACTGGTATAGTTCAGGCCTACTGTTTTCCAGAACTTTACAAGATATTGTCCAGACTCAGCCTTGTTAATTTCAAATGGCATCCTTTTCATTACCACTTCTGTTTTCCCCCAGTTCAAGTTAAAGGACGAGCATATGTGTCGGTTGAATATTATATTAGGAACGCTTTTCATTGTTACATTTCTTTATTTAAAACTTTCAATTTATCATTTTTTTTGTTGTAAGAGAATTTATTTCAAATTAAGACTTTAGTTGTAGTGTGCGCGGTTACCGTGGTGCGAGTTTCCGCCCGGACGCTTTTTCCAGACGCGGCGGTTTCCGGTCTGAGATCAACAGAAGTTTGACATTCGTCGGTCTCGTTTTCTTTCGGTGTAAACATGGGCTCACTGACGTTGAACTCTTTGAAACAAATAATGAGAGCAATGGTGGACCACGCGGGCTTTGACAGAGTCTTGAACAAGGTAAACATTTATATCTCAATAAACCGAGGACTGGGGATTTTCGCTTACAGCTCGCACAGCCGGACGTGTCCGTATTATTTCAGCGTTATAAACGCTGTTTAAACGTTTTCTCTCAGGTGAACGTGTTGTCTGCCAGCCCGGGAAAGTTGGTGTGTGAGATGCGGGTGGAGGAGGAGCACACAAACCGGGGTGGGACGATGCACGGCGGGTTGACAGCCACCCTGGTGGATGTTATCTCCACGATGGCCATCATGAACAGCGAGAGGGGAGCCCCCGGGGTCAGTGTGGACATGAACATAACGTGAGTCCGAAAACAACGTCAATCTGAAATCATTTCAAATGCTGAAATGCAGCGTGGAGGTTTTATTTTACAGCTTATACCACTGGTCACAAGTAAACTGTGGGTTTTAGTCAGCCATTTTTTGATTAAGGGCCTGAATGTGTTCAAACATTAACGTACAAACTTGAAAACTATCTCGTGGCAGTGACTTCCAGCGTCCTTGCTGTCTTGTGGGATTGAAAATTAACTCCATAAACTACAAACCACTGTGTTACAGGTACATGAATGCTGCCAAGATGGGGGAAGACGTTCTCATTACCGCTCAAGTCCTCAAGCAGGGGCGGACGCTGGCGTTCGCCACTGTAGACCTCACCAGCAAAGCCACTGGAAAGCTCATCGCACAAGGAAGGCACACAAAACATCTTGGCAGCAGCTAAAGTCTTCCCTGTGTGCCCGCAGATCAAACTTGTATCGTGTCAATCGCTGTACTGTCCAAACCTGAGTCGCTAGGTGGAGATATACACTAGTTTCTGTATGTAAATAAGTTCTCAGAACAAAATGTGACAAAAACTGTAAATTGCCAGGTGCTACTACTTCACATTCAGCTAAAGACCCGTGTTTCTTTTTGTTGTCAGATGTAATAAGCAGTCAATACTGCTCTGAGACTCATTGATTGGTGCACATGCAATAAAGCAACTGGACAAAGATTTAGGCTTTCAAAATTTGCACTGTATTGGGATATGCTCAGCAGTAATGATTCGAGAACCAACAGAAAAACAAAAACCCAGAAGGTACAAGCCTTACACCCTTTCAAATGAACACACTGAATCAACAAGGATCAAATTTGTACATACTATTTATAGTTTTTAATAAGCAAGCTGGCAACACCAAATTTCAATTCGATTAGCAAATTATCGCAATTTCAGTAGGTCGGATTAAAGAAATCAGCTTTCAGCATGTTAAGCATGTTAAACAAATCTTAATTTTCTCACCAACCCATGTCCCCCAGAAAAACAAAGCATAAAACATCAGATTTCAGTAGCTTTAAATTAATAGTGCATGAACGGTTTGAACGGTGAAAATTAACATCTAACCAACATTTTGTGTACAATGCCTTTCAAGACACTTGAGATTTGAGCAAAAGACCTGCCTAGTATGTTTCAGATTAAAGCAAATGACACAAAAACATTGTAAGAGTCCAGCAAAATAACTAAGGCGATTTATAAGCAACACCTACACCAAATGATTTGACAAATACGGTTTGTCTTATCTTTGCTTATCGAGGCGTTTAACACCTAATTACACCCATCCCTGGTCAAAAGATTGTATAAAGTTGTTTTAGAAATCCCAGTGACATTACAAACAAGCTTTAACAATCCTTTCTTATGACAAGGATATAAGACGTGTCCATCTCAGAACCACCATGAAGACCTATGTATTGCTTGTTCCTGTTTAGATGCAACATAAAGAGTTCATTCAGTGACCGGTGCTGTTGGCTCCAAGAGAACAACCAACCACTCAAAATCAATGTTCATGCAGGTTTGAATGAACAAAATGGAAAGTAAAAAAAACTAATAAAGGGATGAGTGAGGTGAAGGGAATGAGGAGGAAGTACAAAAAAAAAAGTAAAAGAATTTGGGGAAAAAAAGGGAGTGTGAGGGGGACAAAATAAAAAGGATGAGGACTGAATCGGCATCAGGTCAGGAAGAGGAGAATGAGTGGGGAACAAAAAGGAGATCCAAGCACAAGTTCAAATCTTTTAAAGGGAAAAGGGAGGAGATGAGTACATCAATTTGCTTCTGAAGGCTTAGGCAGGAAGGAGAGGGGGGTGAAGGCTCTTCTCTGTGTGAAGCAGGAAGCCTTAATCAGGCATGTATGGGCGGAGGTGATCCTCGACGTCTCCCACACCCCAGCAGGTGAGCTGGTCCTGGGGCAAGTACAGGCACAGGCTGCACAACTTGAAAACTGTGGCCTTGGTTTTAGGAGTCTGAAAGAATCACCAAGAGAACATTTGTGAACAAATGTGTTTTAAGGCTGTTTGAGATTTCAACTTTTCACAACATTTTTCCTCAAATCTATGGGCTGGCTTTCACCTGTAAGTGTTGTCTATCCATGAAGAGGAATACAGACTGAGTTGGGTTGTTCATGACCATTCCAGCCTTGTCTTTACGACCCAAAGCATGCAGGCACTGCTTCTCGTAGTCTCCATGATGAAATTCAAACTTGGCCTGAACGTGACAGGAAGGACTTGTTAAATGCAGTTGCAGTTTGCCTAACACATGCACTTCCTGTAATGTGAAAATCAACTTTGTACACAGGGTTTACCATGTTTATATATAACTTTTAGTCTTCCTCAATAGTTTGTTTTAGTATCAGATAGCACTAAATACAAGAGTGAACAGCCTTGATACCCATTAAAAACATCTGAATTCAGACCACTTTGGATATGATCTGGACGTCTCAAGGTTAAAATCCAAGTTCACTCAGCGGCTGGCTGATTAAAGTCAAACAGCCAAACTTGGGAATATTCAGCTTTTTTTTTCGCTTAAAGTTTTAACGAACAGTTTTATCAAAATCCTGCTCAATAAAAATGTTTATTTTGTCAGGATTTTATTAATCAGAGTGGATTACCAGAACACCACATGGGGAGTTTCTCTTAATTTTTTGCACTGTACAGTAAAATATGCTGCATCAAATGCAGGACAACAGTCTGAGTAGTGTTAGATTTTTACCTAATTAAAAACATGGCTGACTTTAGTGAAGCTGCAGAAAGAGCAGCTGGTGGCTGCAGCACACCATTTCACTGTAGTCGAGTTTTAAAAGTTAAAATCTTCAGTCTTTGCTCTGAAACTGAACTCTGAAGTCAATATTCACTGCACGCTCCTGTATTTCTCCCATATCGCGCCTGTTGGAAATTTAAGCTTATTAAGAGTGTACTAAATAACTCCACATAGATGCAACTCAAATGGCTCAGAGCTGTGTTAATGTCAAAATAATAATAATACAGTTCAGATGTCTGAATGTGTTGTGATTTTTACAGAAACATCAGCAGACCCACTCCATCACATCCAACAGCCCACTGTGTGACGTGGCTGAGCAGGTATTTCACATCCAATCGCCAAAACGTTTTGGGGCACGCATTTTATTGCGAGGCGCGAACGCTCTCAAAACTGCTCACATGCAATTGGATCATACAAGACAGACGTTAGTGCAAGGTCTGAAGTGCCAATGTCTGACCTGAACAGGCCTAAAGGGTTCATCCTCAGCCCCCTTCCATCTGGAGAACAGCAGGCAGACGATCTTCTCAATATCGTTGCGTGGCCAAAGGATAAAATCCATTTCCTGTGTGCAGCCTATCACATCCTACAATGAGGGGGAAAAAATGACAGCCCATTACCGTGAGTGTAAGTCACACAACCTTTTCATTTCAGGTGGTTCAGTCTTACCCTTCGCATCGACTGGTATCTGGGGGCGTGCAGTTGAACAACATCTTTTTGCAGGAGTTCTATCGAACTTTCAAGAGAGTAGCTTGAATCACGCACACCTCTTAGGATGTTTTCCTCATAGTTGTTGGTCATCACAGGCACCACTTCAGCAACCTCAAAAAGAGCAGACTTCTTCTTCTGTAAACCAAAAAAACCCCACCACATTTATGTCATTTTGCCATGCTCAAATAACCAGAAGCAGATTTTAAATGTGTTAAAAATTAACGCAAACATGCTGCCCAGACTAACCTTTTCCTTGAAAACGAAGGCTATATAAATCTTGAAGTCAAACTGATCAGCCAAAGATTCCCTTTTCTTTCGAAGTTGAGCTCGAAGACGATTTCTTGTTTGGTTTCTGCGCGAAGTTGGGTCCCCCATGGTTAGATTTTGTTGGTAGTGTCTTTTTTCCTCTTGTGTTGCGTGCTTTAGCGACACCCTCTAGTCTTGCATTTACTACGTCTGATAAAGAAGGGAGCTAACAATGCATCAAAACTCTAACCTAGATCCTCTACACGCTAACAATAAACCGAAATCAACAATAAAACTAAGTCATTTTGATTTTTTATGTTGTGTTTTTTTTTGTAGAAGGGGAATGGTCAAAAGGCTAAGACTACATCTCCTTGATCAAAAAAAAAAAAAAAAAAAGAAAAAAATCAATGTTTAAGACATGACTTTCAAGCCAAATTTTCCAGTTTCAACCTGCCACTAAATGAATTACAACAAATTTTAAGCCAACAGCAACTCAAATGTGACTTTTTTTTTAAATATATAAATGTTAAAAACCAACAGAAGCGGCCACTACCACAACTAACACATACCTGTTATACTTTTCCTAGTGAGACTGAGCTACAGAGAGCAGACACATGTTGTGTTAACTGGGTCATTTCAGAGCCCCTCATCCATGGCTGTTGTGTTGTTTGTTTCTCTGCAGAGACTGAGTTATGAGCGTGTTACAGACGGACAAACATGGCAGGTCAACACAGATGCCAGGAGATCTTGGCACCGGATAACAACAGACACTAACTGCGAAAGTAACTCGACATTTCCTCAACTTTTTTTTTTTTTGCCGTCACTCCTTCGGCCCGGGGCCCGTGGCGTGGCCACAGCTGGTAGTCATGATGTGGGCGTATTTTTAGCACACTAAAGTGAGCTAGGTTTTCATTTCTGCCATCAACGACAAAGCTACATCTTATTTGTTGTTGTTGATAAGTTTGTTTAAACGAGGCTCACGTCCTGTTGGTCATCGTTCCCCTGACGTGTTTACATTTTCTCGGGTCGGTTTGATGCGACTACCAGCGCTGTTAACGAGCAGAGGCTAGCTATGTTGGCCGTCTAACTGTTTCTGCTTGCGCTCAGCATTTCAGCTCGATAAAACTCGCCGTCAGACGCGTCCTGTCAACATTTATAGACAACAACGAGCCCGGTCATCAGACCGACCAGGGCAACCGACAACAACCGCTGTGAGGCGAGGGTAATAGAAGTTAACTGAACGAAATCTGCCCCCTTTTCACGTCTGAAGTTTCGAGCTGTTTGCTTGTTCTTTCTCTTTTCTTCAGTCGTCACAACCTCCGGCTCGCCCTGCCGCATGCCATGTCAAGATAAGTCGACAATCCAGCGGGAATCCTCCGTTCTTTTAGTCGACATGTGGCGCGTTCTGTCTCCCGGTGGGCCCATGTTTAACGGCGTGTCGTCCCAACGTCTTTCCGTTTGGTTTCTTTGTGTGTTTTTCAGGGCAGCTAATAACGGCACAAACAAGCTCTCCGCGGCCTCCCACACCAAAATGGCTGCGCAGGACAGCTACAATGACGTGAAGTAGGTGGACACGTGACACGCACGAGGAAAATAAACCCGACCGGTGATTGGCGGGCGTACCACGTGACCGAGTGGGCGTATTTAAGCCGCTGGCGCGAGATCCTTACTATTCAAGGAGCCGCGCGACCTGTCTGTTTTAGCTGCGGAAAGGCGAAAAGGTGAGCTAATGGCTTTCAGCGTAGCGGAAATGGTGTTTTGATTTAGTTTTCTTCACCGCTGCTGTTTCTTAAGCGCTGACAAGGTTTCTAGTCGAAAATAAAGCGTTTTATGATTGTTTTGTGACGTTGCGAGGCTCAACTTGTCTCCGTGAATTAGCTTGTGTTTAGCATTAGCTAACACCTTGTTTACAGGGACTTTTTGTGTAAAGTTTTCGCCCTGAAGTTAATTTAAATGAAGTTTTACAACCAGTTAACTAGTAACCAGATGCCAAGCTAACTCTGGTTTTGTGTATCAGGTTAAACAAGTGTTCTGTCTTTTCTCTAATTTCTCACTAGATCCCCGTAAAGAAAATGAGTACCACTGGAAATCTAAAACCGAGTCAAAAGTCCAACGAGAATATAAAGGTAAGCGATTATTTTCGCCTCAAAGTGTGTATTTTTAATGTTTCTAAAGTGCTTTTGTAAAGTCTTTTCAAGTTAAGAGAGGGCCAAAGGCTCTGTTTTTGTACAGTCAAGTTAATGACCCACTGCTCAAATTTAAAATCTAGTCACAAAGCTTGACTTTTTTTTTTCTTCCCAGGGACATGCTTTTATGTTGTCACTAATACGATTATCTGTTTTATCAAAATTGGTGTGATTAATGTGACGGCTGTTTAGGCTAGTTTGAAGTCCTAAAAACCATGAATTTACCTGTTCGTTTCACATAAAATGGGACCAATAGACTGCCTTTTACAGTTCTATAACATGGTGTGACCAAAATGGTGTTGCCTTTTCTCTTGGAACGAAGAGCTGCCTGGTAAAATTACTTAAAGATGACATTTTATCTGACCCAAACAATAGCACTGTAAGGTCGGGCCAAATATTAACCAGGCTCTCTCATTTGTGTTTAAGAAACTTTCCCACGGCTGTTAAGACTGTCTGCCCCTTTTCACACACCTGTGCTCTGTTGAGACGGTTCACCTGTGGGCTCTACCATGGTGACAGTGTAACTAAAGCTAAGCCCTGCTGAATAGAGGCTTTGAAAATGAGAAATTGGTTTCCCATGGGGCTCAATCACAACTTTCTACAGACCAGTGTAGTGTAGGATCTGTAGCTGTTGCTAATTCATGAGGTAAAATTTAGTTGTTTGTGCCTTGCAGAGCTTTTTTGCACCATCTCAAAATAAAATGGGACAACCCAGGCAACGTTTGCAGGTCCTTCAACCCTCAGCAGTCAACACAAGTTTGAGGTCTGCTCAGGTATGTGATTCCTTGTTAAAGGAACTGATCTGTATTGATTGCATTAGTGGGATAACAAGTTAAAGTCCAGTGCAATTCATGACTTAGTTTCTAAATGGAATAGCGTGTTTTTTTTTTGTTTTTTTTTTTGTTTTTTTAGATGGGGAAAGTTATTCCCAAGCGAAAACAGTGGATACCTGATCAAACTAGAGGTCCCAAGAGGGTGAAGATGGAAGTTAAATCCACACAAACAGAAGAAGCTGATGGTTTACCAGATGGCGTCTCCAGAGAAGCTTATGACCTTATGGTCAAAGGTACACGTGATGTTTTTTTTATAATTATTTGTTAATATTACATGGTTAAGTTTACTACTTGGCTTTGTCTTTAACTTCTTCTGTTGTTGTAGAAACTCCGCCTTCCACTTACTGGAAAGAAGTAGCCGAGGAGCGGCGAAAGGCATTGTACAACGTCCTACAGGAGAATGAGAAGGTGAGTTAATCACTCAGTCTGCTAATGTTTAGCTGTTCGGGCTGTTCCCACGCTCCCACTGAATTGACCTTTGTGGCCCCAGTCCAGCTGGCAGTTAATCAATTTAAAGAAACTCTGCACCTAAAGACTCTGATAACATGAGCTTGAGTCGAAATTAAAGGCGGTGGCATTTTTCTACAATCTCACCCAATTTTTTATTTATTTTTTCTTTCCCCCCCTCTGGGATCAGTGAAGTATAGATCTATAGTATGATTTTTCTGTCACTTGCATTGCCATTGACTTGTTACATTTTTGTTATACTTGTTTATTTCTTAAAATGACTATTTTTCTTTTTTAAAATCAGTTGCATAAAGACATTGAGGCCAGAGATGAACAGATTGGGCAGCTTCAGAGTGAAAATGAAGAGTTGCAAGAGTTGGCGCAACACGTTCAGTACATGGCTGACATGATCGAGGTATGCAACCTCTACATTACCTGTACCACATACACAACTGGTGGGCCTGATTACACCGAGAGAAGCAAGAGGATGTTGCTTAAATCTTACTCAAATTTAGTCTAATAGTTCAGAGATATCTAAAACCTGGTGTGTTTTTTGTCCTGCCTCTTTGTTGTTGTGAGGCTTGATCTGAACTCCAGTAACAATTAAAGGACTTGAGTGGACTAAAGTATAAAGTTTCACCTCAACGGTTCTTATTATCCAAAAGTGTATCAAACATTTTACCCTTTTATTTCAAATTTTCATTGTGTGTGTGTATGTATGACTTATTTATAAATGTTTGATTGCAGCATTGTTTTTGAGAATTTAAAACTTCTAATTTGTGCATAATTAAAGTAGCTGATCTCTTGGTTTGGTTCTCCATAAAGCCCACATGATGTACTATTGTGTCTTTTTAGAGACTCACTGGGAAGTGTCCTGGCAACCTGGAGGAAATGAAGGACATTGCTCTTGATGCAGAGGAGAAGACTGCAGAGGATGAAGATGAAGAGGAGCTTGACTTCAGTGCGAGTGATGAGGAGTACGATGAGACAACAGACCAGGAAGAAGCGGGACCCTCGGATCAGGAATAACCAGAGAAACCTGACTGCAGCAGGTTCTCTGTTCAAAGATGCGTTTACAAGCTTAAGTTTTTTGAACTGTGGTCATTTTAAAGGACTCATTGTTTTTTTTGTTTGTTTTTTTTTAAACTGCAGGGCATGATTTGGGTCATGTGTAAGAACAGCTGTCTTCTGAAAGACTGTAACCCTTTTATGTAGTTAAATTATTTTGCGTTCTTGTTCACCATTTGACTCAACTAAGTGATTTACACCTAAAACTCCTGCTGTGACGAGATGTTTAAATCAACGTACAGGAGAGTACTCCCATGTTGCAGAATGTGGGTTTACAGTTGTGTACAATAAAAGCTTCATTTTTAGTTTTTTCCAATTTGTACTTGACCTTTGGGTCACTCATTGGCTGTGCTCATCTTGTTTTGTTTGCAGGATCTTCCTGGATAAGGCTACAGCTACCCTTTTTAAACCTGCTATGCATGCATTAAACATGCTAAACTATTGCCTCGCTAACTTTATAAAGTAATGTGTATGCACAGGAAACTAAAACCTAATGTAGTTTGTGTAGCAACTTCAAAGTAATTCAGACTATCCAGCTCTAAAAAAAAAAAAATAAAATAAATGAACAAATTCAACTGTTTTAAATATGCAAAAATAAACTTTATTGCAACATTTGAACACAAAAAATACTGCTGACCACAGATTAGTATGCAATTAGACGGATCAGTGCAGAAGCTGTTGACCAGATTAATCTTAGAAAATGTTGGTGTTAAAATAATTAAACATGTGCACATTATACCAGCTTGTATTTTACAGTGATTACGACTCACATCGCCCACTAATCAAACGCTGGTCAGCTGCAAGTTCGTAAAAGGAAACATTGCGTACACAGAGTGGGTTAATTTAAATTCTAAAAAACTGTACTGCTGTGCACAAAACAAGAAAACATCTGCTTTAACGTTTCGACCATGTTTAGCAAAAGGCTGTATAGGGAAAAAAAAAATCGTTTTTCAGTAAGAATTCCACTCATTTACAGGTTATATAAGAAAAAGAATACAAATACTCAATATGGCTTTGAGTTGGACGGAGAAGTTACATCCAAATGTAACTAAATCTATCGTGGGTTAATTTTATTTAAATTGTGCTTCTTTAGATGGTTCGTTTCTGGCTGTAGTTAAAATACATTCCCTTTAAAAGTCAACTTTAAAATCAGTTTCCTTCAGTTCCAGTAAACGTACGGAAGTCCAAATATTTTTTTTCTTTTTAAAACTTGAGGGAAGAAAACATCTGATACGCTCCAAAATAATGAATCTATTTCCTTTAAAATAAAATCCCAATTTAAGGTAAAAACGTGACAATATACATAATATACAATTAATTCACATGTTATCTGCTCTACTTGTATAAGTCCAAATAATACATGTACAAGGAGTAAATAAATAAGATAATGGGGTTTATGTGGATTTTGTCACTGTGCGTTAGCACCAGACTCAGTAGTACAGTTTCTGTGAGAAAACCAGGACTTGGATGTCAGTTTTCCCGCATAAGATGGTGTAAAACAAAATGAACCCAGAGAATATTATTCTGTAATAAACATTTTTATAATCTTGTCCCTAGCTCATGTTGCGTATCAATGCAGAGTTGATACTCGACGCAGCAGCCCATCCTCTCTGTACGAACTCACATTTATTGCCCTGCAGGAGGTGTACATTTACAAAAAGATAGCAGATCAAGGCTCAGGGGGTCAAAGCTGACAAGATCACATGGGGTTTCTCACATCAGCAAGGTGCAAAAAACAAAAAAATATATGTACAAAAAAATTGCACTTCTTAAACTGCAAGCATGAAATGTAAACTGCTGAGCGAGTGAACCGTGGGCACCGTCCCCGACCTGCTTCACTATGGGGGTGAGGACACTTAAAAAAAATAACAATAAAAGTGGATTTACAGGTAAAAAGATGTGCATATTAGTTGATAAATATAACTAGAAATTTGTCACCGCTGGATTAAGTTAAAACATTTACAAACTTGTGAGAATAAAGCTTAAAAAGTTACAGCTTCAAGAGTTTATGAACACATTTGTCACCTTGATCAATCATCACAGGATGTGTCAACCAACTTAAAAGCATCAATTATTTTGTAATTATTGGATTTTAATAAGATATATATATATATATATATATATGAGCTGTTTCGTTGTTTGTCATCTTAATACTTTTAGGTTGAAAGAGCTCATGTATAATTAGTGGAATCGATGCATCCTGTGACTCCGTGACGAAGGATCACGGTTGTAAATTTGAATTCACAACCATAAAAAAAGAAAAACTTGAGTTTCGTGTTTATAAAATTTTGAACTCGTAACCTGTATTCTTACAGAAACTGTACACTACAAGTTTGTAAATAATTTGACTTACTCATGAGTTTAGAAGTTTCTAGTTAACTTAATTAATATGCACACCTTTTCACCTGTAAATACACATTTTGTTTTTATAGCGTCCTTGCCCCATATTTCACTTCAAGACACAAAGACAAAAACTGCTTTCTAACCTCACTTCATCCTAGAAACTATCCCCAACTTCTAAAATATGCCTCCTCCAACCACACGAGAGTCCCTAAAACTCTGAAACTCACTAGAAAAAAATTTAATTAGATATTAAACCATGTACTGTATGTCTCACGCCTGTGTAAAAGATGCCATATTTACAAGCTCTACAGCAGTGCGCAACCTTCTGAAAAATAAAAATGTTTCAAATGCAAAACAACCAACTAAAACATGCTGCAGGAATTATGAAAATATAATGTTTAGAGTCACACAGCTGACTGGAACAATCAAGATATCAGTGTGTGTGTTTGTGCGGTGGTGGTTAAAAGGAGGATGACTGAAGGGTGAAGACGTGTCCTCGGGCTCTGCAGCAGCTTTGGGTCCAGTCCAACTCCAGTTTCAACTTCCAGTTTAACCCGACTGGCTCAGAAAGCAGGTGGGGGAGCGATGAGTGCGTGTGCAGGAGGGGTTCAGGTTGTGTGCTAAGACCGTTTGTTTGGTGTTAGTAGGAATTAAAAACAAGAAACCCTCTTGGCAGCAGGTTAGAAAACACACCAGCCTCTGGGAGGTGTGCGTTGTGGTGCTCAAGCTGTCCTTTGAGGTCCATCTTTTTGTGTTTTAAGTGGCGTAGTGGCTCAGAAGGCAGTGGTGACGGCGTTTCCTCGCCGCGTGCCCAAGCGGATCATCTCCCCCACCACTGTGTCCAGCTGCTCGTAGGCCAGCCGCCCCTCCTCACCTGCAACGACCACCAGTGTTAATTATAAACACTCTGCTTCAAACTGTTCTTATGTAAAGGCAAATATATATATATATATATATATTGACAAATATCAAATCAAAAGGAAAAGGTAGAAGGTTAACTTCATATAGTCCAGTCATTTCAATCAGCTGTAAAAGACAAACAGCTAAAGGATACTACATTTCTGCGTGTTCATTTATCTGTCGTGTTAGCAAAATATCCCACGAACCACTACACAGATTTTAATGAAACTTTCAGGAAATAATCATCAGATGCACATCTACAACTGATTACCTTTTTGGAGTCAAAATAGCTGCCAGAGCTAATCAACCTTAGCTGAGACCTTAATGGCTTTAATCAATCAGTCAATTTTACAGATACCGAGCTAGAACCTGGCGTGGTAGTAGCTGAGAATCATCCTCAACACAACTCTCTGTTAACTCTGAGAGCTAACAGATCTTGCAAGAGCTCATGTAAATGATAAGTGGCATGAAAGGTGGTGGGCGATGTGCATTCCTTCATAAATGTTATATTTCCAAACCTAATGTTGTAAGGTACTGTCTGGCTGTTATTTATAAACTGTAAATCTGAGAAAGACATGGTTTCCGTGAACAAACAGCACGCTCACCAAATGTGAGCAGGGTTTCTATGGCGACGTGGCGAAGCTCCTCGTCGGCTGAATCACACAGCGCTATGACCGCTTTGATACTCTCCACAGCCTACAGTCAGATAAGGTCAATCTTTAGAGAGGTTACAAGAATGACATTTTTAAATGACACAGTTCTCTTTTCATCACATAAATAGGCAGCACTGTGCAAAAGTCTTGAGTCATTCCTCGTTTCTTTCTGTTTTAGCTTCCAAATGAGCCAGACTTTCCTGTATTAAAATGAAGGAGGTGGTTTATTTTGGTCTTCTTTTGTCCTTCACTTACCCTTTTTTACCAAATTCCACAACTACACAATATACTGTCATGGTAAAGTTCAACGACTGGACAGAAAACGAGTGTTAAAGCAGTAAAAAACATTTGAAAGACCTTCGGGAAAATTGACAAACTATTAATTAAGAGCACGTTGAAAGACTGCAAGAAAGTCTGGTTCTTTAGAAGCTAAGTTTAAATAAATTTGTGGTGGTTTATAACTCTTGCTCAGTATTGTATACTAACGTCTACAGAACACAGGGGGAGGCACTGACCTGCAGGCAGCTGAGAGCCGAGCAGGCGGCCCGCTGACTCTGAACTCCAGCCTCTGACAGAGCCTGGGTATAGCACTCCACCGCCTGCAGACATCACACACAACAATTGAAATGAGGCTTGTGTCGAGACGGTTTTAAATGACCTACATGGTGGCGTTTCCTGCTATCCGCTCACCCTCGTCCTGAAGTGCCTGTTTGATGCTCCAGAGGAGAGGTAGTCAGCCGCTGCCTTGTTGACCTGAGGGTCCTCTGCAGTGAGCAGGGAGGCCAGGGCTCTCAGGGTGCCGTTTCGGGGCCAGAGAGTCGACAAAGGCACCTCCTCCAGTTCTGTTAGACACCGGGGATAATCCGCACTGCACAGGACCTCTGCAAACCTCTCTGAGGACAAAGGATACAGTGTGGTCTCACACTCAGTTCCCACCTAAACTGAGCGTGAAACTATTAAACAGCGAGGTGGTAGGTCTAACTCTGTTGCTCACCCTCTCTCGCCAGGTCCAGCAGGTGGGTCTCCATGTCCTGAACTTCATGTTCTAAGATGTAGCTGTGGAACTGAAACACGGTCAGGACGTCCTGGGAGAGAGCAGCAGCTGCAGGCGGAGGGCTGTGAGCTGCAGCCAAGTCGCTCCTGTCCACCATCTCACCCGCTACCATACCGATCACTGGAGAAATGGAAAAATCAATCAATCACTGTATTCACGAAGCGCTGATTGCGTTTTACCCAACATCAGCTCTTCTGTCTTTATCTGCTATCAACCACTTTATATGTACAATCAAAATCCTTAGATCCTTTATTATAAATAGATTATATATTTACCAGAGTTTATATTACTATATATTTATCCATAAAAGGCAGGTGATCATGCCTGTGTCTGTGTGTGTTGGTATTTTCTTGTTAGCAAAGCACTGCTACTCAAATCAGTAGCAGTGCTTTAATGAAACGCTCATTAAATTAAACCAATTCAAGATGGCTGAGAGTCATTCACAACACATATTCTGACCACTAACGGATTGTGTCACATATTTGTTAAAACCTTCAGCATGCAAGTTGGCAGGTGGTATGCATTCCTACAAGAAATTCTAGTTTCATTGACAGAGTTTTTACTCATGAACAAAATTTAAGTCAAAAACAAAAGGAGTTCGAATCATAAGCAGGATTGTGTTGAATCTTAGTAGAATCTGTGGTTGGTTTGCCAGAATGAACCTGTCTCAGCGCTATGTGGGAGTCTCTCCTGCAGCACTGTTGTGTAGCGCTGCCTCATGTGTTTGAACACTCTGTCCAGTGTGGTGTGGAAAAGCCCTGCAGACCCGCTGCACTCAGACCACAGTGTCATCAGTTGAGGGCGCTCTGCGAGGCTCGGAAGGACTGAAGGAACATCGCAGAACAGAAGGTCAGACGTTTCAAACCTTTAATTAAAAATCTGCACAGTTTTCTAAAATAATTAAAAATCTTTTTTTTTTTTTACCATCAGCAGCAGAGGTAACTGCTCCCAGCCGGTCCACACTGATCTCTGCGAGCTCCTCCAGCAGCTGGGTCTGTCCGGACAGTTTGAGGAGCAGACTGCGGCGCTGCCACACTCCGACCCCGCTGCTCAACAACTGCCAGGACATTCAGAGACGAATTCTCATGAGGTGCCAAGGTAAACTTGAACATCTAACTTAAAGGCCACAGATATTAGAAGAAACTCTACCTGTATGAGGTGATTACAGTACTGAAGGTGGATGACGATAGCCACGTCCAGGTTTTCATTTCCAGTGGTAAGAGGCATGGGACTTCCTGCCACGCTGTTTCCCACCCCGGTGTCTTCTGTCAGGGCTTCGCTCAGGTGTCCCCTTGCCTCTGGATGCTGGCCCCTGAGCAGCACATACCAAGAGTGACCACAGAGTGACAGCAGAAACACACAGACTGCACTTTTAATATACCTTTGTTTTATTTTAGTGCTGAGGTTATGCTACATCTTTCAGGACAATTATTTTATTAAGCTGTAAACTAGAGGAACAAGCTTAAATATTTCACATAAATCTTTGATTTTTGTTGCCATAAAACCCAAATTAAAAAAATTATCAGCTCACCTAAATCCAAACCATAAACTGTTTACTTTTCCTGATCTAGTTCTGGCAGTACTTTCTGTAAGAACTCACTCAATCCTCTCTCCGTCGGTATCAAAAAGCGGAGACTTCTGTGGGGGGCTGTTAATGCCGGCGTTATCGTCGCCGGTGTCGTCATCGTCAAAGTCAGAGGTGTTGAGGAAGTCAAAACTCTCCAGGGCGCTCTCCACGGTCAGACTAAGGCTGGAGGACCGACTCCTGTGACCCGGGAGACGACACTGTGGAAAATCAGGACTTTAAAACCAAACACACTAAAAGGCAAAATGGCTGCAGTGGTTTTTAAATCTGCTGCTGAGGCTCTCAGCAGTCGTTCAAGTGCTAAATGTCTGTGTGAGGGATTTTCCACCACTTGACACATTAGCTTCTAGATTGGACACTTCAGACAATACTCAACTGAAAATCTTAAAATACATCTTTTAACACGAGTTCACCTTGAGGAGGTCCTCCAGGCGCATCACTTCCTGCTCCAGATCCTGCAGCTCTCTGCAGCGATGAGTCAGTGACTCCAGTTTTGTCAGCAGGCTGTGGATGGCCTCCTCCAGGCTGCTCTCCAGGAACGCCCTGCTCCCCTCTCCTGCCCAGCTCAGGCTTCCTCCACCCTCTGTGAAGCTCCCACCGGCCGGGACGATTTCTGAAGAGGTCAGCCTCTTCACGAGCTGCCTGGTCAGGCTGCCCGGCTCCTCTGTGTCCAGCTCCACTGGTTTCAACTCATCGGCTTGATCCAAGAAAACGTCCTCTGGGGCTACCGTGGACAGGTGTCCGTCAGAACACAGGGATGGCGCAGCGGAGCCACAGTTGTAGCTGGAGTTACGCTGGGACTCTGTGCGCTCCCACTCCGAGTCTTCTGCAACATCTGCTTCATCGCTGGCGAAGCTGGCACTGGTCCTGCTCCCTCTACTACCCGTCTCCCCATCCTCTTCATACTCCTCCTCCTCTTCCTCCTCCACTAAATGCTCCTCTGCAATGGAGTCCTCCCTTGTTTGGAGGATTTGTGGGGGTAAGGACTCTGTTTCCGGGGGAGTGACTGTGATCTCGGGGTTGGACTGACTCTGGGAGAAGGAGCTCTGGGCGGGACTGGGCATGGACCCAGATGTGTCAGAGAAGGTGAAGGATAGACGTTTGCACTCGGCCACACCGCAGCCGCCGTTCTCGAAGACATCATCTGGTAAAGTGGCCTGAAACAGAAAACAAATGTTATTGCATGCAACAAAAAGATAAAAGACTGAGGTACAGGTTTAAATCAGAAGAGAAAAGTTAGTCAAGATCAGAAAATAGGTTTGAAACAACAATGTGAACTATACTCCTTCTTCAAACGTACAACCACAGTTTCAAAAAAGAGGGGACCCATTTTATTTAGGTCAGAAAAAGTAATTTTCAACTTTGTTGCAGCAACATGTCTCAAAATAAAGTTGGGACAAGGGCAACAAAAGGCTGTAAAAGTAAATGGTACGAAAAAGAAACGGCTGGGGGAGCATTTCCCAACTGTTTTTGGAATTGAGGTTGTATTATGACTGCAACTGTTCGACCAACATGGAGTCACACGGTAAAGTAAAACAGCAGAGAACATGGTAAAAATAGCTTAAAGCCAGTCATGCAAAAAGCCACACGGTTCTCTGCAGCCGCCACAGTGGGACTGAACACACCCAGCAGAGTCGGTGAGGTGGGAGGGGGGCACACTCAGGTCAGAGGAGGGTTAAGGGCCCACTACACACTCACATAGACCTCCAGACTGGATCTGGGCCTTGGCCGAAGCGAGGCCAGGTCACCGAAGGAGCGACTGCGCCTTAGCTTCTCTAGCAGCGTCTCTCGGAGCATTTGGAGGAAGGAGAGGCGCTGACGCTCCACGGGATACGGCTGCCACTTCTTTACACAGTGCAAACAGCCAAATTATAGGACACGGTGTGAAGAGGGACAGTGTGCAGGTCAAAGGGTTATAATGTGGTTAAATAAAGCATGATGCAATGCAAGGTGCCCAGGTTAATGTGTAGGAATACGATAAAATATTAAAACAGCCACAGTATCCATGTGACACAAAACAAGCAAAAACTAGCAGAGATGTGTGTTGGACTCACAAAGAAGGAGTTATCCTGGAAAGTGGGGGTGTCCGGCGTGCCCTGGCTGTAGACAGACACTCGTCTCTGAAGGGCCGTGGCTTTGCTCAAGTTCCCGGATGACAGAGTCAGGTCTTCAACGTCGAAAGGGCTGAGTGAGGGGAAGAAAATGAAGCGTTTCATGCATCTTTACAAGTTCTTACTGAACTTGTAAAGATGATGTTTCTCCACAAGGTGGCAGGAAGTCACAACTAGTGCAGATGCCGCTTTTGCAGCTAAGCAACGGTTGTGGGTGTTGAACCGAGCATATGGACAGTCTAGTAATAGACTCTACAAGGTTTAAAATAGACCCTGGCTGCATCAAAACACAACTCTGCAACCCAGAAATCTGTTCCATATGCAGAAGGTGAATATACTCCTTGATATTTTCATTTGATTCTAAAATGTAGAATAAACTTTAAACACAACAAAATGTTGAAAGTAAATACATAAACATATTTGATAAGTTTCCCCATATTTTATTAATCCCTGAAAATAAATTACAGAAAATCTCCAGCCATGTTTTTTGTTTAATCAGTACATTTGTACTTACTACCACGTCACCTCCAGGTTGAGTTTGATGGTTCCCAGGTCGTTGACGTCCACAGCCACCACCTGAGGCATGGCGGTGAACAGCTCCTTGGTCTCACAGATGACGCTGCCCACCAGCATGTGAGTAGCCAAACCCTTCAGCTCGGTCACCTGACGGACACAAGAACACAGACTTTATTCTTTTGTCCAGAGAAAGAGAATCGACTGCAGCCGCGAGGCGTTTTAGATGTTTTTTGTTTTCCTGCAGTAACCTTGATGTTGATGAGGTCAGAAATGAGAGGCATGAAGATCATCTCGTCTCCATCCCAGCTTTGTCTGGAGTTTACTTCAATCCTCCCTTTCAGCTTCCACCGCTGTCGACCGTACCGCATGAAGATCTGATGTAAAGAAGAACAGACAAAAGAGGGAGAAATCAGAAAACGAAGTCATGAAAATGTAACACCAATCTTCTTGTTTTTGGCCACTTGACAAGGCAGTTAGGGATGGAAAAAATATACAGTACACATACATTATATTAATTTGTTTTCATGACAAATTTAACCAAGGATACAAACCGTCACACATTTTTTTACTTTCTTTAACAGTTTCTGTTCAATGCAAGTCGCTTAGGGAAATACATTTTTATATTAGCAGGTAAATATTCCACCTGTGGTCACAACGACCAATCAATCAAGTCAGCTTTTATAAATTATAGTGACTAATTGATGTCCTATGCTGGCCTGACTGACAGTTTTTTCTAATCATACCTGCAGTTTTTCTGTCAGAAACGCTATTTCTTTAGTTCTCTCAGCCTTATGTCATTCTATCTTCTTTTTTTACCCCGTGACTGTTTGTAAGTCAGTCTTGAATCAGTAAATGTAGATAATTTGACCCACAGACTGATCATCAGGGGGAGAGGAGATCAGGTGACAAGTTCTCAAAACACATTTCCATGTAAATATTGACTGTCGGTGAAGCGAGTCACACTTGTTCACATTTAGGGGTCAGTTTTTTGCAGGACCTTTCCCCTGATACACCCACAACCTACACTGTGGGTGATTTCAACCTCTTTAACCCCCCTCCTCCATAAAAGCACCTGAGTTTGTGGAGCAAAAGCACGGCTGAGTCTGTCTGTTTCTACCTGCAGTGCACAGATGCACAGGGTTGAGAATCACTCGCCAAAAAAAAGGAGAAAAAAAAATATTATTTTGGGTTTGTTTTGGTACAATGGCTAAGTAAACATCCACAGACTACAGTAAATTATGTAAGAGATAAAGTTACTAAGCAACAGCCAGCAGATGGAGTGATCAAGTCCTCAAAAAGGAAGTGGGAAATAAATATCAGATGCTCTCTGGGTGAAGCTCATTTTGTGTAGACGTCTACTGCACTGACATTTCACGAGGCAATTCTTTGCAAATAAAATAAAATAAAATCTACGTTTCATGAAAATAATGGCTGGCCGGTTTTTGTGTTTTTAATGCGGAACTCTGCTTTCATGCATGATGAGGCCAGTTTCTTGGATTTAAGTAAAAATGTAGTGTTTGGCGAGCCAATTATTTCCATTAAATTAAGTTTCAATTCAATAAGGTTCATTCACATAGAGTCAAAATCTAATCAAAAGTCATCCAAGGGAAAAAAACACAAGATCGACTCCAGTCTGTTTAAATAAAATCCTATTTAATCCAATTCACATTAATTCAATCTCATTCACTATAAATGAACTGCAAAGACAACCTTCTTGAAAGTGCTCAGAAAACATTTTTTGTCTACAACTTGGTGCTGAGAACAATTTGTAAAAATGAGTTTTGAGGTAATTTCTACTGAAACTCATTTCAAAGTTTTGCAAACAAACAGCATCCCTATCAGAATATTATAACAGTTACTTCTGAGTAAACTTCTCCCTGAAAGTTTCAGATGAAAAAGTGAATCTCAAACTTGCCTCATATTGGTCTCCAGGACAGAGTCTAGCAAATCCTGCCAATCCTGTCAGGAAATAAGCAAATAAAAAAGAGTTATAAAAAAGAAAGGAACTAAAGACAGATGACCAGGGTTCCTACTTTAAAAATCCAGTCTTCTCTAGACTCATATTTACAAAAATCAGTCAATTTTTGGGCCATTTTTAATACAAAAGTAACAAACGTTTCCTCTTATTTTAGCAAGGAGTAACATTTTCTTCATTACAAAGTCCTATTTCATACAACATGAGATTCATTTTGTAAAACTATGTTATAATTGAGAGTAAAATAGAAAAAGCAGGATATCAGCCACCAATTTAGGACTGACAGGCTACAAACAGTACGTGCAGAGCTATACATTTATATAGCACATATTTCAACTTGCTTTAAAAAGTAAAACAATCGACTTGTCTGAAAAAATAGTCCCTATTTGTATGAAAATGGAAAAGATAATGAAGTCTAGGAGCACAAACGTTTCTCCAAATCATTTTTTTTTTCTTCCATACTTATCAAGACATCAGAAAAATACTTTTGGGATGATCTGCAAAATATTTGAGTTAAAACGTGAACTCCCACCTTTCATTTTGATGTGAAACTCCCCGAGCAGATTCTCCAGCTCGCTCTCAAACGTGCTCATGTTCTGAAAAATAAAAGAGGATTGAAGCCGGTCACGGAAACACCCTCAGAGAGGACAAAGGCAGAGTTATCAGTTTGAGTCAACTTTGAACTGCAGGGCAGACAGGAAGGTTGCTGTAAGCCTTTAAAGACAGGTGATGATACAGGTGTGTGCTGCTGGGATTTAAAGGTCTCTCTGTAGAAAGGGTTTACAAATTAGGGTAAACAGTAATTTGTACTTTATTGTGGATGCTGTCAGGTGTGACTCCATGTTGAAACAATCATTTGTTCATATGTTATCTATAAATGTGACAGAATGCAACAAAGGCTTATTTAGACTGTTATGGGAGCCAACAGTGTTGACCGTACCTCAGTGTATTCTTTGTACCGGCGGTTGACCTCTGCGATGCTCTCTTTGGTGCCCTTAGTGGAGGGAGAGGAGGAGAAGGCCTGCTTCATCCGGCTGGCCCCGTCCCTCAGGCGGCTCTGGATGCAGAAAGCCTCGTACAGCTCGTCCACCTGAGCACACAGAAACAGAAAGGCGTTCAATGCTAAAAGGAAAAACGGCAAATAAATCAGTCTGGATGTGTTCAGGGGATCAGGTAATTGTTATTATCTGATAATAATTATCAGATAATAATTTCAAGGGTTCCTACACTTCCCCCGAAGTCAAATTCAAGCACATTTCAAACATTAAAAGTGAATTTTTAAGCTTTTCCGAGGCGTTTAACAGCACATTTTACTTCCTCTTCACATTAAACTTAATGTTTGCTTTCACAAACCGAAATGGTGGTGTGTGATTTTCTTCTTTACAAAAGGCAAACAAACTGATTCATTGACAATGCCAGAGATATAAAGTAAAACTGACTGAGGCAGTCTATCCGCTCATTCAGCTTTTTTTTTTTTTTACAAAATGCAAACAAAAACCAAACTCTGAAGAGGAGTCAAGGCTGCTGAGTCAGCTGCAGCAACAGCAAAACAATTGTTTTCGGTCTAAAAAATAAACCTTTAAATCAGACAGCAACTTACTGTGAAAGCAATACAAAACCTTAACCTTTAACCTTTTGTGATCTGAACATCTATTTGTCATTCAAAGTGATCTATATCTGATAAATCAATCTACCAGTAGTCTGGATATTTAATCTGAATGTTAAAGTTTTCAACTTCCCTAAAAACTCACATTGATTCACGTGACAGCCAG
>JAOXNZ010000177.1:10629328-10649577 GCA_028566095.1 Kryptolebias brasiliensis | reverse complement strand
ATTTATTGTAAAATCCAAAAAGACAATTTCATGCAAAAAAAAAAAAAAAAAATCACTGATGGGATGAACCCAGTCTAAAGCCTTTAACCACAGAAGAAACAACACAGGAGAAAATTGAGAATTGCATGAATTAGAGAGGAAATGTTATACTAAACGGACTGCAGCCTAAAATCAGCACCATTCAGAATCATTGCTGTATGTAAACAAACCCTGCTGCGCTGCTGAATCATTCACACTAATAATCACATGAACTGCTCTGAGTGTTTGAACATTACTGCACAAAACACACACTCAGCTGACAGCCAGCAGCTCACTGTCATCCAGACTCACACACCTCAACAGTTACCTCTCTTCAGAGTGGGTGTTTGTGTACGAGTGTGTATCTGTGTGTGTGTGTGGGGGGGAACAAAAATGAGTATCGGCTTGCAGCGCATGTTAACAAGAGAAGCTTATTTCTTAATGCCTGTATAAATTAGCCTCACCATGGCAACAGCAGACAAAATAAGATGAAGAGCATTACGTAAAACAACACTTACGAGCCAGCCGAAGAGAAGTAGGACACACACCCTCAATGTTACAGTGACGGGGCTTTTTAAAACCTTCCTTATCATCCACAGCCAAAGGCAAACGGGTGCCCAACATTTCTGTGTGTTCATTTCTCCATCTGTTAGCGAAATAACTTCACAAACCACTGGATGGATTTTAATGAAACTCTCAAAAAGTAATCAATGTATGTACGTCTACAACTGAATAACTTTTAGAGTCAGTCCCATTTAAGATGGCCTCCTCAGCCAACTGAGCCTACAGAACATAAAACTCGTTATAACTCAGTCAGTTTTATGGCTATAAAGCCTGTTGTAGTAGTAGCTGAGACTCATCCTCAACGCATTCTCTGAGCACCATCACATCTTGCAAAATCTCACAATATTGCATGAAAGCGTGCGTAACATGTTTTACAAGGTTTGACCATAACGCCATAACGCCGTCTCTTCTCAGCATGAGGTGGTTTTAGTTTAAATCTCTGCCATGAAAGGCAATCTGCAATATGCATTCCTTCAAGGGATGCTGGGCCTTTAAATAGGAAATAAGTGTTTTATTTAATCTATGTTCTCCTCTTTACTGATTCTGCTTCGAAAAGTCATAAAAAGTTTAACTAAGCTGTTTTTCAGCATCGTTCCTTTTAATTTGTTTAATATAAAAGATGGGCCCCGTGACCTGGAATGGAAAAGTGGGTAAAGAGGATGGATGGATGGACGGATGGATAAAAGATGGGGCTGTATAAGTAGGAAAAAAAAAAGAAGAACAGACAGAAAAAAGATAATGAAAGGTTTTATGCAAAACAGGGGAAGCGTATAAAAATATGAAGCTGTAAAAGGAGAGAGAAATATGTCATTTTTGGAGCGGAAACAAAAAAAAAAAAAAAAAGATTAGAGGGGTGATAATTGTTTTTGCAAAAACTGGAAATGAAGTGATAGGTTTCAACACATCCAAGAAGTTTCCTGAGCGTGTTTGTGTGCACTGGTTCAGGAAGGAACTGCTTCTGAAGCTCAAACTGAGGCTAAGTCTACCTGCCAGCTTTGAACCAGAACACACTGAACCGTTTCCTGCTGTCTTTTTAATTCCCTCTGCTCCTGTAGAGAAGACAGCGTCAGACACCAAAAAACTAAATAGAAACTTACCTATAGTCTATAGTATACACATCAACCTGTCATGGTGTCCCAAAACACTTGTGTCCATTTAAGCTTAACTAAATAATACACAGCCAGAAAATGTAACCAATCCAGATTGGATTTTCTGCATGCGTGCTGCACAGACTTATTCACTTCGGTGTAACAGTCACTCTGTTCTAATCCTTCTTTCGTCACACACAACCAACCTGCAGGCAATCTTAGACAGAACAGGTTTTAAAACCAAATGTTTCCCTGCAGGTAAAGAATGAGACACTGACAAATCTGCACATAATCACAAGCACAGTTATGATCCTGAGGAGCCACCAGAGCAGAGACACAGAGCTGTATGCAAATGTGAATTTACCCTCCAGTGCAGAACACTTGTGATATTGCTTCTTAATTACATTCAGGATTTTCTCATTTATATCTGTTTTTCCACAGCCAGGGAGCGTCATTACGCTGAGAAAATGTATGAATTCCTCCTGTGGACAGAGGTTTTCTTCATCTTTACTCAAAAAGCTTCTCCTAAATTGTTAAAAAGCAGGAGGAAAAACACCTTCTGATGACAGCACAGAGCAGGAAAAAGTCAGGAGTTTTATTTTTCCCCTCTCCTCTAAACAACAATGTAACTGGTGCAGCACAAATGTAAGATGCAGGAAATTAAAGCACTGAGCTAATAAATCACTGCAGAGCAATAACCAGCAAACCAATTACAACAGAGCATTTCTTAATCCAATAAGTCAGATATTAGCCTCAGAAGATGTAAACAAAGGAGAAAGTAAACGATTTAAAATCGGCTGCCTCAATCTTCATGTGGTGTGAAACTTGAAGTAAAACGGCAATCAAAAGTAACCTCAGAGTGCTGCTGCTGTGCCTGTCTGCCACGTTTGAATACTTAGACCAGATTCATGTGCTCTCAACCTGTGTGACTTAAAGTTCATTAGCCCTAGCTTTGAGAGCGAGCAGCCCAGATTTTTGGGACCACCCTAACTGTGTGCTGCCATATTTATTTAAAAAGAGACTTTGAAGACAAAGACGTGAGTCGAAACCACAAACGGAAGAAGAAACATAATATGGACACTTGTTTTGAGGGAAAATTGTGCAGAGATTTGCTCCCATTATCCAGATTTTACGCCTTGGAGACCACAAGGACACAAAAACTGTCAAATTTCTGGTGAAAAATCACTCAAACTTATCGACGGTAAGTAAGTAAAAATAAAGAAAACCACTCTGTTAACTTCCACTGTCCTAAATTGAAGCCAAAATGTCAATTATTTTGGGTGATGCCAAGTTGTATTTTTGGAGCCAGAGTCTTTGGACTGTGTGGGGCTGTACCCTCGATGTGACAGCCTCACCCCCCCCCCCCAACGCCAGGCTGTCATACTGTCAATCACTGTGTAACATGATACTTCTCTTTAAGCCTCAAATAAAAAAACTAAAAGTAATTTTAAAAATGGATATTTCAATATACAGCATCAAGGTAAGAACTGCAAAAATCAACAAAACTGAACACCTAAAAAAAAAAAGTTTTAGTTTATTTTTACTTTTTAGTCAGGGATACGTCCCACTCGTTTACATGGAGGGGAGGGCCTTAATGACTGTACTGCAGCCAGCAACTAGGGGAAGCTCGTCCATTGTGGCTTCAACTTCCGGCTTCCAGTCCTGTGTCTAGTTAGAAGAGATGTCGCTGCTCAAACTTCTTTTCTTCTTTTTGTCCTTTGACCCCACAGTTAGTAGATCAAATATTATCGCCACCTATTAGGCAGGAGGGTAGCTGTAGATAATGAAGTGAAGACTGGGGATCTAAAAATAACAGGAATATGAGTGTGTGCACGCCAAACAGCTTACACACATGGATACAGATATGCATGTGTGTCAACTGTCGGTCTTTTTTCATTATAACCCTATGACACCTTACTTTACTTCAGGTCCAAATACTTATGATTTAGTATTAAAAGTCAATAATGCAAGTAGTAACAAAGCATCTTATATATATATATACACACACACACACACAAAAAGCAGAGGACAGTAAAAGAGTTTTAGCAAGTCCAGTGTGATGCAGGCGTTCAGAGTGTTTGTGTCTCAGACTGTAAGACTTCACTTTAAGCGGTCGCAGTGGAAGAATATTTCAGAATTCACACAGATGTTTGACAAGAACAAGAACGTATCTAATGACCCAGTTCACAAGTTGAACACAAAAGCTGCACAACATGCGTGCAACATAAAATATTAAGGTGGTTTTCTACTCTGCAGCTTTTTTATTCTAGCAGAAAAGCACCTGCTGAGGGATCTTCATCCCAACACCTTTTCAAAACGGCACACGACGACAGCTCGATAAAACAATTTTACAGACGTAAAAGGACAACACTTATCAGCAACACACAAGGTCAGAGCAAAGCGCTCCTTAAAGGAAAAAAAAAAAAGAGACACTTTTTGTTGTTTGTTGTGATAATTTCAGTGCTGTTCAGAGAAAAAGACACAACTAGAACCAATTCAGTTTTCAAGTTTCTGTCTTTGTGATTAACTGCCTAAAAACTGTCTCAGTTCATCAGATCTAAATGCATCTTTAATCCCCTCTGAGTATGTTTATACTTGTAGTTAAACCGCTTGGGTGATGATTATCTTCAACATGTTATTAACACCAAAAAAAAAAAAAAATCTGCCTTGTGCCTTTCAGCAAACCTTTTAGCAACATGTTAAAAAAAAAGCCCAATTTTCCGAAACACCAACTTTGAAATGTTTTTCTTCACTCGTGTTTCAGTCTAACGAAATCTTCCCAGAGCAAAAATAATCCATCTGCCGGGAATCCTGACCCAGATAGACAGTTCCCAGTTTTTCCCCACAGAGATTAATTTACCAAATAAACTACTGAAGCTTTTTAAGGTCAACATTAAACCAGTTCAGACTCTGTAAACGGTAATGGGAATCAGCAGACAGTCGATTCAGTCTGTTTTACACTTTATTGTGAAACAAAAAGGAGTTTAAATTCAAATTTCTTCTGTGAATTTCTAAATGCTTTAGATAGATTAGAACAATATTTTCCTAAGTGGTGAAAGGGTGAGTGTTTCAGACACGACTGCACTGATTTAATCTGGATTTATTTACTCGTCACCTCCATCAGAACAAGCTGACCATTTAACCCTTTAACAAAAGTCAAAACTCATTTCTCTCCACCTTAGTGGCATCTTCCAGGAGTTCAAAGACCCTTTGCTATGATCCTACTGGGTGTGTAAGAGTGTCCCGACTTCCCCCTCTTATCGTAAAGATGTGATTATAGTCACTCGGTTCTAATTATAGATTATCTGTATCCTCGTGGGGCAGAGAAAAATGAAGCCCAGACTACGGAGTGGCGTTTAAATGGACAGATGACCAGATTAAGTCAGGCACGTCTGGACTGAGGCTACATTCAGGCAGCTGTCGTTGACATTTCAACAATGGAGTGCAGCGTGTAATCACTTTTGAGAACTGTAAGTCACACCATTGAATGCACCGTCCAAATAATGGCCTCCACGATCGTTTTACGTTTATGCACAAGACGGTACACGGCAACCCAACAGCAGCAGAAAGAACTGACTGAAAGACACATGAATTTCATCTTTTTCTTGCCTACATTCGTGTCCAATCTAACTCTCAACAGCAGCTATTAGAAGCTGAAACAAAAAGACAAACTCACATCAGTAAATCTGTTTCATTTGGTTGTCAAATACAGGGAAAACCCTCGACACCGAATGAGGCGTTCTAGGTAATTCAGGAGCGGTTAATAATTCCCTTTCGTGTGGACTTTAATACTTTAAAAACAGTAATATAACCAACTAGTATAATGCTTCAGTCAGGTGTTTGGTAGTTATGTAAGTAATTGAAAACAACAGAACAATAAGAAGCAACAAAAAGAAGATTTTCTTTACTGAGAGTATTTATACATCATTACCTGTGTTATCATTTTTTTTAAAGTAAGTTTTAACACTGTATTAAGAAATTTTATATGAATGACAAATTTCAGAGAGAAAATGTCTAAATTTGTGAAAAGACCTGCTTTGGGTGTTTTTTAACCACATAAAATAATAATAATTATGGAGAATACAGGAAGATGGAAAAGCCTTCTTGTAAATCAACAACAAATCAGATTTTAATTCAGACCAGACTGATGAGCTAACAGCTAGTCAGAGCCAGAGCTATCATTTGCAAACACAAATGACGGCAGCCAGCTGTAGCACCTCTGGTGCAGCCTGGAGCCCTTCAGAAATATCCTATTTTTTCTGCTGAAATAACAGTGTAAAGGTTTAGGAAAGAGGTGTTGGCATAAATTTTTGAGATTAAAGTTGTTTTGGTCTCGTCTCCACTCAGACCAGCTGTTAGATCAACAATCCACTCAAACTGAAACGCTTTCTCTCCAAAATGAGGTTAATCAAACAGCTTTCTGCAACAGGCAAGATATTGATTGCTTGTAACCTCTCTACAGCGTCTACCTTCAACAGATCTGAACTATATGGCATTACGCGCAGAAGGTTGTCCAAGAAGACATTTGCAGCATAGAAACAAAAATAAAAGATAAAATAATGCCAGCTTCCATTATGTGGGAGGTTAATATGTGTATCTGCAGCTTCAGAAACTCATAGCTTTGATCATTAAGTAGTAATGAAATAAAATTCAATGTTTGTGCCAAGGAATGAGTACAAAAGCTTTGGTATGTATTATTCTTATAGTTGCTAGCTTGTTAATTTAGTCAGAATTCAACTATTTCTTCAAACTGAGGTCATTCAAAGAGCCATCTACAACAGTTCATAACCTTTCCATAAAACCTCACTTCAAAAGATACACACTTGTCTTCAAAAACAATAATTACAAAACTCTTAATTCAAACACACTCTTCAAGATTTCAGTCATTTGTTTGCCTCTCATTCGGCCATCTTTTTGTTTTTGCAAATGCACCTTTGTTTACTACCATGTGAAATGGATTGTAGGCTTTCTAACAACACTATGAAGTTTACTTTATTGCTTTAATGTGCTTAATATGGGTTTTCTCTTTAACATTTTTACAGAAGCTGACCTATAATTTGTTTGGCAGACAAAAAAACTGATGCCCAAGACAATTCAAGAAGCCCTAAAATGAAAGAAATTCTCACTAATATTTGTTTTTTAAACCATAAATGTGTTCAGGAACACATTTACTCATCTCTTTGCCCAACTTCATTACTATGTTAAACATTTGTTCAGCATGAGAACCTGCTGGCTCAACTCCTTTGTTCATTATTAGTGACTGACAGAAAATGACCACCTTTGCTGCAGCGCTGGAATGCAGCTTCCACACAAACAGGACAGCGCCGGTTCCTTCAGCTTCATTGGTTATTTTTAGCGTGAAAAAACAACATTCTCCTCACTGATAGCGGCTACTGTGATAACACCACTTCATACAGCTAAATAAGCATGAAATAGAAAACAAAATACCCAGCCTGCTGCAACGGTGTAGCAGTCAAGTAAATATAAACCCCCAGACATTCATGCATCCTTTGCTTTCTGGTTATATTTATTTTATTAGATGTGCACTTCACACCATCAAACAAGTAACTCATTCAACACTGGGTGCAATTTACCAACTGGTCATGGTGGATTTATGCTCCTCTCACTTCTCTTTGATGTTAACAACAGAATAACAAGTGACCAAGCTGCTCGATGAAAAAGAAAAAACAACGTTGTCTTTTGCAGGTGCACATTACTGCTAACAATTGAGATTGTTAAGCTGCTTGGAGTAGAAACTCAGCGGGGAGAAGGGCACAGAGGAGCTACGACAGAAATCTCAAGACTCTTCAAACTCAAGCGCGCATAAAGCATTAGGAAAATTACAAATTGTACAACTGAGACACACACCGACTCAAGAGTCCTTAATGGTGGAAGAAGCATTTTAAAAAGTCCTGTGTGAAGGTCACCTGCCACCTCCATATACACTCACCGGCCACTTTATTAGGTACGCCTTGCTACTGGGTTCGACTCCTTTTGTCTTCAGAACTGCCTTAATTATTCATGAGAGATTCAACAAGTTGTTGGAAACATTCCTCTGAGATTCTGCTCCATATTGACGTAAAGGCATCACGCAGCTGCTGCAGATTTGTCAGCTGCACGTCCATGAGGTGAATCTCCCGTTCCACAACATCCCAAAGGTGCTGGATTGGACTGAGATCTGGTGGCTGTGGAGGCCACTGGGGTTCAGTGAATGAAGTCTCATCAGACCAGACAATGTTGTTCCAGTCTCTTAGTGTCCAGTGTTGGTGAGCCTGTGTGAACTGCAGCCTCAGTTTCCTGTTCTTAGCTGACAGGAGTGTCACCCGGTGTGGTCTTCTGCTGCTGTAGCCCATCTGCTTCAAGGTTGGACATGTGTGTTCAGAGATGGTTTTCTGACCTTTGTTTGTAACGAGTGGTTATTTGAGCTGCTGTTGCCTTTCTGTCTCAAACCAGTCTGCCCATTCTCCTCTGACATTAAGTTTTTTGTTTTGTCCATCCAGCTGCCGTTCACTGGATATTTTCTCTGTTTTTGGACCGTTCTCTGTAAACCCTAGAGATGGTTGTAAAAATCCCAGTAGATCAGCAGTGTCTGAAATACTCAGCCCAGCCCATCTGGCACAAACAACCACGCCACGATCAACGTCACTTAAATCCACCTTTCTGAAGCCCCGGATTGAACTTCAGCAAGTCGTCTTCACCACA
Organism: Kryptolebias brasiliensis; assembly: GCA_028566095.1. Taxonomy (NCBI): domain Eukaryota; kingdom Metazoa; phylum Chordata; class Actinopteri; order Cyprinodontiformes; family Rivulidae; genus Kryptolebias; species Kryptolebias brasiliensis. The sequence continues at coordinate 10,641,205 of JAOXNZ010000177.1, read as the reverse complement.
TCTACATGTCTAAAGCATTGAGTTGCTGCCATGTGGCTGACTGGTTAGCTATTTGCGCTAACAAGCAATTGAACAAGTGCCTAATAAAGTGTACACATCTGTCCATGGAGCACATCTGGTCTCACTATCCTCTCCTGTATCTGCCTGTTCTTTTTTATTATTCCTCACAGTGTGAATGTTTTTATCTTGGGTATGAAGTAGATCCAGACAAAAAAAAAAAAGAGAGAATAAGAGACAAGAACGAACAGGAAAGGTCAAGAGCAGCTCAAACACTCACAGCACTCCGTGTGCTGCGGCTAAATGTTACATCTTTGTACACATGTATCAGTAACGACATTTAGGTAAATGCCTTTTAGGAGTATGTGACGAATACAACATGATTTAGGCGTTTGGGTCATCCTGAAAAATAAAAAAATAAAAACTTACCAATTTAGTCTAATTTTGTAGAACCGATCAGAATTATGCTCTTATTCCAAAGCTTCCTAACATTAGCTGTTCACAACATTTCAACAGAACCAAACTTCAAAAGATCTGAGCTATCCCTTCAAACTACTTGTAATTTTGATTTTATAGACCTGAAACACACAAAAAGACTCAGAGTTCTGGACAGCATCTGATAAAAAGGTGTTGCAGCAAACTGACAAGTGAAATGTTGTTCTCTCTTCTTTCCTCTTCTTTTACATCACATCATCGAAATGCCTCTATTCAAACTTCTGACCTACATACGCAGTTCAGTGCCATTTTTAATGGGTATTCTGTAACTTAGTGCCTTACAGCTGACAATTGATTTTCAATCACCTAACTTCACTAAAACACTGAATGTTCTGCTGACTTGAAACATTTTTTGATAAGATTTTGTTGAAGTTTATCAATCTTGCCTAAAATTTGAATATTTTCCTACTGAATTGTTGAAGTTTTACTCACCCCCTGTATGGTCTGACACTTTTCTAGGTGAAAAGAAACATCATAAAATGTGGAATTTAGATAAATTTATAAAATAAGAGAAAAAGGGAATTTGAGGAAAACACTAAAGCAGTTTTCATGGGGCTCTATGTTACTTACCTTTAGGTAAGTTTAAATGAGCTAATCAATGAGCACTAACAATATTTAGAATATTTCTATTTAAAGTGAAAATTCTGGTTTATGATGTGGTCAAAAATCACTGTTATACAGACTGGCTGTGTCTTCAAAGAACATCATTTTGGATGAGTATCATAATCCAAGCATGAGCGTTCACACTTATTTAAGGACGAAGGAGGAGTGTCGTTACTTTTTACCCTTTCTTAATATCCGTCACCCCACAGCTGTGAGCCACAACCACCTGAAGACATCTTGGTAATGAGAACATCTACTTCCTGTCACTTCAGAAAGCTCAAACTTCATGACAGGGGAATCCGAACGCTGCGTTCGGAACGCACATCATCATCGCCAAAAACGGATTGACGTCCAGGTCAAAACTGTGCCTCATATTCTCAGCAAAAAACAGAGTGGAAAATGACATCTACACAAGCAGAAAGAAAGAAAACACAGATGCATTAAGCAAAAAAAGTGAGACAGGAGCTCAGAGGGCCATCACAGCAGCCCAGAAAGGTTGACAGCACATGTACAACTCATTACCACAAGGATAACTGCCAGGACAGCTGGCACTAGACGTCTCACCCATCTGTGTTGTTACCGTCCTGCCATCAAAACAAAGAAGCAGACACAAAGCCACCGTGACACACAGATGTAGACCAGAAGTGTATCCTCCAAACACCCAATACCAACACAGATTATCAGCTTTGACCCTTAAAACGCTTATGGCAATCATCATGCCGCTACGACCCCCTGCTGCTCAGGCCAGAGGTGCGCGAGCGTGGCAGCATGTCACAAGTCATATGTCACACGAGTCCAGTTTAGAGCATGTGGTGCATATGTGTCCTCCCACGGCACCGAGACACGGTCGGAGAAGGCGACTAGGGAGGGAAAACACAGACACACACGCGAGGAATGCCATGCTGATCTGCTCAGAGACAACGAGAGGAAGAGCGAGGATAGGTTCAGACTCCGTTCCATAAATTCTTTCTGTATCTATGGAGGAGTATAGGAAAAGGAAGGGGGAGTGGGAGGCAAACAGACGGGAAGGGAGTGGAGAAAGACTCATGGAAGGATGGAGAAAGAGTGATAGAAAAATAAAATAAAATAAAAAAAAGGATGGAAATCCCATGAGCAAAGCCAGCAAGCACTATCTCAATAAGTGCCACACATACACATACAAACTGAGCATCATTAGTCCATTAGCAGAACATAATTGTTCCAGTTATTGTTTTTCATACACCACTGCTTCTGACTCATACAGTCAGAAGAAAACACACAAATCCATGTATAGTTATACTTGTTTACAAAAGTGTGTTTTGGTGTTCATACGGAGTTAGATGGAGGAGGATGACTCGCTGCGGAGATCCCTGAAAAGGGAACAGACGAAAAAAAACTGCAGAAGACGACGGTGTTGGGACTTGAATGTGGTGTCACTGACAGAAGATGACACCTACTGTATCTTCACTGTTTGTTTACAGCCTGAACTTGTTTTTTTTTTTCCTTTATATTTCAGCAGTTGTAGCTCAAGAAGCTGTGCTGAAGCCAAGGAAGTCTCAACCCTTTAGAGAGATGCATCAGCAGCTGTTTTTAAGGTTGAATCAGATTTTTCTAAACTTAACCCTAATCTTAATTCAAATTTAGGCCAATTTCAATTTCTCTTTAATAACTAATCTTGACAGCTGAGCATCAAAAATAATGTTTCTTTTTGTTGAGTTGAAAACTTTATTGTGTTCATTATAAAACTTTTACATAAAAACCTCTTAGAAAGCTGCCTTCTTTATGACCGTCACTGGATATTTAAAAACAAAATGTTTCAGATGACTAGACAGAAGTATTTACACAAATAAAATCATTTTGAAACATTACAGCCTTTTAAAAATGCATCGGGTCTCAGAAAGTAGCCAGCTGGACTTAAATTAGACACCAGTTTAATGCCACCTCCCACTCCGCCATGCTCTCCACAGTACACGATGTGTTCGATTGTGGCTGGATTGCAACATTTAGAAAACCTCCTTCAGTGTGAAGGCAAGCATAACGCTGTTATGCTCTTACTTGCCACACAGGTTCAGAGTTTTTTCCCTACTATTTTTGCAATCCCGACTTAATCTCCCGTTTCCTCACCACGCTTGATATCCCTGCAGCACATTCCCACAGCTATCCTACGACGTAAGCCCCATTGCTGCACCATGCCTTGGTCCCAGCTCTGGCACAACTTCCTCGGACCACGTCAGGGTGCAGCTACGTGGTAGAATATCACGCTATGCTAGCTACCTTTAAGGGCATCATGTCTGCACTAAGTTAACCTAGTCCCAATCAGGCGTAGACTAGGCCCGAGGCCAGAGTGGGCGGTCCTGCTTTAAATCCTCAGAAATCAAGCCACACCGAGCACACAGACACACTGCTACTGTAATGATATTCCATTAGGACAGACATTTTGTGCATGCTCAAAACCCTCAGTGACTTATAACACATAACGGAGACCCCAGTACATTCTTAATGTACACCTGAAGATCTCACCAAGACCATCCACATTCAAGACATCCACTTTCCCAGATAATCTGTGTTATCTTGAGTACCCTAGGTCTCTTGTACTTTCCTCTGACTTTTTTTTTTTTTTTTTAACTAGTGTGGCTGAGACCCTCCTCTTGCTCCTTTCTTATCTCAACTGTCAAAGATACCTTCGCCCACATCCACTAACCATTCCTTTTGGTCTCCAATGTCTAGGTCATCCATCCACTCCCCAATTCTGCCCTTCCCTCCGCATACCACTTAGCTTAAGTGTAGGAGTCGACAGCCCACCTTCTTGACATTCCAAAAACCAACATCTAACATCTCCCACACCCAATGAGGATCCAGTCATTGCAGGACTGGACACGTCAGGTCAGACTAATAAAGGCCAACCTGTCACCCTGAGGCCAGATAACCTCTGACTTAAAGAAGTCAATTCAGCAGCTTCAGTTTTATCTGACAGCCTAAAAGGAGATTTGTTTCCGTCAGCGTCGTTGTCAATACATAACTCAAAGTTTTTAGAAAAAAAGTGTTCCTAAAATAATAGCACCTTTGACGTTCCTTGACATCAGAAAGACTGTCTTCCATGTCTGAAAACAGGCTGACCCAATTTTCCCAGAAGGGAGATTAAAGAACAAGAACACAAACAGTCTCACAGCTAAATCTGGAAGTATGGACCATCGAAACACAACAAGAGACTTGACTTTATTATCTAAGGTGTCCTTAATGTTTAACTCTCACAAGTCTCCAACTAAATCAGTTAAAGTCTTCTCAGGGATACTTGAGTTTCGGCAGCTTGCAGCATGTAAGAAATGACTATCACATGGGAAAACTTCAAGGAGACTCGCCTTCGGTAAGAATGTTACCCCTCCCACCGCTTCCATGTATGCTAGCAGATGGAAAAACATATCTACATGCATGTGGCGCATGCATGCACGCACCCACACAGGAAAGCAACGTTCTGGAGAAGTACAAGTGGGTGTTCTTGGAAAAAGAAAAAGTCAAGAGTTTCTCATATGACACTCAAAGCACTAAATTACTAATAACAGCTGCATGAATAAAAGAAGTCCTAGATGATTTGACATTGGCATAGCTTTCATACCAAAGATGTATTAAACAGAGAGAGTGAAGCTGTCAGTTAGGTTTATCTAGAATTAAAAGAAGTAGTAGTGGGGTTTTGGCTTTTGTGGACAACAATTAAAGAAAAAGTTATGTGACAGTTTCATTCTAAAAAGTGTGAGTCTGCTCACATCATGGACAATATCCAGTACAAAAAATGAACGTAACTATTATTACATTGATCATCTACAATTATGAAGCAATGGGTTTAGCTTTTCTTTGGCTCTCACCCATTTAGATTTACTGAAAATAGATGTGTTTAATGAGCTGAGAACCAGGACGAAGTGCACAACCATACAGTCGCAATTTCTCAATCTAAAACATCCCTTTACTCATTTGCCTTCAGACTGACTTTCTTTGGGTTTGAGCTACATATTTTACACAACACTTTTGAATGTGTTACCATTTTCATTTTTTTGTCAATAGGAAACTTGCCTAATGAAATCACTTGAGCAAAATCTTGGCAAAGATTTGGATTTCATGATAAGGAAGACGTGCATAATAGTTACCATACACTGATGCATTAAAAATAATTTGCAAGATTTGGTGTCTACAAAGAAGTTTAATTAAAATGCCTTTAATTTCATGGCAAGGTGACGTTACAGAAGTAGGACCCAAGGTTGGTGAAGATTTGTTTGAATTCTTAAAGGAAGGCTTGCATCGCAAAACATGTCTTCAAAATGTCTCGAAATAATCACGTGAGTTGCAAAGGCTCACCTTTTTGCTTCAATTTTGAACACGTTCAACAACTTGGCGCAAAACTTTTTTCCTTCAAAGTAGTCACAGAGTTGTTTCAGGTGTCAGCCCAACTCAAACCCCTTTTCGTTTAGTTCCTGTAATTCTAGCATGCTGCAGCTGTATTTTGAAGCCTGCATGGGAGCTCCCCTCCGACAGAAACCATCCGAGGCTACAGACCCTAATGCCCAGGTCTAAAACCACGTAGATGATAAATATTACTTTGAAAAAACTGCTCCAATAATACCTGACTTTATTTCTTAAGTGTGCTCCAGTAGATTGAATCAGAAACGTGAGGGCGGGTATAAGGGGGGCAGAAGTGGGCAACAAAATAATGTGCGTGGCTTAAAATGCAGTTTTACAAATCGTGCACAAAAATGGGACCTCAAAACATGGCAGATGGCTCGCTGGTCACAAACACTCAAAGTTCAGTGAGACTGCAACTGAAAAGTCACCTATTTTGAGTCACTCAATAGACTGGCTTTTACATATTCCTATATCACTGGAAAACTATAACTCTTTTACAAACAATTTTAGTTTTTGTCTTTAATTAAATTACACAGCAGAGTTTATAAAAGACCACCTCAATCATAGCGATATGAAATTACTCAGTCTTGTTGCCAGGAAATTTGTGTTGCTTATAAAGTTTTATTGTGACAGAGGTTCACTGCTACTCGAAGAGCTTTCTACAGCTACCATAAATAGAAACAAATATCATTTTTAAGCAACAATGCCCGACTTTCTTTGGTTACTCGCTACACATTAAGTTGTATAACTCCAAAGTTATCTTTGTCAGTAAGCTTTCTGAGTTTTGGACGTCTGCGTGGACAATACAAGACGTCTCCAAACACCACCCTGTACCCTGACAGAACGGTCCGTTCTGACAAACAAAACGAATAGAAAAAAAAAAAGCTAACAGAGAACAAAGTAGCTGTTAGCATCAACCTTGGTTCCTCCTATTATGGGCATTCAGGTGCTGAAGGTTTTCTCTGCTCACATCAACACTGTGGTGGTTGTTTTTATAGTTTTGGGGGGGAAACCCAACAAAATGACAGAGCGTCTGATATTCCTCCAAACCACACGGTCATAATTCCTTTAATGAGGCTTTGGAGAGAAAAGACGGAAATGGGTGCATGTGTGTGTGTGTTCTTGTTCCTGCATGTGTGAGGCAGAGAAAGTGAAAGACAGGGTGGGAGGTGGGGGTTGGAGACAGAGGGAGAAGAAAGTGGTCTGAAACCGAAGGGAGCAGATGCAGGGAATGAAAAGCCGGCTGTGGTAAAGAGGAGAAGGTGAGGAGGAGAGCTTGTGTGAGGGAGTCTGGGAACAGACGCTGGTCTTGCATCCCCGTCTCGGCTTGGCATAAACACACCACCCCTCATCTCCAGGCCCCTTCAAACAGCTTAGCCATGGCCCAAACAGGCTGGCAGCGAAGCAAAGCGCTTCCACTTAACCATATCAAAGTCAGCCTGGCGCTGCACTCAAAGAGCATTTAGCACAAAAAAAAAACATTTTTCCTCAGTAGCAGCATGGGAAGCTGAGCTCCAGCCTGAGAGGTTATTTGGGTAAAGAAAAAAAAAAAAAAAAGCCCCATTGTTTGGTTTTGAAATTTTAAATTTGTGAAGAATTGTAATTTCAAGATACATCTTTGATCAGCAGGAATCACATACAGCTGAAAAACTGAAAAACTGTACCGTCAGCACAGAGCTGGCAGGCTTTTAAAAAGTGTCCTGGTAGAAAGGAAAACTGCTAACAAGAGCAAAAATCACCTTAAACACTGAGGTGCCCATTTGTTTATTTGCTCTGAATCAGCTGGCAGGATGACTGTGGGTGGCATAGGTGAGCGTCTGATGCCCTTTGACCTTTTCAAACCTTTACAAACACAGACCTGACTCTCACGTTTCACCTGCAGGACGAGACTCGCGCACAAACAGTAAAACAGAAACACAAGCATCTCTTTAATCACAGTTTAAAGCTATTCACCACAAAGTTATAAATTCTTGAAGTCAGAAACAAAATCTGCACATTTTTTCCCCTCATATCGATGGCTGATGCGTCCTTAAATTAGCAAAGTTTGCGAATGGCTGACAACTACCCTGTGCGTTGTTATACCTACGAAAACAGCCGAACTGACTGAAAGTACGTCAACAATGACAACGTCCATAAAGAAGCCATCAGAGAACAAAAAAATCGGACTAAAATTTGGTGTCGTTTCCAGTAATTTTATAGCCGATTCACTCATGTTTCCACCTAAACGTCTTCTCCTCGATTCTACGCTTGTATTTGTTAACCTACACTGACGAAGCCCAGCCTAATGTAGGTCCATCATGTGACTCAAGCTTCCATGTGGTTTTTGGAGGCTTCAAGTGCTTTGTTTACACTGACTGCATACCCGCATTTTAGAACTGCACAGCATTATATCTGGAAAGCTCCTGGAGTAAACCCTTTCAAATTGCACTATGTGGTATAATTCAGGATAACGTTTTTATATTTAATTTTATAGTTTGCAATGAGTACCTTCAATTTAACCTGTTTTAATAAACATAAATATTAGAGATAACTCAGCTTGGTGTGTCAGGTGGACTGACATCCATAAATAAGCTTGATAAAATGGACATTTTCCATCATTACCACGTTTAAAGTAAAGTAAATGTGGTGAAAATGTAATTCTTATTGTCTGGTTCTGCTCGATCCACTAACCCAGTGCCCCGGAGAGCAGCGAGCCTTTCCCCGCAGACAGAGGAGGGAAGAGGGGGGTTTTCTCTTTAATATTCAGTCCTCACATCGACCCAAATGTGTCTGCACACACACACACGCTTCGCCTCACCTCTTCAAACTTCACCAGACTGCCTCCTCAGCGGCGTCAACCTGCTCCAATCCATCCATCCGTAAAAAATAAAAATAAAACAAAAATAACAAAAGGAGAAAGTGATTTTTCGCGTTCAGCGCATAGATTTCCCGGCTCCTCGCGATGCAGCTGCAGATAAAATTAATAAATGAATAAAATAAAATAAAACAAAGGAGATAAATTTTGTCCCAGGAGCAGAAAGCAGCGGTAAATGATCGACGTTAGCACCCGGACAGGGCAGCCGTCTCAGCGGCTCCACGGCGGACACTGGCGCCGCTCTCACACGTTCCAGTTTGTGTTCGCAGCGCTCCTCCTCCCGAGGCGCGGCGACCAATCAGGGCCCGTGACGTCACGCACAGGGCGTGGCCGAACGGTTTCATAATGCAGAGTGAACGGAGGATAGAGCTCCTGACGTTTTCGAGTCCTTTTGTTTATTTCACCCAGAATAAATCTCAATAAAACAGCATTTTTAGCCAGTCTGTTTTATTTTTTTTTGTTTTATTTTGTTACAGTGGGCAGTACATAAGTCAGACTGGCACCGATAGAAAAATTTGTCACTCATCATTTGTCAGAATTGAATTCCTAAATTCTTGTATTTTATTTTATTTTTTACCTTTATAATTGTTACAAAAGATAAAAAACAATAGTCATATATGATAAAAGTAGTACAACATCAGTTTAAGCTATTTGTGTTTTCATTATGCTTTGTTTGTTTACATTTTTAACAATTTTTGTGAGGTTCAACCAGTATATTTGGGGTTTAAAGTCTTTGCCGTTGTTATTTTAGGGGTCAGAAGCTGAAAAAGAGTTATAGTTTATTATCACAACTTTGTGCATTACATAAAATTAAAATATATATTAAATTAATGATAATATACTAAAACAGAGGTTTGTTTATCAGAGCTTTAGAAATTCAATTAATTGTATTATAAAAAAAATTAAACTGTATTTCTAAGATTTTGAATGTTGAAGTACTAAAAACATTGTTGTCCTCGATACATCAGGCTCTGGATACGTTCTGCAATTCCCTCTTTAAGATTTATTTTTAGTGGAAAATACAACTACTAGACAACTATTATTATCCCAGCTTTAATATCAAGTTCACTTAAACAAAGTAACCTGCCTAATTTTTACAGGTAATGAATAAAAGTAATTTTCCCTTCGATTAAACATAACAAATCATGGAGTTTTACAATAAAGCTTATTTTTATCGTTATTTGTTTGTTTATCTAGCTAATCTGTTTCCTGGTAGTGCTTTTCCCTGGAAAGCAAGCAGCAAACAGACAAAATGATGTGGAAGGAAACCACAAAGACCAACACCTCCATCTCTAGAAGCTGTTTGAGAGCGAGGGAAAGTAAATTTCTGCAGCCTGATTATAAAAAATGAGTCATCTTAAGGAGCTCCCGCCAGCATAATTGCCATCCATAAGTGGATATGTTGTTCCGCCGAGTCCATACAAATCCAATTCACCTCGTCTTTCAGGGAAGCAGCAGGAGCAGAAAATGATTTGTCCCTTTTAATCCATCAGCTTGGTGTTAGCAGACGAAGGGATTTTATAATGACTCAATATGATTAATCTTAATGGAAGGGTTCAGAGGTGTTCATGCACTTAGAAATTAACTTCACCTTGGTATATAATTATATTTGTTGACAATGAGCCAAAAAGGAGACCACATTAACCTCCCCCAGTGAAAACAAATTGCATTAAGGTTTCTTTTTCTAACTGGCCTGCTTCAGGGAGTCAGCCTCTAAACATAGTGCCAACCAACACTTGTGTTCGTCATCTTACTTTGTTTTGTCCGTTTTACTCTGAAATCCTGGGTGTAGCACATCCAGGAAGTTCTGCAGTGTTTCCATAAACCCCTTCAGCACCTCCACACAAACCCTCGCTCGTCCTCCCAGTTCCTCAGCTGTCGGGTGGCTCAGCCTGTAATTACGGCTGTCATCAGCTGCACTGACCATGCAGCTATATTTATGGGACAACCAGCTCAAACACGCTACACAGAGAGCAGTACACACACACACACACACACACACACACACACACACCCACACACACACACACACACACACACACTAGTAGACCACAGAAGCACATGTAGGCTGATCTATAACCAGACACTGTCAATGAGAAACAAGCAGCAGGTGATTCAGTAATCTAGTTCTTGTTTAATCCTCTCAGAAGAATCTCAAGAAACCTGATTTGGTAAATAATCTTTTACTAATAAAAATTATAACAAAACTAAAGGCCGAGCATTCCTTGAAGGACTGCGTATCGCCTGCTGGCTTTCGTGTTTTGTGTGATCCTATATAACGCTGCATGCTTTGTTGGTGCTTTAAGTTTGTGTTGGGGATGAGTCTCAGCTACTATCACACAAATTTAGCTCAATATCTGAAGAACGGACTGAGTTACAACCAGTTTTTTTGTGTTTGCTAAGGTCACTTAGTTGTGCCGGCCATCTTCAATTAGACTGACTTCAAAAGTTAATCAGCTGCAGATGTTCATCCAGTAATTAGTTTCTGACATATTTTGCTAACAGACAGACAGTTAATGCCAAAGATTTAAGCAAAGATCTTGTTGAAGCACTCAGAGTATTACAACCAATTACACTCAAAAACATCCCACAATGCAACACACCATATTTCTGAAACTGTGAAGTTTCTGAAATATGATGCAAGATAAAAAATAAATAAATAAAAAAGGGGACTTCGTCTCAGTTTCCTCTTTCCTCACAGAAAGTAAAATGTGTCACAATTTCAGGGTGGATTTCATGCATGCTGATGAGGTTTGACTCTGACCTGCTCTGAAAAGCTCTTCTTTATTTAAACAACAAAAAGACCCACTCCTTTCCTGTTCATGTGATCATTATGGGACCAAATTTAACAACAGCGAGACCCTGACTTTGTGAATTTTGCATTTTGCTGATGAATCTTAATAAAATCATGTTATTGTATATGAACAACTGCACGTCACATAGATTTTTATGTGTATAATCAATATAAAGAACGTCCCAGAACTGCCCACTGTAAAAAGTCTGCTCTACATTTGTTACAGCAGTGTGAAGAAACACAGAAACTCTGCATACTAAAAATGCTTAGTTAGATATTACATCATTAATGTAACATGAGGAAGGGGGTTATTTTTATCAATTCTTTTTCCTTGCATTTTATTACTGTTCTCTGACAAGTTGTGTATTTCAAATATAAATATATAGATGCAAGGAGTGATGAAGGAGACTTTTTGAGCAGGTTGTTGTGTCAAAAGTGTGGCTCTAAAAGCAGAATGGAAACAATCTATTGTTTCCTTTGCCTGTGGTGGTGCCTCTCAGTGCTCAACTGGTACAATTTATTTAGTATGATTTGAGAAAATGGTGGTTTTATGGAAATGGACCATCCACGCACCGTGCTGGTGTTAGTATTTCATGAAAGATTAATTTGTTTGTTTTGCTCACCAGATTTTACAGCTGTAATAGACAAATAGATTTGAAAAAGAAAAAAAAAGTGGAATTTGAAGGAAAATTTATAATTATGACATTTTAAATTTTAAGCAGAATCTGTAATCTTTCAATTTTGGACGTTGAACACAAAAACA
>JAOXNZ010000177.1:10579033-10605575 GCA_028566095.1 Kryptolebias brasiliensis | reverse complement strand
CCCCCCCCCCCCCCCCCCCCCCCCCCCCCCCCCCCCCCCCCCCCCCCCCCCCCCCCCCCCCCCAGAGCGAAGTTGTGTGTCTCCACTCTGCAGGACAGGACAGGAGAGGACAGGACAGGTACAGTAGGCAGCTGGGGCTACATTTCCTTTCCACCACTTTATCTTTTATGCATGAGTCGGTGGAACCCAACTCCCTCGGTTCTGGGGAGGAACACAGTCGGGCCTCAGAGAGAGAGAGAAAAAAAAGCTGCTATCGGCGGGCTGCATCTGAAGAGGAGCGAGCACAACCTGGAGAAACGTGACACCTCTGAGGCGGCTGGACGGTGGGGGTGGGGGTGGGGGTCAGGCAGTCACCTGAGGAGGCTGGAGGCAAAGACTGTTTACTCATCCTTTCCACTTTGGAACAATAAGATAAAATACTCTGAAACAAGTCTTCTTAAAGTACTTGTACTAGTCCATACTAGTCTAGTCCCTTAGAAATAGACCTTATATGACAAATATAATATGAACAGCTGCTTTATTTAATCAAAGACCAAAATATTTTTTAAACATTTTCTCTTCAGTGACTCAGTCAGACCACATCTGTCTTTAAACGTATGCATCAGTGAGCTGGTAACTCATGTTTTAGGACATAATTGATATTGATCCTAAAACTGGTTAGATTTGGTTTTTAAGTTTGGCCAAAATAGACTTTTCCTGAGAAACAGATGAATCACAACAGATTTGGATAAATGTGTTGATGCTGCAGCAAATATGTTTTTATTCTTTTATGTTTATTTCTCATTTATATTCCTGTCAGTTTTCACAAAGAATCCACCTAAAAATAATTTCGTGTCATAACAATACATACATGGAAAACTGTCTTACAGATTAAATGGATTTGTACAAAAATCAGGCTGATTTAGCAAAAGTATGCAGAAAGTTTCAAAGGTTCAAGCAGTTCTTGTGATTTCTTCAAGCAATCGTTGGGAAACAGCGACCTCTACTGACAAAGAGCTTTTTACTGTAACCAAAGATTAGAGACAGTCAAAGTGTACAATCCACATCTGGACATTGCTTTATTTGGATAAAACATCTGCTTCTGAGCAAATACAACTCTTTCATTTGGTCTGTTCACAACTAAACTAAAAAAAAAAAAAAAAAAAGTCGAACCATTTATTCCAAAACATTTTAAACATTTGGTACCACTGAAACAACAAATACAAGTTTATATTGCAACGCTCACTTCCTGCATTTAAATACGAGCTCATTTGTGGAAATACAGCAAATATAGAACTTTTGTTTACTTTAAACACATCCTCCATTTGGTTTCAATGATATCTAGAATCCCAGAGAAAGCAAATGAGAACATAAACTACCTGTGTGCTTCTGATAGCTCAGGTCAAGATTAAAAATAAAACCGGACTTTTAAATCAAAAGCCAGTTTAAATCCAGCTGGAGACAAAATGATCTTAACTGCTCCGTCTGTCCGATACGAGCCGACCTGAAGCAACAGAAACAACAAGCCGAAGAACATTTGAGAAACTCTAAAGCAGTGATTGTGTACAGCGTTTCCAGCACAAACACAACAACGTTACATCAGAAACAGGCAGGACCTTGAAGGCACGTACACTTCATGAGGATAAACAGTAACGTTTGATATATTTTCTACCTGGAGCTCAACGTCCTACAACACACAGAGCGAGCAGAAAAAAAACAAAAAACAAAAACGCTCCAGAGGTTTGCTCAAGTACAGCGAAGAAACAAGGCGCTACAGCAACACATCAAATGGCAGATTTGATGTGTTGCTGCACTGGAAGGAGAGAAATCAACAGCAGCATGTGAACATTAGCCTGGTTGGTCCTGAGGTGTGTTTCTATAGACTCTGAGCAAAAAACAGTAACTCTAAAAACTGCTTCGATGTCTGATACGTAACAGAACAGTTCAGATGTTTTAAAGAGGGGTTCTGCAGAAAGGATTCGAATAGTGAACATCTTACCTGTTGTAGCTTTGACCGACCTCAGTTTGGAGAAAGGGTTTAATTCTGACCAGAATGACGCGCTAATGGCTGGTCTGAGCAGGTGCCAAAATTAAAAGTGGATCGCTGCCGTCTCCAAAACGGCTCCAGTCTCACGGTTTTTCACAGAAAGCCTTTAAAACGACCATCATTTTCACTTTGCATGGAGGTTTACACAGAATCCTGTGGTCACATCCAGGCGCTAATGGCCGCAGCAGGTAACGGCTGTTTTTCGTGCAGCAGTTGGAGTTATTTAAAAGGACAGTAAAAATCTACTGAAGTCAATCTAGCTACAAAAAGGAAAACAATTGTTAACCTTCCCACAGAAACCCACTTCAAAAAGGTCTGAACTATGCCTTTAAGGTTCTCTTCATTTATAAATGGATAAAAAAAAAAAAAAAGGCAAAAACAAGCGTGACCTAAACAAAAATATGCTGTAAACAAACCGCTAAACATTAGCTAAAGTTAGAGGGAATCTGAAAATCAAACTTGACGTTTCAGAAACTAACAAATTTGACTTTGAGCACAAAACACATGACGTTACGTAAATGAGACAGAAAAGCAGGACACAGGGTGACGGATTTATGATTGAAGTTATACGAGAACAAAAGTTTCTTTGGGAAAAACCTGTGAGTGAAGGCAACTAAAAATTGCAAGAAATAACGGCACTTTCGTCCAGAATCTCCTCCTCCAAAAACAAACAAAAGTAAAACTTCTCCATGTATATTTGGTCCTTCAGTAACAGAATAAAACTTATTTTAAGCCACAAACCGACAAAAACAAATGAAAGCCGTGCAAAACTGCTGCTGTTCATCGAGTGCCACCAAGAGGTTTAAAAAACAAACAAACAAGAAAAAAAAAACCTCACTTTGTTGCTGCCATTCAGGCAACAATAATCTCTTAATCACAAACAAACACCAGAGCTGGGCCTGAGCTGCAGAGTCACGGCAAGTGTGGAGGAAACGGCGCCACGTTGTGTTCAGGCACGTGAAACGTCCTGCTGGTTTCTAACGTGATGGAAGGAGCTCCAGCTTCTGGTTGTTTTTTTTTTTTTGTCCCATACGTTCAAAACAACAATCATCCAAATCCAGGCGGTCTGAAACTCACAGCTTCCATTTTCTCGTTCATCTCAGAGCCCTTTGTTTTGTTTCCATCATTCGATCTTTTCAGGGTCTAGGTTGTCCAGATCGATATCTGGCGAGGCCACGCAACACATGCAGAGCTTCTGGGTGACCAGAGAAATCTTATCTGCAAAGATGGAAAAAAAAAAACATATGGAAAAATCTCAAGGGGATTTTATGAAAATGGCAAATATATGCCTAAAACAAAAACTGGTGTTAAGATCAAAGGATTCATTGTTTTAACCATTTAGCATAAAGTTTAACGGGCTTAAACATGAGGTTTACAGTCAAACAAAATGTCAGAATCATTTAGTTTGTAGACTTCACACTGAACTTTGAAACTCTAATCTTAATCCCTCTAATTCACAGCATTTTTACTTGGATCTATGGAAGCTGGTCTGTACAAAAGTAACTAATAACCTACTCATGAAAGGTGAAAACACATTCCTGTTCCTGTGTGCCTTTTTGGTTAATTATTCCTAACTTGTGACTTTAACAAAAGGAAAATACAATAAAAACATTAAAAGAAATGTGAAATATTTGAGCTCGGATATGAACACTAGAAAAATAAAAAGATGTTACTCAAAATACAAGTTGGTGCTTTTCTGTTCATTTGAAAATCCAGTTCTCTTTAAATTAAATTCAATGTAAATCTGAGTACAATCGGACCAATAAATATCTTCGACTTAGAGCAGAAAAAAAAACTGGATGTTTTACAGGATTTTTCTGTTTAGTGTTAATGAAAAAAGGCTGTACTTCATCTACTGCTGCAAATACCATTTTTCTGTAAAAACAGCTTTAAAACAAACTAGTTTCTGTCGTTTTTCCACACATGCCTCTAAATTCATCATGCAGCCGTTTTTAGAAATGCCACTCCTTGTTTAATGTTGACCCTATTTTTTCCAAACCTATTTTGCACCTTATATCAAACACCAGGCTGGGCTGCAATGCGCTCTAAAATAACTTCTGTTTGCAACAGCATTCATAAACGCAGACTGGTGACGTGTTTGTACTGTAGCTTTAAAAAAATAATTCAGAATACACAACAGGAGGACTGAAACGACTCGCGTTGGAGCGGGTGTTTTCTTGAGTTGAACTGCATGCTGGTTAAAATATGGAGGGAGTCACTTTAACTTTTCATCTCCATCCCTTCTTACCCACTGATTAAATTCAGCCAACGATCCAGTCAAGCCGTTAGAGACTCTTCTTCAGAGCTCTTAAGATGTAAGTTTAAAACTAGACTTTCAGCTAAATTGAAATATTTGTAGACAACTAATTATAATCTGCAGTTTAAAGATTTTGACTCTTGATGTTGGGTCTATATGAATTTGAACACATTAGAAGTTTTCTTTGGTTAAAAACTTCATAAAAAACTTAGGTTTTACTCAAACATATCTAATTTATATGCTAGATGGGGGTAGACCAACCCTGGTCCTCGAGTGCCACTATCCTGCATGTTTTACTTGTTTCTCTGCTCCAACACACCTGATCTGAATCAATGGGTGATAAACAGGCTTCTACAGAACATGAAGGGGATTTAACCATTGAATCAGGTGTGTTGGAGCAAGGATACAAGTAAAACATGCAAGACAGTGGCCCTTGCAACCAGCGATGGCCATGCCAGTGCTAGATGATCCAAAAGTATCCCAACTGGGCACCTGACAAAGTAAAATTCATCAGTAATATGAAAGATCATTTCTAACAGATATTCGAAGCTTCCAGGATCTTTGCTGACTGATCCACTAAAACCACATTCAGTGCGGTCGTTCTCACCGAGCATTTTGACGAGGAAAGCTGGTCTGGAGGTGGGCGGCAGGTGGACGCAGATGTAGTAGATCGGTGCACCCGACAGAGCAACAGCAATCCCAACGAGGGAGTTGATGGTGTCACTGTAGAGGGGAACCACCAGGAGGAAAATGCTGCACAAGCAGTAAACTACTGGGAAGAACAAGGAAAGCTGCAAGAGAGACGAGAGAAAAAAAGAAACATTTAAAAGAAATTTTTCCAATTTTTCTGATGCTTCTATTGTAATCCTGGTTGCTCTGCAATGCAGCTACCTTTAAGATTAAGATAATTAAATATTCCAAGTTATCAGATTTGAAACATCAGGGGCTTAGAAACACTGTCAGGACTCATTACTGAAGCCATGCCTGATGGTGATCAGGCCTACAGCGCTGCAGGTACTAAAGATGAGTATGCAAATGTCACCAAGTGAATAAGAAATGTAAAGATAACATACAACCTTTTCATCCTTGTTTTCCCAGCCAACAGAGGAATGACACTATATTTTTAGAACTGCTGCAGCTGCAGGCTCGGTGTTTCATTTTCAAACATTTCATGTAAACAAAATGTGAACAATTGCTTCAAACACAGCCACCAATAAAGACTTTTTTTGTTTACTCATGTGTGCCGCACAAACAAACTGGTTCAGTAAAAATGCTTCCACATCACTCAAAGCTTTAGTCACTTTAGGCCTCCACAACACGACTCGTGTTGCCACAGGTTCTGCTACCTTAACGGGTCGCGGCATATCAGGAGCTTTGAAGCGAAGGTAGATCTGACTGGCTATGGACATGCCGATGAAGAGCCAGTAATTAAAACTGAAGTAGTTGATCAACTGGAAGACATCGGGCACAGACAGGTAGATCAGAGACATGGCACCCTGGGAGAAGAGAACCACACACAAATATGAAGAAAAAAATGTTAGATGTGTTAAAAAGGAAAAAAAACTGGAACAAGTCAAAACTCACTAAAACAGTGAAATACTAACATTAAAAAGCAGCGCTGGGATTGGGGTGTAGCACTTGATGTGGATCATGCACAGGACGTTAGGAAGGTGGCCTTCTCTGGACCCAACAAAAAGCAACCTGCAACAGAAAACAGAATTACATCTTATTGGTAATAACCAGGTTTTAAGACAGAAATCTGGGTATGTTTTCAGACCTGGAGGCAGCAATGATGGAGGAGTTGAGGCCTCCGTAGCAGGAAATGGCCACAGAAATGGGGATCAGCCATCGTGCCCAGCCCAGGACCTCGTCTGCAAACGTCTGAGAAAGAATTCAGTACAATGTTTACCACTGACACGTTCTCAGGTAAGATTCAGACACATATCTCAGGCTTAAATAGTTTCTAGGAAAAACACCCAATACCTACTCTACAATTGCTACAAAAAGTTTGATATTACTTTCCAAAATACAAAACTTACAATTTGTGTCTCACCTAATTTCGAGGGGCACAGCGCTCATGACGTGCTGACAACATTTGTAAACCATCACAGTAAACACTCTAATAAAACTATCCTCTAATGGCACTGACAACAGGCACGCGTACAGCTCTTCCTCTATCAGAGGTCTAATGAGATCATGAACTTCCTGCTGCTCCTCTGTGGAGCACTAACGTCTTTAGCTAAATGAGGCTTCTGCAGTCTCGACTCCTACAGTCACAGATGAGCACAAGGACGCAGCAAAACCAGAAGCCTCTGGCTTTTTGACAACCAGAGAGGAAATGATTACAATAAAAACAAACAAAACATAAAGAACTGATCTAAACCCGACTTCTCCATAAGCTAAATGACAAGGTTTAATTAGTGTCCACGTGGTCAAACTGTTGGATGATTCATATCCGACACTCACCACAGCAACAGCTTCACTGTTCAGCACCGTGTCTGCATCCATGACAACGTAGTACGCTACATTGGTCAAAATGTAGATCACCGTGACGATGGGCATGGAAATCGCAATGGACAAGGGCAGATTCCTACGGAGGAAAAGGATTTTATAGCATTTAGACGAGACTTAATCAGAGTTAAACTTGCATTGTAAAAAGCCCTGCACTGCATGTGGTTGTGTAATTTAAATTACTTATTTTTATAATTGTGAAAAATGAGACGCCGTACCTCTCTGGGTTCTTGATCTCCTCTGTGATAAAGTTGAGCGTGTCCCAGCCAGAGTAGGAGTAGAGGGCTGAATAAAGGGCTAAAGCCATATCACCAGGGTTCAGCTTGGAGTCTTTGAACGAGTCCTTAAAATTCTGGTCAAAACCTGCTCAAACACAAGGACAAGGCTGTCACCATCTTAGACAGGATGTCCTATAGATGCACAAGTCATTTAGGTTATTCAGTCACAAAACCCAAGCAGCTGTTCTGAAAACTTAACTGAATCTAGTGATGTTTTTAATCCAGGCATTATTTGATTAAATAAATAAAAAAATCTCATCAATATGTACAGTTTGAGAAAGTACCTGCACCTAGGTACAATCATACGATGCTGATAAATTATCACACAGATTTAAAATATCAATCAGTTCAGTTCATTTATATGAAACTAATTCACAATGAGTTACTTCTTGTTATGCTACACAAAACAAATCAGGTCAGAGAAACTCAAGTTTGTTTATATGAAGAAAAAAATGTATTTGTAAAATGAAAACAGGAAGGAAGTCACACAAAGAAATGGAGAATATAGAAATGTTTTAAATATTGTTAACCAACACAAAGCAGAGAACTAAAAACACTCCAGGCTCAGTGTTACGATAGAAAATTATATTTAATTGTTTAAGCCTCAAACTGACTATTTAATTTGATTTGTCAAATCAAAACGCCCAATCAGAGGGAAGGGCTGAGAAAGGTCCATCTGCAGACCTGACCTCTCAGGGTTCGGCTGCGAGTTAACCAGATTAGTTTGGCTACCTGAATAAAAGTATATTGTGATAAATACACCAAACATTTCTACAAGGCTTACAGATCTTACATAAATGAAAAAGGATGCAACTGTACTGCTTAAAAATGTTCAGAAACTAAATGTTGAAGACTGGATAACGCGAGTAAGAGACAGTTCAGTGCATAGTCACCATAGCAACAGTGGTCAAAATGTTGATCATAATGATTTAAATCAGTCAATATTCAGTTTTTAATCATTTGTTGATTTAAATGAGAAAAATATTTCATTGCACAGTCACTGCTTTCATGTTTTTGTTGTGCAACATCACGGCTAAAGGCACAAATCTTTGCAATAAACCGAAAAGGCTAAATTAAACTAATCTTTTCTACAAGGTGGTGGTTCTGCACAGACTGCTCACAGGCTAATCAGTAACTACTAACAGCCTTCCAGCTGTAATCCTGAACAATGCTGCAGTGTCTCACGCCTCCAGTTCTGAGAAGTGTCAAATGCTTTTATTTTGTAACACGTTAATAGAACAATACCTTGTCCCAGCTTAACCAGCCCGGTGATGATGATGACAATAAGAGCGAGGACTTTGGCCACAGTGGAGATGACCTGAAGAATCGCGCCCCACTTTACTTTCATACAGTTCACAGCAGTGAGCAAACCTGATGGACAGGAAGACAGAAAATAAGTAACTCTACAAAATAAAGAGTGATGAATAAAAGCGCAGAAAATTAGAGCAAAGACGGTCATTTAAAGAACTTCCGAAGAAAATCATCCCTGCTTTGTCAGATTCATGCATCACACATTCACTGATTCCACCTGCGTGTACAAAACTGAATGAGACCTTCAATTCAATTTTCAGGAAAATTATGTGTTTAGACATCCAGGTACATGAAAAGGAAAAATGATTTCAAACTGCCTGCACGAATAAGAGCACTGATTATTCATCAAAGGTGTTTTGTGTGAATCTGCAGCAGCGGTTCAACTTTCAAAAAAACCTGATCTGTTTACAACCTGCTCAGTCACATTTTTTACCGCTCTGTCAGGGGGATACACACTATGCTCTCTAAACAAACCCAAGCCTGAAGGTTTAACACTCAACTCCTGGATTTGCATTACATTTATACCCCAGTTTAGCACCGCAAAGCTTCAGCTAGTGCATTTACAAAGCAAGGCACCTTTGTGGAATTAAGTGAAAATCAACAGGTTTAAACTGTAGCCATGAACATATCCTTTAAATACAGAAAGAAAGACTGCGTTAAGTGGTTATGTTTTGATGCCAAAGCCTTAAAAGTTGCAGCCAGGTTCATGTGGTCTTGAAGAACATCTCAGAGAAGTTTCATGGAAGAGGAAGTTCAAGTTTTATGACCCTTCAAGATCATTCGAAACATTTACACAGTACTACTTTACATAAAAAGAATTTTCCTCATTTACCTTGTTGCCAGAAGCTTAATTAAATACACACAAAGTAATGACAGAACCGCCAAATTACACTAGCAAAGCAGTTAGACTTCACATACGTTGTGCCATTTAAGCATTTCAGAGCCCAAAATATCTTAAATATCAAACTTTGTTTGGTTAGTAGTTAGCAAAACGTTACCCTTATTACCTGTACACATTTTTCCAAGCACGCTGGATAGAAACACAAACATCACAACTTCTGTCGGCCCACGTGTTTATTTACCACCCAAATAACAGCTGGGATAAACAGCATGAGAAAAGCCTTACATATGATGGCGGCAGCAAAAAGGCGGACGGCGTGATAAGGGGCTGAACAGGTGGGGTAGAACGGTTGGACCAAGTAGTTGGAGAACGTCAAAGCGATCACCGCCTGACAGGCTGGTTCTACTATCATCAGAGACGTCCACAATCTAACACAGAAAGGACAGATCAGTTACTGTACGACATAATAAATACAGACATTTCTGGTTTATCTGCAATGAATTTCAATTCTAAACAGGCCTGTAATATCTGATTATACAGATGTATACACAATATACTGGGGTTACTGGAAGGATTCCACTAATGTCAAATATTTGGTTCAGATTATATGCAGCGTTTGATCATTTAAAACAAACAAAAAAACAGTGCAGGTTTTAACACAGAGGCGTTTCTACATACCGAATAAAAGCCAAGAAGCCTCCAAAGGCTTCTAGGATGTAGGCGTAGGAAGCTCCAGATTTCCGGATGGTGGTACCAAGCTCGGCGTAGCACAACGCTCCAAACACAGAGAATATCCCACCAATGGTCCACACTATCAGAGACAGGCCAAAAGAGCCTGTGTACCTGAGAACTCCCTGCAGAGGTACACGTGGAGAATCAGTAAAAACATCAGGCGACACGACTGACATAACATCAAAACAAAGATGGAAAGACATTTATGTAAACTGAAACACGTAACACTCAACAGAATTAAAAAAAACAATGATAGACGAGATTTAAAGTTGCACTTTTTTTAAACTTAGATATGATGCAACACAGAGCTGAAGGTCCGTGGATGTTGATGCTGTAGTTTTAAAGAAGCTCGGACTCTTACCTTAGGTGAGACGAAGATCCCAGAGCCAATCATATTTCCCACAATGAGGCAGACCCCGTGGAGGAGGGAAATCTCCTGTTTCAGCCTAACACCGCTGCCGACAGAAGTCGAGTCTACTTCAGCAACCATTCTGACGAGTTTACAGCTTTAAGCCTTCAGTCCTGTTGGGGAAAGATTCAGGGGAACCGACTGAGGTGGAAGAACAGAGCAGATAAAAAAAACTAAAAGGAGAGGGCTGGACCAAAAAAAAAAAGGAAAAATAAAAGGGGGCGGTTGGTGGGGTCACAAAGAGGCCAAGGTTGTGTCCATTTCAAACAGCCATTGAACCCAAAGCTTACTTCTCCACTGGGATACTCTGCAAACAAAAACAAGGACATACAGCCTCGTCATAAACACGCCTCACATATGTTCAGAGTTTTGAAACTAATTAAGGATGCCAGTGGGTCATTCAGGTGCATCAGTCACATGATGTGGAGTTTCAGCTCAGCTCTTCCCTGCTTCATTTGCCACTGCAGACAGCACCCCTCGGTGAGGTGGAATCAGCTCTTTAAAGAGAGACGTCTGAGCAGTCAGTATCTTACCCGTCTTTGACGTTGGTCAAATGATCGAGTTGAGCTAACAGTCATTCAGGCCCATTTAGGAGCTTGTTTACATCATTTAGCACCAGCTTGGCTCACTTAAAACATATTCTGAGGTTAAAAAAAATTTATCAGAATAATTTCTGTGGCAGATAAAAAGAAATTAAAACATTTTTTCAAACCTGAGC
Source organism: Kryptolebias brasiliensis (assembly GCA_028566095.1). Lineage (NCBI taxonomy): Eukaryota > Metazoa > Chordata > Actinopteri > Cyprinodontiformes > Rivulidae > Kryptolebias > Kryptolebias brasiliensis. The sequence continues at coordinate 10,594,492 of JAOXNZ010000177.1, read as the reverse complement.
TGTACGCCACAATGCCGTGCAAAAAAAAAGGCGCTATTAGGAGCCAAATTTAAATGTCAAAATTAATTGTTATATGGGTTTGACCTTATTGCAGAGCAATGCAAAATGATCTGAACTGTGTTTTACAACAGGCTGTACATGTTTAGCAACCACGAAACTCAAAGCAAGACACATTTTTCTGAAGGACACCAAGTTGAAGCTATTAGAGAGTTTTGAAACAAACCTGTCTGACAACAGCTTGTTACAGACAGCTGAAAACAAGACGGTTTATTTTTTATGGCTGAAGACTATCAACCTTCGACTTTAGATATTAGCTCTAATATTGACACAGATTTGAAGAGACTTTAAAAATCTGCCTGAACAGACTAAAAAACAAAGGATCAGAAATATATTTTTGATGGACTTATAGGAGGTTTAGGAACAGTATTCTAAAGTCATGCAAATGATAAGTTTTGTTTATATTATCAATAACACCAAAAATTATAATACTGGTCTTTATATAGACCACCAATGAAGATGTTTACAACAAATACTAACCTCTAATAAAAAGATTCCTAACAGGTTTTGAAATAACTTAAGGCGTGAGAAAACGACTGACACAAAAGGTGTTCGGTGAAAAGTTTCAATGATCCAAAACAGAAGATGCCTTATCTTTGTCTCGCAGTGAAGCGTGCAGTGTTTATCACTTTAAAGGAAACGCTACACTAAGCTTTAACCTCACAAATGATCACTACTAGAACTTGCCGCCTGTCTATTAAGGACTGGATGAAGCTAAGTTCGTCCTCCCCTCGTTAAATAAATGAAATTATGTAAGCCTTCATCTTTAAGCCAATATGGCTCCTGCAGTCGATGTCCACCACCCCCGTTTATGAGTTCAGGAAACATCCAACAACTTCCACAACACGTGCCGTTAGTGCGTCCCCTTCTCATACAGAAAACAGATAAGTTACTCAGCTACTGCAATAATCACTACGTGATTAAAACTCAACACTTGTATGATGTATGTTGGATTATGTCCCTGTGGTGAAAGCAGACAACCCTCAATGACAGCAAAACTAAAGTTCTTGAAAACTTGAATAATGTCTAACACAGACTGCTGCTTAATCTTAATTTAACATTTCTACTATACTGTTAGGTCAAAATATGTTTGCGTTTGAAATCAGAAAAATATAAAGAGTTTTACAATCTGGCTAAAAGATGAAATGGGTTATAAAAGTACAGACAGGTCCTAAATACACCACATCTGTCAGTCTGACACCTAGATCCTTAAGATTTATACAGAAGTTTCTTCTCAAGCTTTATTAATGGAACATTTTACTTCAGAAAATGAGACAAACACCCTTGTTATATGTCAACAAAAAGTAACAAGTTTTGAGCCGGTTTTACTCAAAATTCAGATTTCTTTCCTGAAAATGTAAGCAAATTACAGGTAAATCACTTAACCACGGTGTGTATGTTTACAACAAAGCTGTGTTTGGGGACCCCTGTGCCGGTCTGACAAAACAAAAAACGTGAAGACAAGAGACAATACTCAAAGTATCAAGTAAAAACAGAAACTCAGACAAATTACTTCAAGCACATATAAACCTAAAACTAAAAAACTCTTCCTTAGAAAAAGGCAGACTTGAAACATTCATAAACAACAAAATAATAATAATAAGACCCAGCATTCCTTTAAAGCGTGTCAATCGCCCTCCGCCTCTAAAACTGAGATCATCTTGTGACGAGAAGGTATGGAGTTCCAGCCGTTTGTCAAACCTTGCAGTGCTCAGACTTTGTGTTGAGGATCACTCTCAGCTACTACCACAGCAAACTTCATCTCAGTATCTGTAAAACTGATAAAGTTATAACAATTTTTGTGTCACTAAGGTCCATTAGCTGCGACAGCCGGCTTGAATGGGCGTGACTCCAAAAGTTAATCGGTTGTAGACGTACATTTTGTCCTCTGGTTCATGAGATATTTTGCTAACAAACAGGGCTGATGCCAAAACAGCTGCCATTTTGAGGTCTTCAAAACCCAGTTGGCTGTGGCAGCCATCTTGATTGTAGTTGGTTAGAAAAGTTAATCAGTTGCATAAGTTTGGTTAAAATCAGTTCAGTGGTCAGTGGTTCCTGAGATATTTTGCTAACAGACAAGTGCAAACACATTATCGCTCCTCTTTCGCCTTTGGGCGGCGGGTGACAGTGATAAAGCCGACAAAGTGAGTATTTTGATTGGCATATTGCCAAACCCTACAGGAAAACTCATTGCGTCATGTTCACTCGAGGCGCGCAGTCCCGCGCGGCGCGCTCCTCACCTTCCAGGGACACGAAACTCGGCTGAACACCAGCCGGAGACGCGCTCAGATGATGGGCGCTCCGAAACGTGGACGCCGCGTCTCATGAGCGTTTCTTGCCTGCGTGACATTTTGAACACAAAATCGAGCCGGGATCGACACGCTCGGGTTCCCGACAACCCAAATCCCACTCCCGTGTTGTTCTGCTTCACAAACCACCTCGTGCTACGGGGTGATCAGCGCGAGCCGGAGGCTGATATATCCGAGTTAGCACCGGGGCTAATACGACATTTAAAAAAAAGGGGATGAATTAAGTTATTGTTTGTTTGTTTCCAGCTCAAGCTTTGACTCATCACCTAACAATGATAAGTCTCAACAGTCAGCTTTAATCTCCCCTCACGGCGGCTATATGTTTAGCATTTAGCTAACAAACCAAGCAGCTGGTGATGAACATACATGATGTTACTGACACATCATGCTAACGTTTATTAAAGGAAGTTACAGTGAAGCCCCTTAAACACGCCGCTGTCGGCATCGTTTAAAGCCTTAAAGATGGGTGTAATTTAAATAAAACGCAGCCAGTTACCTCGCAGGGTTCCCTTATCCTCGGCAGGATCGAGCACCAACACATGTGTCGCGTCTGAAGAATGTTTCACCAACTTCTTCGGGCAACATCTGCTCAAGCTCCTCCTCATCAGCAACCATCGGAGGATGGTGGACACCACCCACCGCCTGGAAAACCCGGCAGGGCCGAGGGAGGCGTACGCTTAAATATAAGTCAGAAATAAAGTATTAAGTTGTTTTCGAGTCATTTCTAAACTATCTAAAGTCGCGTTCTTCGCTCGGCGGGGCGAGATCTAACGCCGACGCGCTAAAAATCTGAGTGGAAGGAAGGGGTGTGCTCCTTACCGGGTTCGCCGGTGCGCGACCCGTTGGATGTGGGCGGGGCGTGCACGCCAGACGCTCGGGCTGATACGCCATTAGAAGGCGGCGCGAACTCCGCCCATTCTCAGTGCGCCGTTGCTTGTGCTGGCGTGTAAATGGTGCAGAAACTTTCTGTTCGGCCAAACGCATTGATTCGAGTAAGATGATGTGGCGGCACAGGTGTGCGCCTCCGTCAGCCAATTAGAACTGAGGAGGAAGCTTTTTAATTTTTGTTACGTGTCTCTACTTTTACTCCTTTACAGCCGGGTTTAATAAAAATAAATTATACACAAAACAGCAACTGATCAGATGAAGTCACATGAAACATAAAGGCAAGAAATAGCAAACGGCAGAAGAGTGAAAGGCTAAGTAGGGCGATTATGGATTTACCCGTGCAGTCTGTCTGTTAGCAAAATATCTCATGAACCACTTAACAAATTTTAATGGAACTTGCAGAAGGTAATCATTATATTTGCATCCACAGCTAAGCAGCATAAGCAAACACAAAAATGGCTGCCATTAATCCAGTTTTAAAAATACTGATTTGCGAGAACTCATTTTTCAGAGAGAGATGAGATTGCGCTAAATGTGGTTTTCAAGGTTTGTCCAAGATGGCTACAACGCCATCATTTCTCAACATAAAGTCATCTTAGTCTACAATTCTGGCATGAAAGGCAGCGGGTGATATGCATTCCCTCAATTACTTTTAGGCTTGTATTTTTAAAATTGTCCCTCCCTGGCTTCATTAGCTTGCCCGAATCACTTAAATGTTCAGTTAGGCACCTTGATATAGATACTAAACTAAAGTTTTATTATCTTAGGACAACAATAAAACAGAGCATTAATCTCTCCTGCATCTGACTTTAAGTGGAATGTTGTGGTCATCTACACCCTCCTCTCAGACCCCCAACTAAAAACTCCGCCCTGGTTAATCAGTGGCTCTTTAGTTACCTGAGAGAATACTTTAAATACATATTAACAGCTTTGTTATCTGAGCAAACACATTCTTTTTGATAAGGATTTAGTCCTTTGGCTCTGAGCCGTGTTGGGCTTTATGACCAGAACTGGTGCACACATTTAAAAGGAGCACTAATAGATTACAAACTGTATAATGATTGAATGGATGTTGACCTAAAGCTTTGTCTTCTGAGTAATGAAATGACTTTATATTTAGGGCCACTTATTTTTTTTTTTTCCATTGATTTTCTCTAAATCCATAAACTCGTTCAGCACAGAAACTGGACTTTGCTGCCACCTTGTGGTAAGAAAGCTTCTGTTCATTAATGGACATTACAGCCACTTAAAGCATCGCTGTTTTTCAGGAACTGCACATCCAGAGAGTGTTTTTTTGTTTGTATTGTTACCTGCTCACCCCTTCACAAAGAAACAAACACCCAGAACTGCCAGAGGAGGACCTGAGCTCTGGATCTAAGAGGACATGAGGTCTGTCAGGCCTTCAGCTGGCAGGAGGGAGTGTGACAGCACGCTTCTCAGGCATCTTTATTGGCTCAACATGAAGTCAGGTGGGTTATTTAATGAGTATTCCTGTCGTTCCTTTCAAAATAAAACGTTTGACGTGTTTCTGACTTTAAAACCCTGGGAGGTGAATAACAGCGCAATAGAGAAAACAAACAAACAAAAATGTAAACAAATGAAGAAAGCATGTTTTCCAAGGACTTCAAGAAAAAATAGGAAAGTAAATTACCTATACTAAAAACATACACATGGTTAGGTTTTCAAAATGCAAAATGAAACACACACAATCAATGTGTAAATAAAGTGCAGATGTTTTTGTCATTTTGTCTTATTAAACTTTTAGATTGTCCTTTCATAGTTTCTTAAAGTCTAATTCACATTTTTAGAAATTCATTTTATTTTTTACTTAAACTATTTTCCCCTAACATATGCATTTTTCTTATCTTTATTTGACAGTAAGTCACAGGTTTAAGTTTAATTTAGCGGCAGTCGTTGTGCTCAGCTTTTTTCAATATTTTTCTTAGGGGTTTATATACATATTTCAGTTTTGCTGAACTTAAACAGAATAATATGTTTGTCATGATTAAAGAGAATTTTACCAGTAAATAGTGATTTATTTACATAGAGTCATTCTTATAAGACTTGTATAATAGGTCCAGCATTCTTTGCAGGAAAGATGATCTTATTAGAAGTTATGGGCATGAAACTGTTTTGGTCAAATACTGAAAGTCATATATGCACAATCTCATGTGATGTTTCAAGATTTCACAAGGTAGGTGTGAATGACTCTCCACTACTACCACCCTTAGTATCTATAAAATTATAGCAATTCTTGTGTCTTCTGAAGTTAGTTGGCTGTGGCAGGCAGCCATCTTAAATTGAACTGACTCCAAAAGTTAATCAGTTATAGAGTCACATTCAGTGATTATTTCCAGAGAGTTTCGTTAAAATCCGCTTTTTAGTTCATGAGATATTTTGCTAACACACAGTCAGTGTAGACTTGTTGGCGCTCACAACACGTGTTGGGACTCAATCTCAGCTACCACCACACCAAATATGAGGTCAGCATCTGCAAAACCGACTGAGTTGAAGCCGTTTGTGTGTTCGCGTAGGTCGCGCCGCGGTGCTTTTATTCTGGAGGAAAAACCCGCAGACTTCCGGCGCTGCCGCCGTTATTTCCCGCGGACTTGCCGCAGCTCCTCACAGACCACCAGGCGCACCGGCAGCCCCCGTCTCTGCTGACTCAGTGCCTTAACAGCAGTCCCTTCAGCCGGTGAGACAGCATCCAGTGACCTCCTCAGCACCGCTCCGCAGTCATGGCTAAAACCGCAATCGGTGAGTAATTTTTTTTGTTTTTTTTACCCCCTTCGCTTTTGGATTTGACTGATTATTTTAACGGGGTTCAGGAGGATGATGGTGATGATGGGGATGATGATGATGATGATGATGAGGCGACACCCATGGCACAAAAGGATGCTGAGGGCTGAAGGAGAGGGAGCGGCCAAACTCCTCTGCAACTCGCTGCTTCCTTAGAATAACTTAGAAAACAGCTTTTTTCCCCCCCCGAACCCCCGCCTTGTGTTTTGGCTGTGAGAATGTTTGTTCATGCGGGTTAATTTTTTATTTTAATTTTAATTTTTTTTTGCGTGGTCATGAATAAGCACGGGTCAGTTCAGGATTCGGTTTGCCATTTCAGTGACGCATACAGCTAATGCTTTCATTTGAAAGGCAATAAAAGCGTAAAAACAGGTTATTTTGCCCCCCCCACCCTTCGTTTCATTATGGAGCATCACTTGATGGATGCTGCACCTGCCTCCCCTCCGCCTGACTCAGAGCCGCGTGCAGCATAATGCAGCGACCCCACCCAACATCTCCGGTCCCTTCAAAGCCGCTCCTCAGGGTGGGAAATTTCTCTGCGTGACAAATCTTCTCATGAAAACTGGGCCATCTCCTGTGGCTGAGACAGTTTTTGTGGGTGACCGCTGCAGAGAGAGAGAGAGAGAGATAAAATAATAGAAATAATAATAATAATAATAATAAGGAGCATCCACCCTCCTCTCAGGAATAGCTTTGCTGTAGAGGGAAGAATTTATGACTGGCGATGAAAATGAGGATTCCTGTTGGTAAACATAGTCCTTGTTCGCGTTGTTATCCTCCCTGGAGTGAGGCGCTGCAGCTTTTTGCTCCAGAAGTGTGGAGAAATAAAAAGAGACTGCGTGCTTTTGGAGATGGGAGGCCTTGGAGGTTGAATTTCCAAATGAAGGCAAGAATTATTTGTGGCTCTTATAGGCTGCATGTGAGTTATAGGAAAACGCCTAAACAGGAGCCTGTGATGCGTTTTTGTGTTGAATAAGATTTGTATGTGTGTGACCAGTTTAGAGGATAGTGTGTTTGTCTTCTGGTTGACAGAGCGCTTGATGGATGGAGGGGCATGCCGAAGGACAGTGATAAGGGTCCACTAAACAATGATACTCTCTCCCTCCTCCTCCTCCTCTTCTTCCTCCTCTTGTCCTCCTCTGTGGTTTGAGCTGTGGACAGGCAGACAGGGATGGGCACCCAGCAGACATCAGGCCACTCGTTGCTCACAGGGTGGCTGAGTTCAGGAGATTAATTCAGCCTTTTTATTTTTGTGAGATGAAGAGCAGTAAATGCCAAACATTTCTGGATTATTATTTATTAGGACATCCAACAGAGGATCATGAGAATCCTGAAGCCTTGGTACTTTAAACTGCTCCACAAAACAAACTCAGAAGAACCACAAAGGGCGCGAACAGATGAGTTCAGATCAGTTTAAGGGGCCGTTTGTGGAAAGATTATGAACAGCTAATATCTTACCTGTTGTAGATAGCTCTTTGAAGGACCTTCGTTTTCATTTTGACCAGATTTGAAAGGTAGTGTTTAGTCTGGCTCATGTGAAAACTAGTTTATAAACCTCAGTTTGATGATTATTCTGTCAGAAATATTCTGATACTCCTGCTGGAAGTGCTACAGACAGCTGCTGCTGTTTGTGCTTCAAAATAACCGTAGAATTTAATGTAAACTATAGAGAAATTACATTTTCTGTGAAAATGCAGCATGAGAGCTGAATGAAGTTCATAAAGCTAAAAGAAGCAGAACACGAGCTAAAAGTCAAAAGTTGTCAAAAGTCAGCTAAATATAAAAGTAGCAAAAGACTAGCTAAAAGCTATAAGAAACTAAATGCTAACTAAAAGTTGAAAGTATCAAACATTAGCTAAAAACGAAAAGTAGCAAAAAGATGGCTAATAGCTAAAATTTAAAAGTAGTAAAAGGCTGGTTAAAAGTATCAAAAGCAAAAAAGTAGCTAAATGATAGTTAAAAGTAGCTAAATACTTGCTAAAAGCTAACAGTAGCAAATGTTAGCAAAAGGCTAAAAGTAGCAAAATGCTAGCTAAAAGCTAAAAATAGCATGAGAAGACAAAAAATAGAGCAATGCTGAAGCAGATTTAAAAGAAAACAATGTTTTTAAAGGACTTGAAGAGATCTGAATGTTTTCCTGTGGGTAAAATATTTTTAAATGAAGGTAAATGTCTTGAAAAATATAAAAGTTACAATATTCAAAAGTCATAGCATCCGTCTCCTGAATGAACTGAACTTTATAATATACAAATAGCTAAAATAACACAAAGTATGCAGAAGTAGTTAGATTGCAAAAAGCATAAGGAAAAAAGGGAAAACAACAGTATAAATGCTGACTCTGCGTTCACAAATATAATGCAAAATAAAGGTTAATAAACATTTTTGTGTGAATTACTATGAAAGTCTCAACACTGAAGTTTAAAGATGACAGTGATCCAGTTTTGTCTTGGCCCTGCTCCGACTAGCCATTATCTTATCAAACCAATCAGAAATAAACTTTTTTTTTTCAAACTAAGCATTATCTGCAACAGGTAAGATATTAGCTGTGTTTTCTGTAATTTTTCCATACTTGTCACAGGTGCGGTCATGTAAGTTTCTCTTTGCAACAATTTGCCCAATCATTTCATTATGTTTTGTGTCATTTCAACTGCATTTTGTTTGAGCTTCCTCCCTGTTGTTGTAATCTGCATGAGCAGCCCTGGACTCGTAATTCATCCTGATTTATCACCGGGTCCCATCGATCTGTGCGGCACTCTCCCATTACCGCTTCAGATGACTGTTGCTCCTAATGACCGGCTGGGAAGAGGAGGTGACATCAGTCGGCCAGTGTTGGTGGGCCGCGAGCTCAGGAGCTGTTTATCCCCTATAAATATTCAGATCAGGAGGTTTAACATGGAGAATATGAGTTTCTGTAGACACTGACTATAGAAACTGCTTTCCCAGAGACCAATTTGCTCGTTTAATATTTTCTGGCAAAGTCATTCTGATAATTCACTGATTAGAGTTAAAGAAAATGGTTATCTCTTTAAACAAAGGGACTATTTATGTAGTTTGAGGCACTTTTAAAGCAAAAACTGACACAAGATCTTTAAGTTTCAGATGATATGGAGTTAAAAATCTCTGTCTTTGAACGCTTTGTGACATTTAAAACCTCATATCACCAGCTTTCTCTCCATCAAATCTGTTCTTAGTCGTCTGGGTGCCATAATGATTTCTTTAATAGTCAGTTTTGCTCTTGTGATTGCTTCATAATTTCCTGACTTTATTGTTGCCGAGCGGCTCGACTGTGAAGTTGCTGAACATGCATGTCTCAAACCCATGATGCTCTGCGGCTACAGCACCCAGGGGGGCCTGTAGGGCTTCGATGAAACAGGGTTGCATTTCGTTGGATGCCTTTAATGGATCCGTTTGTGCTCTCCGTGACTGTAAAAAGCCTCTCTCCTTGTGCTGGCTGTCGGAGCGAAGCTGAGGAGCATGAAGGTGGGAGCACATGCAGGTGCGGCGGTTTGCGCTGACGCAGGAAACCCAGAGGGTGACGAATATCGAGAGGGAAAAAGGAGCGGGATACATCAGCAGCAGATGAGATGGAGGACTGGGGATGCAGGGAGGGAGCAGGGGTGCTCTCTGGGGATGAGGTGCAGCAGATATTGATGACCTGAGCTGCTTGACTGATGGGTGGGAGGAGGAGGAGCACTTTGATGATGATGGGACTCGAGGAGCAGGATGCTGACCTGGCTGGTTGGAGCAGCTCATGAGAACAGGAGCTGGAGTAATAAAGGAGTGTCATACAGCTCTGACATATATAGTTTTTTTCATTTCATTCCAGCCTGACATGAGAAAGCTGAACAAACGATTGTGTTTGAACTCTTTTGTCATTTTTTAAGTGTCTGATCCTCTGGGGAGCGGCATCTTATTTCACTGTTTATTGAGAAATAATCTATTTTCTCTCATGAGAAACTCAGTAGTACTTTCATATTTTCTAAACCATCATGAATCTAATATATTTTTCATTATGAGTATATAAGAAAGCTGTCTGTGGCTTTGGGTTGGAGAGCTATCCTGATTCACTATAAGCAGTTACTGAGCAAGATAAGGTAGAAAATAAATCTGCTCTGACACAGTGATAGTAAACACTCATCTTATGCACCATAAATGAAACTAGGGCTGCACAATATTAGAAAAACATCCAATTGTGATATTATATATTGTCGAATATTGCAACAACGATATTCTGTGCTTTCCCATGAACCACTGGACCGATTTGAATGAAACTCTCAGAAAGTAATCAGCCTTTAAAACTCATCAACCTTTGGAGTAAACCCAATTCAAGATGGCTGCCACAGCTAATCAGGCTTAGCAAACACATAAATGGCTACAACTCAGTCAGTTTTATAAACACTGGGTAAAATCTGCTGTGGTAGTAGCTGTGAGTAACAGATTTCACAAGGTTTTTGATTAAAACTTTGGCGATGGATGCATTCCTAAATGGACCACTGGTTTCATTGATTACGAAAACAAATTAATAACTGCAAATCTAAAGGTTATCAAGCACCAGTAAAAAGCTGTTTGCTCAGTCAGAACTTAATCCAGATTATCTGCTCCACTGGGTTGGTAACTAAGATTCCTGATGTTAACAGAGGATGTGGGCGTGAGGAAATGGCTGCTGGAGTTTTGACTTTTAGGCAGCTTTTAATGAGCCAGCAACAGCCCTCCAAATGTGTCCAGCCCCCCATGTAATCAGTAGAAATTTGCTAATTACAAACTGAAGTGCTTTCCACCTGAGGGGGCTGCTTCCATTAGGCTGTCCTGGGTGCAGCCGACGGTGGCAGATATTCCTGTGGGAGCTGCCTGCTTTGGTGTCTAATCCCTCTGTCTAAATGGCGTAGGTGTTAACGTTGCGAAGCCAATCGTTTCCTCCTTCAGTCTCCTTTCACATGCAACCCAACCGTTTCCTTCCTCATCCGTCCTTCCTTTTTCTCATCAGAAAAAAAACTCATCTTTACCGTGCGTTCGCTCCATCGTCCTCAGAGAAAGGGTTAACAAGGCCATCAGAGACTAGTGAGAGCTACATCTGAGAGTTCATCACATTACTGGGGCGTCTGCCAGTCTGCAGGGCAGAAAGCAAGGCACACACACAGAGAAGAGAGCAACAGGAGCGAGAAAGAAGATTAGGCAGAGAAGCTCTTTCACAGCAAATCTCATTTCTGCTTTTGTTACTGTATCCTCCTGTAACTCATGAATCAAAGTGCCACATTTCAGCTCCGCAGGCCTTGTGCTCTGGGTGATGGATTATGCCACTCTGTGACAGTTGGAATGCAAATCTGCTGTCTAACCCCGACAGAACCCGGCAGCTCGATGAAAAGCGCAGGATGTTTCACAACCTGCAGTGTGTTGCAGATATTTTTACCTTTCTCTCTCCCTGCGGGGCCGCTGCTGAACTTGAGACTCATGTTACAAAGTGGTTGGTGCCAAAAACACAAGACTAAAATAAAAAACTAAACAAGGTTAGACAAGGTTGGTTGTTCTTTTCTTTTTTTTTTCCTTCCTGTCTGCGGTTTTTAGAGCACTTCCTTGCACCTTACTAAGCAGACTGCAAGTTGCCAAATCCTGCCATTTAAAACCGATGCCAGCTTTGCTTCTGTTGTTAACCTTTGGTTTATAAATCGACCACAGGATGGAAAGTCGTGTTTCTGTGTTATGCTGATAAGCTGAACCCTTATCTTCTATTCATTCCCCATAGAATAATGAGATTAGAGAAACCTATGGAGCAGAACTGCACAGTAAATAAAGAAATTAAGGGCTTAGAATTCCTTGAAGGAAGGCATATCGCCCGCCGCCTTTCATGCCAGGCTTTTAAATTGAAATCATTTCATGCTGAGAAGGGATGGAGTTGTAGCCATTTTGGTCAAACCTTGTAAATGATGTGAAACACAAGCTCATGAGATGTCTTAAAATGAGTTGAGGATGACTCTCAGCTACTATCACTTTAAATTTGAGCTTAATATCTGTAAAACTGGCTGAGTTTCAGCCATATCAACCCATGCACACACACACAGACATGGGCGAAAACAATATCACCTTTCAGGAAATGTGTTTATATCACAACTGATATTGTCTTTGTGTAAATGGACAATAATCTCTCAAATGCGTGTTTTGTTGTAACACTGTGCAGCTCTTCTGTAGACTATCTGAAGATTTACCTGAAATCCTGGCATCCTAGAATTTTCATTTTCCTCCAAATTGTGAACTTTTTTTCCGATGTTTTGTTGCGACTAGCTGCGAATAGCTGGGATCCAAACGGGCGTTGGTCTAGCAGAGTTAATAAATAATACATCAAAATAAAATGCATAGTCGATGATGTGCAGAGAGGCCCGTGGGGACGGGAACATCTTGGCTGTTTGGGAAATTAGGCCATGTAAGGAAGCATCCATCACGCTCATCTTTCCACAACACGATGAAAACAAAAGCTTGGAAAACCCTGAGCGGCTCAGCAGTCACAGACTTCCTTTGATGATGAGATTCTTCTTTTCTCTTTTAAAGGACTCGATGAATAAATATTCCTTTTAAATTGTTTGTGTTTACATCAAAGCTCTCCCGTGGCGGTAAAAGTAGGTTAATGATGTTTCATCTTTTCTTTCTGTGTCACTAGGTTAGTATTTTCTCTTCAGCTGGATGTGTGTGCCTGATAACAAAACAACATGCAGTCATGTTTCCTTTACCCCTCACAGCTTACAAAGAGAAGATGAAGGAGATTTCTGTCCTCTCACTTATCTGCTCCTGTCTGTACCCCGAGAGTCGCAAAAACATCCTGGGTGATTTTGAAGGTAGGTGGGAGCCCAGATATTTTCCTTTTTGGCAAATAAATTTGCAACTAAAAGTCTTTTTTTTCTGTATGTGCAGACATGGACATCAAGCCACTTAACAAGCGGGCCTCGGGCCAGGCCTTTGAGGTCATCCTGAAGCCGCCCTCCCCTGTGTCTGAAGTGGCTCACTGCATCACCAGCCCTCCGAAGAGGGACATCTCCCTGGAGGACATCCAGAAGAAGCTGGAGGCTGCTGAGGACAGAAGGAGAGTAAGTTCCTGTCATTTTAACTCCAGCCAAAACAACAAAACAAAAACCCCACCACCAATTTCACATTTAACAACGAGTTATAACAAAAACTGCAGCTGCAATTAAACAAATTAAATCTAATTTTGACTTAACTTATGCAGCTACTGATTAAAATGTCAATAATGTCAGTCCAGCACCAGCAATCCACTGAAAAATCAATTAAACAATCATTAACCAGTCAATAATGCCAGTTTTCCAGTACTATTACTAGAACTCGTCTAAGCTATGTGCCCTGAGAAAATGAAGCCGGTATATTAAAGGCACTCATTGTAAATATCAATCGGTGCAGTTTAAAAGAGTTGACTTCAGTAGTTTTCCAGATATATTTAATGCAATTCTGAAATGCGGGTCCACACTGAGAAAAATATTATGTGGACTTTGTTTCTTACTTCATGTTTTTTCTTTTTGTCCAGTCTTCATGACTTTGCAATGAGTGCCTTTCAGATACTTTTCTTATAGTAGTAATTTAATGTGAGTATATGAGTACCTTAACCAGGTGCAGGTAAGCAAAATAACAGTCTCAGCCTCCTTTTTTCTCCCGACTGATCCCTCTCGTCGTCCTCCTTCAGTCCCAGGAGGCGCAGATTCTCCGGATCCTGGCTGAGAAACGGGAGCACGAGCGCGAGGTGCTGCTGAAGGCCATGGAGGAGAACAGCAACTTCAGCCGCATGGCTGAGGAGAAGCTTCAGCTGAAGATGGAGCAGATCGAGGAGAACCGGCTGGCCTTCCTGGCTGCCATGATGGAGCGCCTGCAGGAGAAGGTGAGAGGCGGCGAGCGAAAAGATCCAACACATGACGGATGAGTCTGCATGAAGGAAACTGAACAAGATGGAAACCAAGATTGAAAGTTTTATTTTAAAGCAAAGGTCAAACACAAGGAGGCGCTCGGACGCACAAACAGGGCAATAAAGTAGCAGGAAAATAAAACAGGCAAGGATAAAGGAAAAATAAGGCTGAAAGGTTGACAACTGAGAGGGCAAATATGACCCAACAAGGGAGGGAGATTAAATAAGCAAGATGGGATCACACAAAAGAAACCTAAAGACAAAAAGCACTTTTATCTGCTTTTTCCTCTTCAGGTTACCAAACATGGGCAGATTCTGGAGAGGCTGTCAGTCAGTTTCAGCACAAACACAGAGACAGATAAACGCGCACACTTTTACCGACTATTTATTTAGAGTAATTTGTTGCCCTAACGTGCATGCTGCAAAAACAGGAACAGGAACAGAAAGATACAAATTCAGAAAAGATTCAAACTAAGGATCTTTTTACTGAAGGATGACATTTTTTTAAATGAATATTTGACTATGTGTTCACATTTTATTTTAAATTACTGCACTGTAGACACAATAAAGAATAAATCTGCCTAAACAGATAAAACCAATTCAGGGAGAAAATTATATTCAATAAATCCTCAGTTAAGATCAACTATTTTCTGCCATAATTAAACATAAAAATCTTGTTGTATTTTTGTTGTATGAATGTGAGCATATTTATCTGTCAAACACTAGTTGATACATTTTTACAGAGCATTTAGTCCAGGATCTGATCCCTTAAGTTAAGAAACATTTTCTCTTTGCGCTGAACTGATTTATATAGTTTCAAGTTGATGTTGTTTTGCAGAATAGTTGTTTTAACTACAACCGTAACATCTCATAATCAGTTGATAAAACTATTTAGCCTTAAGGGTTTTTATTGAAATTTGTTTATTGTCTAAAAGCACCAGTAAAACTACATTTACCACAAGTTAGAGATATACAGATGCAGCACTAAAGCAATGATCATCAACTGGTGGCTCCTGAGCCATATCTTGTCCATGAGTTCATCCCATCTGGGCCACAAAGTATTCAGTTATTGATTAATTTTACACAATGTCAGATACTAACGTAAGCCTGCTCAGGAAAGGGTAATGATGGTGCCTTAGTCAGTCAGGGTGTTTACTCAAACACAGCAGCAACAGGAACAGGAATGGAGTCAAAAGCACTGAAAGGCTGGAGACGTTTGAGTCCTGCAGAGGACATATTTACTTTTTTCTTGCTGATCTTAATATATGCAATTGAATAGCTTCATATAAAGTTATTTTTTGAAGCAGGAGTACACTGCAGATGTGTTAAATGTTATTTAAATGTTATAAATAAGTGCCTCTTTGTGCCTAATGGGTCCATTATGACAGCATGAATTTAACTATATGAAACAAAACGGCTGATGGGAGGGCTGTAAGCTGACATTTTAAAGGTTGGAGAGGAGCAATGTAGTGAAAACATAAATGTCAAGAAAAAGGTGACATCTTCTGT
>JAOXNZ010000177.1:10544923-10562627 GCA_028566095.1 Kryptolebias brasiliensis | reverse complement strand
AACTCCACCCAGAAAGGCTCCAGGCCGGGATTCAATCCTGCAACCTTCTTGCTGGGAGGCAACAGCTCTAACCACTACACCGCTGTGCCACCCCCTCTCAAGACATAAAACTAATGGTAAAAATTTGAAATGCTGCTCTGTGCACATTTGTTTTATAGAAAATATATATTTCTACTCTACACAGTTGTTTGCAACTAAATGAATTTCAGAAAAAATACAAATGCAAATGCAGATAATTCATGTATGGAGATATTTTATCTTTACATAAAAGTGTATTCAAAGTGTGCTGCCAAAACATGCACCGCTATTTGTTAACTAACTTTTATTTCAAGTTATCTGTTAATATGTTTACATTAGAACAAAATCATTTTTAATCAAGACAAAATCTAGATACTGAATCCCCTTTTTTTCTTGTTAAACTAAACCTGAAGCTTCAGGCCTCTGTAGTTTTAAAAAACACTTTTGGTGCCTTCATGAGCATTTATACCTGCAAGATGAATTTTTTGTTGATTCATTGATAAAAAGCTGTAAGTATAACTAACTATGATCTATTTAGGATGTCAAAGATAGAGTTCTGCAATAACAGGACCAACAATCCAACTCTTTTAAGGATCAGCATGAAGGTTTTTGATGAACCTGACGCGCCTGTCAGACAGGAGAGCTGACGGATGTGTTACAGGGATTCTTTTTGTCATTTGTTTCCTTTCTCCACAGGAAATGAAGACAGCTTGAACACACCCTTTTTGTCTGCATTTCTCTGATCTTCCTAATGTTCCTCTAATCCTCTGTCTGGTATCTAAATTCAGCAGGTGGATGGGATGTAGAAGCTCCCGTTTGTAGAGTTCTCTCTGCTGCTCGCGGTCAGCGGTGTCTGAAATTAATGCGAAGGTTCGGATCAGAAGGGGAGATTTTTCCTCTCCTTTTCATTTGTCTTTAAGGTGGGGGTGGGTGTTCGGGTGTGACTCATGTCTGGAGTTGGTGAAACTCCTGGTGGGTGGTCACTGTGAGAGCAGAGTCAGAGAACAAAGGCAGTTTTTTAAACTTTCATCTCAGCTTGAGGTAATTATTCGCTTCAAGTTTGACCCGATCCCACTCTCGAACCTGAAACTGTGGCCTGTTCTGACGTCTCACCTAAAACAGAAGCGCACGTGATGAGAGCCGAAGGTGCAGCAGACGTCTCAAGAAGGTTATGAGTGAATTGCTCCACAAACAATACTTGTGTGTTGACATGTGAGGAGAAAAGCAACATGGGGGTGTCACACATGTCCAACGCAGACTCCTAAACTTCTAATCATTCATCTTTACTCACTAATTCGATAACAAGCCCGAAAACGGTTGAAACATGTTTTAACGTTTGACATTTGCCCTCCGTATCTTGGGATCCTGCATAGCTCATCCACCCCCCTCCTCCTCTCCAGCTGCAGCCAGGGGTTGCCGGTCCTCTGACCCTCGTAATGATGGGGGGGTCAGGAGTCAGGCCCGTGTGAAGGAACTGTCTGCGTCTGCAGAGCGCGTGAGGAACGCCTGGGAACCAGAGCTCGCCGTGTGAGCCGGTAAAATTGATCTTTCCAGAAAGGGAGCAGTGCTGTGTATTTATATTTATGTGTGGTGGTTGAGTGTGTGTGTGTGTGTGTGTGTGTTTAGGAGGGGCGACGGGACACACATCAGTTGAAATGGTAGGAACCAGTAGTTTGAAACAGACAGAGTGAAGATTTACCTTCCTTTAACATTTATTTGAGCTTAAATCAGCAATTGTATTGCAAGACCAGCAGTTCCAATAGGGATGCATCATAAGGATGTTATTTCCTGCCTTTTGGCAAAGGCTGATAATAATTTGGCTCAGAGAAGAGTTAGTCATAAACACTGAGGCATTTAAAGTGCTGTTAAGTTGCTGTGATCTGATTTGCTGTAAGGAGCTCTTGCTGATTGGTGGCTCTAGCATTTTAAATGCAAATATTTCACTTTCTAAACACAAACAACACAAACATTTTTAATGTAAATTTAAGGTTTGTAGCCTTAAAGACGGATTTCCTTTAACATCAGTAACATTTTGAATGCATATTTCCATCTATTTCAGTCCTGACTGGACAAAACGTCCAGCAGCGGTTCAGAAAAATCACGATTTGAACATTAGTGATTCATATCTGGGTGACAACTTGGTATGAACAAATCAAAACTTCCAGAAATGCTGCAAAAGAAGCAAAACTGTTCCATAAAGTGTTCTTTTGCTGATGTACTCACTTTTCCTAACGAGCATGTATGAATAAAGTGGGTCATAAGCTGTAGAGAATGTTTTTCCACTTAGGTTTTTTTTTTTTTTATCAATTTAAAAAGAGAAGAGAGGGTTTTAAAGCGAACAAGATGCAGCAGGGACAGCGTTTTTCTTTCCGAGAGACAGAGCCCCCCCTCCAGCGAAGCTTCGGCTGCTCTTTCATCTCAAGCATCTGCTTTTCTTCTTAAAGCTGACCGAACAGCCACTGTCTGTCTGCTCACGCTGTTCAGACGCAGCCACTTCAGTTGTATCTGCAGGATTCTCATGGCAGCGACGAAACCAATTCCTCCTTGTGCTCATTTAATCACAGAAGGATCTCTGAAGCTTTCGTGTCTGTCTGTCCCCTCTTAGAGGCTTTCTACAGACATTATGAAACAATCACATCTATTAGTTGTCTGATCTGTTCGCTGCATGTGGGGGCTGCATGAAAAGTTACACACTTCATTCACAAATTCTGCATGGTCTGTTTTTTAATATTTATCAACTTTATACCGAAAAGCTTAATTGTTTCTTAAAAGTAATGCAATTCATGACCAAAGTGGATTTCTGCCATTTTATACAACTCGATTTATGTGAATGCTAATTTACTTTTGCATTACATTCAGAAATGCTAATATATTCTTGAAGTAACCCAAGCTGCACCGGAATTGCTAACGCTAGCCGCTGCTATTTGCACTTGCAGCAAAACTGTAAAATTCTATCTAATTAAAAGTGTAATGCAAAACTGATGACAATGTAAATGTTTAGCATTTGCATAAACCTTGACAACATTTTTGAGATTGGAGTTGTAAGGAAAGGTGGAAGGCTCCCTCCGGGTTGGGGATGGGACTCAAGCGGAGGAGTTCAGCATCTTGGAGTCTAAGTGCTGGAAGGATGGAGCGGGAGACAGACTGACGGAGAGGGGCCTTGTCTGCAGTAATGAGGCCGTTGCTTTGGTGAGGAAAGAGTTGAGTCAAAAGGCAGAGCTCGCACTTTACTGGTCCATCTACGTTCCAACCCTCACCTGTGGTCATGAGGTGTGGATCATGACCAAAGGAACAAATATCTGGATACAGACAGCTGACGTGTTCCACAGGTAGGAGACCCTGAGGTAGACCCAGAACTTGCTGGGTGGATCATGTCTCCTCTCTGACCCGGGAACTCTTTGGGATCCCCAGGAGTAGATGGAGAGTGTTGCTGGGAAGAGGGATGTTTGAGTTTTCCCTCCTGTTGCCTCCTCAACCCAACCACAGATAGGTGGCAAAAAATGGATGGATGGATGGATGGATGGATGGATGGATGGATGGATGGATGGACGGACGGACGGACGGACGGACGGACGGACGGACGGATGGATGGATGGATGGATGGACGGACGGATGGATGGATGGATGGATGAGATGTAAGATGGCAGAAATCCACTTTGGTCTTGGCTCCAGTCAGACTAGCCATTAGCTTGTCAGTCCGGTCAGAAATAAACTCTAATTCTCCCAATTGAGGAGTGCTATCTACAACTGAACTGTGCAATTAAGTTCTGTATTTGGATGAAGTTTGAGTTTGATAACAGAGATTTTATGATTCTGTGACTGAATAGTTTAAATCGTTCATTTCTAACAAAACTTGATGCTGACGTAACGTCACGCAAAGGTTGTAAAACTGTCAGGTTTGCAGGTGAGATCCACTGAAAGTCAAATCGTGTTTTGTGGGAAGTCACGGGCTCGTTGCGCTGACGGTCGAGGACTAAATGACATGAATGATGTTATTACATCACTCAGAGGCCAGGTTCAAAACATTAATTAGACATACTCGCCCCGGCTTGTTTGCTTCTGGGCTTGTGAGTGACGTGTGTATGTATTTGTGTGCATTGTGTGTGGCTGTTGTGATTCAAGTCCTGGCTCTCTCACCAAGCTTTACGCTGTGCTGTGCTGTGTGTGTGTGTGTGCCTGTGTGTGTGTGTGCCTGTGTGTGTGTGTGACACAGAGCGGTTAGCGCAGCGCTGATTGCTGTTTATTTGGTCTGTGGGTTGACACAGAGCCTCGCAGTCAGGAGCACTCCTGACAGCTCTGTTTTTATTGGGTCCCTGTGGTTGGACCAACACTAACACTGGGGTCACGCTCTTCTCTCTGCCGGTACTCAGAGGCTCCCACAACAAGCTTCCTGTCTGCGCTTCAAAACAACTCAACTTTTATGATTGCAACATAAAAGTTCTTTAGGGGACATTTTTTTATTTCAAAAGTGTGCAAACTTGAGTCAGAGTTGTGTAACAGTTTGCCTCTCCTGACTTTGATTAAAGCCCTACAACTCCTTTGTGTTCATCAAAGTTATACCCAGAGTTGTCTCAAAGAAAAGTGGTGATGGGACGCAGGAATCAGAGCTCCTACAGCACATGTTGCACAAGAAGAGCAATTTCAAACAAAGCTCCATTTTTAGACTTGTCTTTTGCCCATAAATCATGTGATCACACACAACCAACATTTTATTTCTAAACACAATGACACAAATCTCAACAATAATACATGCACAAAAAAATGTATCAGTTTACATTATTACTCATAATTAACTTATTTTTTTTTTAAAACCAAACATTGGCTTAAACTTGTTGCTAAAATCATTTCCTAATTTGACTCCCAGAACTGAAACATGGATTTATTTCACCATGATCTTGGAAACCTACCGTTCTCAAAGTGAAAGAATTATGTTCATTGTATTTAAATTTACAGTTTCTGTAAATTTTAAAGATCCTAAGCACATTAAGAGATTATCAGGTTCCTTATAAATGGTTTTTTGTATAATGTTTAAAGTTTAAAAATGAATGTTTTATTGCTCCATCTCTCCTCACAGTATAACATATATGGCATTAAAAGAGAGCAGTGCAACACATTTGAACATTTCTCATCCAATAATTCTGTCACTCTAGACAAAATGCCAACATATTTAGATTATTTTTTTTAATATATATGTGGCTTCTAACAGAGTTTATGATTCATAATAACATTTAATTGTTTTGCTCTATAAACTCTTGCTTTCAACACTATTTAACTTAAGAGTGTGTCAAAAATGTTTTTATTTTCACCAATAGGTTATTTGATCACAATCAGCTGTTTTTATCTAATTCTTTTACACTCCCAAATTAAATAAGTTAGTATCATCTGCAAAAAAATATTGGTTATAATACAGTAGTTGCAGGACAAATATCTTTAAAATTCACTACAAATAACTTATTGTTTACATGCAAACATTTTATTTTGTTTGCTCTTTAACTTTTAACACGTTAACTTGAAAATTGTGTCAAACTGGCTCCTAATGCCAATAAGTAAATAATAATCAGTTTTCCCTTGTCAAGATAAACAAACATACACACCCACACACAAACACACACGCAGTGACATGCACAAGATGGTAAAGGGTAACATGAGCATTCAGTCAGCCATGTAATGTGACCCTGTCTCAGCCTGCACACACTTATAAAGAGGTCACCGCTTTACCGTCTGGTGGTCATGTCCTCACCACACACACACAGACACACACAAACATACACAATCAGTCACAAACACAATCAATCAGATAATCTAATCAGACTCTGTAGCATCCTTTCTGTGCCTTCACCTCATTTCTCCCTTTAGGAGAAGAAGTTGGGATGTTTGACGGTCTGAGGGGAGCAGAGGGTGGGACGGGACGCTGAGATGACACGGCTGTGTGCATGTGTGTGTGTTCCTACTGTAACGGCTGCTCCCGGCCGTCCACACAGCTGTCTGCTAAACACACAAATGTGCGCTCACTGAGCAGCTGTGAGAGATCCCCCCCACGACTGCTTCCCAGGCCTGGAACTGAGGCAGGCTGGGGAAACGGCTGGAAAGGATTACTCACCCGCACGGCGACAAACACACGCAAAACATTGTGCACATACCGATGACTCAGGAAGTAATGGTTTTTCAGAACTCTTAGCATGTTGTGCTGCATTGTAGTCCTAACTTCAAAGACATGTTTTTACGTGACTACACTCATTTAGCACAGTGATAAAACAAAAGCAAGGTTTTATGATTTTAAATCTTTAAGAAGATACAAAGCCAAAGGTTTTGATATGCAAATCTTCAGCACTTTGATTCGGTGTTGCTTGGAAGCCCCTTTGGCAATGTTTGAATCCTTAAATCCTCCTTGGTGGAAAAACAACGTTTTGAACACCTGGATTCGGGAGGTTTATCTCATCCTGTCAAGCTTCGTCAAACTGGACAGGAAAGCCGTCATCTTCATCTTCAGTCGGAAACTCAGCTGAACGCTTTACTGCAGCTTTATGTCACTGCACTCCTTTTCTGCTTTGAGGATGTCACTACATATCATAATGTTGCTGCCACCGTGCTTTAGAGATTGCATTATTTGAGTGTTCATACACAGTGTTACGGTTTATTCCTTTAAAGCAATAATCTCAGACCATGAAATTTGTGTCCAGCTGCTCTATCACGGTGAGACCTTCACAGATCTCTGAAGGTCTGCTGGGTTCAGAGAAGAAAAGATATAAAAGCCCTTTTTACATTTTTGATAAGCACAAACTTAAATATTTAGAAATATTAGAGCATTATATTCTACACTAAATGGTGTTTTTGAGTGTTTGCCATTGCCTTCCTTCACTAGCTCTAAAAACGCAAGCAATCCTTTTATTTTGTGAAAATAAAAAGTATTTGAAAATCTCTTAAGTTTGCAAAGACTACATTTGGTTTAATAACAGATTTATGAACCAGGTAATCGAGGCCAAACCTGACTTTGATTTAAGATTTTAGGTTTCTGAGTATCAGCAGGGGATAAATTATGGTTTAAACTGTTTACAACTAATGTAAAAACCTTTGGTTGTTGCCTCGCTCAGCACTAGCCATTAGCTTGTCAATCCAGTCAAAATTCAACTTTATTTCTGCAAACTGAGGTCGTTCACAAAGCTATCTACAACAGGTATGATGTTAATTATTCAAAGATCCCATCCCAAATTGAAAAGCCCTGAACTATTGCTTTTAGGCCAAAAAAGATCACATCCAACACATCATTTCATCATATTTTATCTTAAACTCCTCCCAATCCTTGCAGAATCATGACTGGTTGCACTCTTATAGCCACTTCCTGTTTAAAATGGCTTCTCATTAAAAGAAGGTCACACATTAAAACATCGCAGATATTTTTGCTCCATTTTTTAGCCCCTGTTCCTGATTCTAGGATAATGTTTCCACTGTTTTGAGGAACATGTACATATTAATATTAAATATTTGAAAGGAGGGCATGAAATTACTCTAAACTTTTCAGCAATATACAACAACGTCATCATTTACGTAACTCTCTGAGGCCCTTTCCAGTTTGTGCACTCAGGTAATTGTCATCCAAAGCTGAGCTGGAAGATAGTTTCCAAACACAAGATCCCAACAATCCAGCACCTTTTCATTAAAGGTTCAGATATGATGGCTTTACAATTTAGTCGACGTACGCATGAGGAAATAGTTCATTAACAGGAAACCACAGAACCACAGTCTCAACAGGAAGTGATGGGCAGCGGCGACAGTGATGTTTTGAGATGCAGACGTCATTCATTAATCAGTTTTCCACATCTTCTTCTCAAATCGCCTCGTTATGTTGTGTTCAATGCATTCTCCTAACGTAAAAAATGACATTCTGTGAAGGAGTGCATGTTTTTTTTGTTTCATTTGGACTGAAGAAACTGTGTTACTTTAGTTATTTATTGAGGGCTTCATGCATCAGACTCAGGATTAATCCATGATGTTTATGTTTTTCTCCAATGTTTTATATCTTGTTTGCTATTCCTGAGGAAGCAGAGAGGAGACAATCTGGTGTTTAGTGCCGTTAGTCTCTGATTAATCTCGATTGATTTGCTTTAGCCTGAGTCCATGTCGAGTTCTGTGAGAATGTGTTGTGCACGTTTAGGGGTTTGTAAGAAGAAAAAATAGGGAAAGAATTAAAACAGCAAAGCAGGATGGTTAAAATCAAAGTTGTATTTTAGCTGCAAAGAGTTCAGACCCTAAAGCTTTAAAGCTTCACCGCACATATTTGCTTTGTAGCTTTTCTTCTCATGAATATTGGGGAGCATGCTGGTTAGTGGTGTGTGTGTGTGGGTGTGTGTGTGTGTGTGGGGGGGGTGTTCTGGAGTGGTTTTTGATGCATACTTCTCATGAGGCATGACATTAGGAGCCGGTCAGGACTTCAGAGGCTGGTGGTGTG
Source organism: Kryptolebias brasiliensis (assembly GCA_028566095.1). NCBI lineage: Eukaryota > Metazoa > Chordata > Actinopteri > Cyprinodontiformes > Rivulidae > Kryptolebias > Kryptolebias brasiliensis. Next base: position 10,554,163 of record JAOXNZ010000177.1, on the reverse strand, counting down.
TTTGTTGTGTGTGTCGAACATGTGGGAGCGAGACAAAAACACTGAGGGAGCTTGGGGGAAACAAGGACAAAAGGATCCACAGAGCAAAATTAAAGAGGGGGGGACAAGAGAAGGATAAAGGACATGTCAGAACATAACAAGACTTAAGGTTTTTAGGGATAAAGTGTTTGTGTAGGGCAGCGGCAAACTGATTCAGTGGGGATAAATGTGAGCCACACAGAGCCACAATTGTCGCAACTGAATGCTCCTAACCCAAAATGATCAGAAAAACACACAATAGCACACACCTACAGGAGTGCATTTGCAAAGTACATCAGTTCTAATAAACAGGATCATTACATGGTGCTGTTTGTCTTTGATTTATTTAGGTTTATACATATTATAACGTCACATCTCGCATTTCCGCACTGATGTGTTGCGATTAACAGAGTCTCACTTAGAAATGATTATTTTTAGTTTGGGAATTTAACAGATATTTAAAAAATTGTCCAACTTTAAAAAGAAAAGCACCTTCATGGGTGTAAGAACTGATTCATACATAATCCAGATTCATAAGAATGCCAGATAAAAACAATTTACAGTTTACCAGTAACTAAACTACAGACATGGACAGTAGAAGGTGAAGGATGTTTAATGAAAAAAGACAGGTTTCAAACATTGTGCATTATCATCAATGCAAAATTACAATCAACCTAGCTGAAGGTTAGACTTGGAGGACTATGATGCTCTCAACATTTAAACTTTGAATGGATACCACTAACTTTAAACCATGTTGTAGACCGCAGTAAAAGCTCCTATAAGCTGCAGAATCTTCACTTTCCCTTTCTGATGTTAAGTTTTAGTTAAACACCTGATTTGTAAAAGGTTCGGTTATTTTGCTCCTTAGTTGATCTGTAGTTTGTAAAAGTCTACTTGAGAGCTTCAGTAGATTAGATTTGCCTCCATCCAGCATCTTCCGACTGTAACGATTGACTTGTTAATGCTGTTTAAACCCATGATAATTGTTTTGGGTTAAATGTCTCGATGCGTTTAAGACACTAAACCATTAATCTGTGAAGTGGAAAACTGTCTGATGTGGTAAATTAGGAGAAAATTAAATAGACATGTGTATAATGTCCCCACCCACCCAATGACGCAACATGCACACATTTTCCCACACTGTAGACAATCTAAAATATTCCTGGTCTCACTCTGACGTTTGGCTCTGGACGACCATTTGAGCTGTTGAACATAATTACACTGGAGTGATAAAATGTGTTGTTTTAACTGCGTGTCGTCTCCCGCTGACCTGCAGTAAGTGTTTGTGTTGATGGGTGTGGGATCTGCTGCAGCAGCTGGTGGATTATGCCGAGCTGATGCGTCCCTCATGTCTTTCAGAAGCTGCCGTCATGCTTCCTGTGTTATGGTCAGCAGTGCATGATGTCACTTCCTGCGCTCTGATAGTGTGTGTGTGTGTGTTTGAGGAAACAGGCAGGAGCCCAGCTGTCTCTGAAAAACACAAAAGGAAAAACATCAATGATGAGCATCATTAAAGAACTCTGCATAAACTGTGTCTTCAGTTTTAGATTATTGTAAAGACTTTGGTTGCGCTGAAAGCATTGTGACGCCGCTCTCCATCTTCACCGGTCAGTGGTGCTGCAAAAACTCTGCCCCTGCTTGACCTGGCTGCACCTGTTCAGGTGTGGATTTAAAGTGGTGCAGCCTGAAGCAGATCACCACTCAGGTTTCTGGCTGTTTGCCGGGCTGTGATGGTTTTGTGGCCTTTTAGTTGGTTGTTTTTATGACAAAAATGTTCCATCTTCATTTTATGTTCTGGCCCGGGATTTGAACCTCTCGCAGCACAAGCAGGAACCGTCCTCCTAGACGTGCCCCAAATTAACATTATATAAGCACAAACATGAAGATGAGCCGAGATATTTGCAAGTTTCATCCAAAAAAAACAAACTAAACAGACTTTCATTTAGCTTTTCCTTAGGTTTTGCATCAATACATCAGTCATTTCTCACTTATGTATGATTTTACATAAAAACATTCAGGGGCTGAACTTATGCAGGCCCTCCTGTTAAATGTTCCCTTAAAGCTAATAACTACTTTACAAAACAAGAAAACTATCACATATATATCATTTTTGGGCAAAAGTTGACTTTTTTTTCTTTTTTACTCTAAAATATGCATAAACACAATAATAAAAACTTAGCTGAATTAAAATTGTTCAATTCAGTCTGAAAGCTGCCCATTATAATTTAGTTTTTGTTATCAAAACCTGGAAAGAAATCTACTCCACAGTCACAAGTTTTATATATGTAACTACCTGTGTGTGTCTGAGACCTAAAGCCTTTAGCTTATTTAGCCAATATAAAAGATGTTTACACAAAACATGATATCCAGGTTCATAACAAGCTTCTTTGACTTTGTTGCTAAAAGCTTTTGAAATATTTATCTTTAAACATATTTCAGAAAATCATAATGCATCTTCAGAATCCAGATAATAAATGATTTGTGCACACTTTAAATAAGTTTTGATTAAAAAATGTGTGCCCTGAGTAGTGAAGTCGTGATGGAACAATGAAGAAACTGGACCAAAAATGTAAACAATGAATAATAATACTTTTAGTAATGAGAAGTCTTCGCTTGACAAAAAATTAAGAAATTCAAACTCCTACAAGGCCTCTAAATAAACAGGAAGTGAGATTCAGGTTACATGAAACTGTATTTGATTCAGTCTGGATGAACTTTCTCATTAAGAAACATGTTTGTCCACGAACCCTAAAAAGCTCAGAAGTCTTCATCTCTCTGATTTTTAATGAACCTGATCTGTCTCCATCCTCAAATTCATCCCTCCCTCCAAACTTCTCGTTGATGACTCCTCTGTCCTCCGTTTCTCTTTCATCCCTTCCTTCTCGTTAGTTTGACCCGGTTTCAGAGTCTGTGGTTGGCAGGCCGGCTGCTCGGACACGTGGTTCATTGACTGGAAAGATCTGGCAACACTTTCCCCCCCCCCCACGCCATTTATTATCTGTGCTGGGAGACTCCCAGGACCCAGGAACTTGTGCTCGCATGAACGCTGACATACTTACTCCTCCTGAAACAAAACTCGCACACAGACGAACATAAGCAAGGCTCTTCCTCTCAGTGTGAGAACTTCTGCGAGGTCTCTTCACCCGAGTCACACAGATGTTCCTCTTGGCACCTCAGCAGGTTGTGCCGGGGCGGCTCAGGGGGCCTTTCTGGGATCTGGGGGGGGCCAAACAGGGCCCCAGAGCCTGGATGAGAGCTTCCTTTGTGGGATACAAAGCATTGTCTGTGCTGGGAAAGGCCGTGGGGATGGGAACACCGCCCAGAGCTGGACACTGAGCGGCGATTCTAGCTTTCCGTGTGTGAGTGTTTATGTGAGGCTGGAAGACAACGGTGGAGTCTGAGTGTGGGAGAAAGAAAGAGAAAGTGTTTGCTCACATATCTAATGGGTGTGTGTGTGTATCAAAGTCTGTCAGAGAAGGTGAAAGAGCAGCTGGAAGCACAACGTAAGAGCAGCTCACCATTCTTCTCTTTAGGGTCCCATCAGTGAGAGCTGTTTTAGTTACAATGTTTTTAAACTGAATTTTTTGAATATCAAGGTTGCATAAGTGCTGAACCACCTGTAGGCACTACACTTAAAAAAAAGCAGAATATAGATCAAAACCTGGAATAGTGACACGTCGCACAATGAAGGCAAAATTAGCAAAAAAAAAAAAAAACTGCAAGAGTGGAGCTCCATGGGATTTTGGTGAAACAGATGAGAGAAGTGAGCCCTCTTTGGAGCTCCACAGCTCAGGGATCCGTCTCTGTAGAAACATCAGCTAAAGTTTAAACAGGTCACAGAAAGTTGGGCTTTACATGTCTCAGTGGATAATTGGATGTTTTTAATGGTTTTTATACAATCACAGTTCAGGTTTTATTACTTTTGGAGATTTTTCCACAAAGCTGATGTCACACTTTAACTTTTGAACTGTCTACAAAACTTTCAAAACCTTTGCAAATAAACGCTTCTTACTCCCACAACTTTAAGGTACATATATAAAATTTACTTCAAAATGTAGGGATTTTTGTCTTCTTTCACTTAGTGTGTGTCCAATTTCCCCAGAATTCCTACATAAAATACTGTAGAAACATAAAAGTTTACCTGTCTGTCCATCAGCGTCTTCTGCCGCTCACGGTGTAAAAATGTTTAAGATATGACAGATATTACAGTTTCCAGATAGCAGGTGTTAGTTCGAGGCTTACTTTTTAGTCTGTGTTCCTGTCTGCCACTCTTAAGAGTACTATCAAGAGTGACAGACACAGATGTGTGCTTTGATTGATGTTTTGAGCAGCAGCTGCATTTGTAACCTTCAAAATTTCTTCAGATGTTTTCTAGTTTGGCTGTTTATAACTATAAATACAATTATTCTTATTTGCGAGTGTAACTATCAGCGGCAGGAGCTAGCTGTAGTACTTCTGGTGCAACCTGGGGCCTTTTTTTTCAGGAATATCGTATTATTTCTGCCTGAATGGCCGTGCAATGTGAAACTAGACTGTTGCTTTAAGTGGGTTAACTTGATGCGTCACTAGAAACAAAGCAGGACAACAAAAGTCTGCCTTCACTCTCACTTCCCTTTGATCTTTACAACAGAGGCCGCCAAAAATACGTAATAATAAGCGTTTTTAAACCTAAACAACATCGTGCTAACCCTGGGATAAAGCTGTTGTCATAACAACAAGGAGCCCCACCCAGCTTTTCTTTCAGATATGATAAGATATGGTGCTGATGAAGGACCAGGAAGCATGCAGAGCTATTTTAGGACTTTGGGAACTGTCGCTCGCAAAGCTCAAAAAAAAAAAAAGAATGTTGGTGTGAGCTAAACGACTGATTCTGCATGTGTGCGTGAGTAACAGGGTGGCGTGGGGGTGGGGGGATTTTTGGGGACGGTGGGAATGGACGAGGAATGTCAGAAAGCCAAAGAAGGGGAGAGAACGAAAACAAAAACGCAAAGAAGTGGTTTATGCCCACAGAACAAAGATGGAGAGAGGGGTTTTTTATAATTGGCCTTTTCCTTCGGGTCCCAGACTCGCTGGCTGAGAGGAGGAGACGGGGGGACAGACAGAGGAGAGTGTGTGTGGTATCTCTCCAATACACACACACACACACAGACACTGCAAATGTGTGTGTTGGACTCTGAGAAGACAGCAGAGTTTGGAACATAGGTGATGTGGAAACTTTGATAAATGATTACTGTCGCCACAACTCTTCCACATTTTACCAAAACAAAACACACACTGACACACAAAACTACACATGCTCCTTAGTTGTTACAAAAGTGCCTGAAAACACACACACACACACACTCATCTTTACTGAAGCTCGTGTGAACGTCAGAGCAGGTTGGCCCATAAAGTCTTCAGTGGTGTTTTACAAAAAGCAAACTTGACCTTAAAGCACCACAGAGAAAATGTGTGTGTGTGTCCATTTAGCATACCACATTGGGAAGCCCCGTTCTGTAAAAGCAAACCCTGCTGTTTCATAGCTCTTTCAGTTATTTCTGGAGGTTTGAGAACATTTTCGGCTCGTCTCTGGACACAGAAAACCCGAGAGAGTTCGTGTGGCGGTTTATTCCCAAACACAAAATCTTTTTTTTTTTTGGTTTTGCCGTTCATGTTTGATTTTCCACCTTTTGCTTGAAACACATCTCATGAGCCCCAAATTTGGACAGCAGTCTTCTGATGAGAGATTTTATAAATATCTGGGAATTTTGTGTGTTTACATTTTTTTTTAAATAAGGTCGGCAAACTGACACCAAACGTGACGAGCAGACAAACGTCTCCTTTCAAATAACTACGATCAGAAAATCTTAAAGGAGGATCTTTCATAAATTTTATTAAAAAATAGCATCATTTAACACCATGTCATTTCTATATTTGATCAGAAACTTCTTGACTTCGTGGTAACAAACTCCCTAAGTCAGTCTGTGGTCAGTTCATGGAGTCGACAGGTCCAGAAATCCAGGTTTTGTAAGTTAAATACCATACATAATGTCTCAAGTTCATTCGTAGCCTCCCTCAGGGTCTCTTCCAGTGGAATGTGCTCCAAAAACCTCCAGAGGGAGGAACTGAGGAGATATCCTAATCAGAAGCCCGAACCACCCCAGCTGACTCCTTTCACTGAGGAGGAGCAGCGGCCCTACTTGAACTCCTTTACTTGAGGTAAAAACTCACCCCTGACCCCAGCAAGTGCAGTGTAGGCCTGGTGACAGTTTAGGAGGATATCACTTTACGTACAGATTTAAATATGAGCCATAAGCTTTGGATTTTGGAGACCCATGCAGCCTGAAATGTGAGTTTACACCACTGTTTAGGGATCGATAATTGTCTCTGGTTTAAATCAATCAGTGCAAGTGTCTTTCAGAGACAGATCCAGCTTGAAGTTTAAATTTAAAGATAAACATGATGTGAAATATTCAGGACTTTTCTCTGCTGCAGCTTGGGGTCTTATTGAGCATTTATTGCAGCAAAGTGTTGCTGTGTGGGTGAATAACCATAAATAAACTGCAGGGTCCATGATCAATGTAATCACAAAGTTATATAGAGTAGTGTGCAAAAGTTTTCAATCATCCGGAATTTCTCCATATTGGCATCTAATGAGACAAACTTTCTTCTAATTTTTAAAGTGGTCTTGAACAAAATACTTGTTTAGGATGTCTTGGCATTCAATACAAGTACAAATAAGGCGTGAATGGACTACGGTCATGTATGAAAAAAAAGTTAAATACCAATGTACGGAACATACACGTTGCACTCATAATTGGTTTCCAGAAATGTAAAATGACACTTTAATTTCTGGAGGCTGATCGTCATAAAATGAAGAGAAAAACGCATAGAGATCTCACCCTCTTTCACACACACACACACAGATTCAGACAGTCGCTGAGCGCCTGTTGTCAGTCAGCAGGCTGCAGAAACTCCGGTTGCAGAGTCTAGTTTCCACATGATGAGAGTGTCATCCCTGCAGGTTCCTGCCTGCTGCTTTGTTTCCCTCCGTTCGTCTGACTCATCCCTCCAACCTGTGGGAAGGAGGGAGAGGTGGACTCTGTCGCTGTCACAACACGGGATTAGTGTCTGCAATGCACTTTCTCAAAGGGGTGGGAAATATACCCTGCAGTTTTTGTGCTCTGGTCCGTCTTTGTCCTTTCAGTTTCCTCAGATTTCACTTTTTATCGGCCTTTATTTCTCTCTTGTGCTTTTCCCATTGGGATTCCTTTACAGTCCTAAATACAATAAGAGAGTTTGATCAAAAAAGGATTTTTTTAAACAAACAGTACGTGGATGTGGTTCTTTTAAAATAATTGCATTTTCTGAAATTTTGTTGTGTTTGTGTTGTTTTTTTCTCAACTACACAAAGGGTCATTAGCGTGTACAAGTTGTGTGTTTTAGTTTTATGTAAAAGTGTCACACAGGATGAAGCTATGTGAACTGGAGTACTCAAAGTAAGTGTCGGGCATGACTCTCAGCTACTACCACACAAAATTTGAGCTCAGTATCTGTGAGTTACGGCCATTTTGGTGTATTCTAGGGTCAGGTAGCTGAGGCGGCCATCATGAATTGGATTAACTCTAGAAGTTAATCAGTTGTAGATGTTCAACCAATGATTACTTTCTGAGAGTTTCACTGAAATCTGTCTACAGTTTCATGAGTTATTTTGCTATTACATTAAGGAGCTGGAAGCAGGAAATAAAAAAATCATTAGAAGGACCATAATTTGTGTCAAATCAAATTTAAATTAATTTGTGTTTTTATAAATCCAAAGCAAGAAAAGAAAAGAGTATGCGGTGGAAGATGTTTAGACTTTTCCTGACATCATTTCCCCATTAATCCCTGCCAACTCCCTTCCATTTGTACGATGTGTGTGAATCCCAGGTCTTATCAGCCGACACCTGCAGCGCTGCTCAGCGTCAGCAGACTAAATCCAGCTGGATCCCAGTTAAACACCGTGGGATTACAGCACTGAAGCTTCCAGCCTTCAGTGCCTCTAAGAAGCCGTTTTCCAGCTCGGCAACAATCGAGCGCTCGTCTGATTCAACATGTGGTGCAGGCTTAGAGGCCTAAAGACACCTGTCCCTCAGCGTCAGCTTTTGCTAAAGCGATAAAGCCTGTGTTTACCCGCTCACGCCCCGGATTTTTTATTGAATAAGTTATCAAAGGGTGTGCTAAACTAAAGGGTAATTAATCTAATGACCCGAAAGCAGCCTGCAGCGACATCCATTTCTGTCAGAGCTCCCACTCGTGCACCAACACATCCAAAGAAAACAGTTTCAGCTTCTTTTTTTTTGACTCGCAGCTACAATGGAGCCGAGGTGACGGCTGCCAAGGCTTGGTGGTTTACCCTTTGGGTGGAGAAGTAACATCAAAAACCCCCACACACCCACACACTGGCTTACCTGAGTCCTACAAGAACATAAAGGCTGGCTTAAAACGCATCTTCTGCAATGCCGACGCGCAGCTGTCCACCTGGCGGGAAAACCCAGTGATAAAACCTTCACCTGCACCTGCCCAGGTTATCCACCCTCCACCCTCCAACCTGAACGGAAAGAGTTCAAGTGCTCTGTGTCAAGTCTGATGGGTGTTTTCTTTTAGCTTTGAGGGTTTGGAGTTATTGTGATTTTTGCCCCAGGAGTGAAGATGTGACCGTGAAAACAAGTCTTGCTATTTAAATAAAAAAGAAAAAGAAAGAAGTTAGGAATATTTTTGAAAAAGCAGGAAACTTTAAATATGATTGGTTTAAATAAGTTTGCCAAAGCTTGGAGGAGAAAAGGACACGCTCAGGAATAAATACACACAAAGTCAAGCACACTGAATTAGAAATACACTGGAATTAACGCCTTGTGTGCTGTATGCATGTATTTTACTTAAATAAACACCAGTGGTGGACAGTAATGGAGTACATTTACTTGAGTACTGTACTTAAGTACATTTTCTGAGTATCTTTTGTTTTTGGGAACTTGTGACCTTCACTCCACTACAATTGAAAGACATGAAATATTTTACTTTCCTCTCCACTACAGTTCTAGGAAGCTTGTCGTTACTCGTTCCTTTTGGCTCATCTTTGTAATCCGCTGGTGCTGTTTTTCTTTCCTGAAATGCAATTGACCACACGCTATGCTCCTCACAAGGGGAACCAATCACAGTCGCCGCTCACACCTGGGATGGATTTGGAATTACATCATCCTCTTT
>JAOXNZ010000177.1:10516002-10527049 GCA_028566095.1 Kryptolebias brasiliensis | reverse complement strand
ATATATGTATATATTAAACATCAACTTTAATTTGTTTCTCAAACCGGCGCTCGTACAAAGGCCAAATGAAGAGAGCTAACTGGAGGTTTAAGAAAAACTAAGCTGCATTTTAAGAACATAAACCTTTAAGGCGGTATCTCACTGGTCTGTGAACAGTTGGTGAACAGCATTCATGAGGGAACCTCCAGAGTGTCTCGTGACGTTGCCCGTGGTTCTAAATTTCCTCGCTGGAGTTGCAGAGACTCACAATCCTGACGCAAAACATCTGTGTGACAAATTTCCTCTCATAGTAGTCCCAAAGTCATTGCGGCTGTATTTTGAAGGGGACAGAAAACATCCAAAGCAAATGTCCAGGTCTAAAAACCATGCAGAGGATAAATAATAAATATGGAAAAACTGGTCCTAATCTGCAAATCTTTGTTTCAAACTCCAGCAGAATTAAATCATAAACGAGGGGGCTGCACAGGTGGGTAGAAAACGAGCCAAGGTGGGGATGATATGGGCGTAGGTGGCCAACAAAATAATGTGCACGACCACAAATGCAGTTTTGGAAGCCCTGCAGACAAAAACAAGCCACTGGCTGCTTGGTCACAAATAAAAATCTGCCTGTTTTCACAGCCCAGTGACATACCACCTTCAGGAGGAACTTTCAAGAGTCAAGGTTTTACATGAAGGATTTTGCTCCTCCATTTTGCCTGAACAAACCAGGAAATAAAGAAATTAAAGCCCTGCCCTATAAGCAACCCCAGTAGAAAGATTGTAGTTTTGAAACTGCACAGAAGCTTTGCTGAATATTTCTGATCAGTCAAGTATTTTAAGTATCAAGTGGGAGATTAAAACAGAAAGAAAAAAAAATGAGAGCTCTGATTGTGTGTTTATATTGAATAAGTTGTTAATCTTTAATAATTTTACAACATTATTTGCAGAAAAAAAAAACACTCAAAACTTGTAGAAATAAACAAAGCCAACAATTTTTTGCATGCGCACAGTTAAAGCCAGTTTCTGTTTTGGCTGTTTGTTGCTGTCTGACCAACATGGCTGCTGCAGCACGCCATCTGGGACCAGCAACGAAATACAGCAGACTTCATTTGCCTAAACTACCCTAAACCTGGGTGGAAATGCAAAGGAGCCGAGTCAGAAACCATCTCTTACCTGCTGGAAAAACACGAGTGTTCTACGATTTTAGGAATTGCTCAATAAAATGCACCTTTTGTGTGTGTTTATACAGTTTAGAGGTGCTGTAGTGGGAACCTTTCGGACATCTAAGAGCCAGTTTGGGCAAACAGTATCTTTATGCAAAGAGAATTAAAGCTGGACTAAAAAGGAGCACAGGCGCTTGTTTTACTTGGCCTCATTTTTGGTACCACTTTGTGCGTGAACCTACAATAACTCCCTGTTTCTTTAAAAAAAACAGAAACAGCCAAAAAGATTGTAGTTGTGCACTCACTCCCCTGAGCGGAGCTGCCAGACACACAACACAAAGTGGTGTGGAATGAAGCGACCGAAGCCAAAACTCTGTGGTGTTAGTCAGGACTTGGAAGATGCGAATATCAGAAAAGAAATAAAGAAAAGAAAGGGAGGTTAGGGTGCGTGTGTGTGTGTGGGGGGGGCTTACCAGGGAATGTCTCTTAACGTGCTCACGGCGGGTGAACAGTTTGCCACAGATGTCGCAGCTGAAGGAGCGCACACCTGAGTGGATGATCAAGTGCCTCTTGAGTGTGCGCCGGTGCTTGGCGATGTAGTTACAGTGGGGGCACTTGAGCTTATTGAGAGCTAGGTGTGAAGACTCACCTGCGTGGGGGTGGGAAAAACAAACAAACAAACAGAAAAAAAAAAACAGAGAGAAAAGATCAACAAGAGGCAAAATATACAATCGCAGCGAAACTTTCATTTCAGTCAGTGGGAGGTCATTGTAAGCTAATAACGCCGAGACAATTATCATAAAAGCTCCACGAGAAATGGGGTGTGTTAGGAACCAATATCCTGTTTATCAAATGACTGAGTTAGGATGCGGTGACCATTAGCCTGGACACAAACCACAAACTGTGATGCAGTAAACACCATTTAGTCAAAGATACGCAAGTAAAATAAACTACAAGAGCACATGATAACACAAATCCTGTGGCTGTTGCTAGGTAACCTGTAAAATGGACAGGGAGGGCCCAACAGCTTAAATCTTTTTAGGTAGAAGTCGGGTTCAAAACTACTAATTACATCAAACTTAGCTAATTACACATATTCACTGATAATATCCAACCAGTTTGAACATTTGACACAGCAGGCGATGGGTGTGTTGATGGCAAGTTAAGGAAAAATGTATTGATTTAAAACAAAGAAAAAAATGAAACGGCTCCAGTGATAGTCTTGGTGTTAGAGGAAGGGGGAAACGAAGCCCATCCTTTTGTTTGAGTCAGCGACTACAAAACAGAGGCGTTGTTAAGGTAGGCTGCCAAGGGGCGAGGGTGGGGGGGTGGGGGGTGGTTGATGAGAAGCAGGTCACCTGTGTATTCTCTGGGGTGTGTTTTAAACAGCAGAAAATAACCTCGAGGAGAGACAATAACCCATCAATTCTGGGTTTAAAGGTTAAGCGGAAAGTTACATCAAATTCACCGTCTGCATTTACGCAATAAGAGCTGAAAAACCACCTGAAAAAGGTCAAATTATTATATATATTCATGCTTTTTCAGCTGATTTTACAACTACAGCCAGGCACTCTACATTAGAGCCACACTGACTCCGTAATGTAAAAAAGAGATGCGGTACAAGTTGCATGTATAATAAGCAAAATAAATTATACAGTCACTTTGTTCACCAATCTATTCGCTTTTCTTTGTGCAGGGAATTTTAATAACTAATTTAATTTGAAAGAAAAGCTTCATTGTGCTGACAGTGTGACCTTATTGCTAATAAATAGCTGGGATTTATTAAAGGGTGGCTCAGAAAAATGATTGTTTGCCACCTTTTCACTTTTATTTATCCATACAACTGATTATTCTGACATATACCAACAAATCGCATGCTCCAAACGTACTGCCTTGTCAGCTGAACAGTTTACTCCAGCCTTTCTTTATCTTGTTGTGTTAAATGTTTCACACAGCTACTTTAGGAAGATGCACATTAATTAGAGGGTTCAGGCAATCATTTGATGACAATTTAGCTGTAGTCTAGAGAGTGGCATCTTACCATTCTCCCAGGACTCCCCTTGCTGTAAGTCTTGGATGATGCTATACTGGATCTGATTGGCCAGCTCTGGGAAAAGGGAGGAGGGGGAGGGGGAAAGGGGAGGGAGAGAGAGAGATGAGAGGTGGTTGTGAACCTGTGGGGGGATGCACACCTCACAATCACATCTTGTGTGCACAACTGACCACCCCCACTCGAAACAATGGAGGTTTCAGTGAACAGCATAGGCAAACACAAGCTCACAGAACCCTACTGTATGTAAAGCAGCGTGCTTCCCAGGGCGAGCTAACCAGGTTTCCAGCGGGGAGGGGGTTAATTAGAAAATGACAGAATGGAGCATTCACACCGGCTCATCTTACACTCAGCTTTTGTAAGCACCTGTGTATGTGTATGTGTTCTCCCTAAAGCATCAGCGCTTAGAGTCTATTAAAGACACACCCCTATGTGTGTGTGTGTGAGTTCATTCTCCCTGGGTCAATATTTGGAATAGTGAGGACAGCCCCAGTGCATTAGAGTGGATTAGAGAATGATGGGACTGCCCCTGGCAGCTTTGCACCTCTCAGGGATTGGGGGTTTATTGTGCGTGGGTGTGTGCACTTCAGAGACTGGTGTTCATGCAAATGTCCACCTGCTCTGTGTGTGTGTGTGGCAAACAACCCAACTGTCGTGTCCTAAGAATTTACTGGCTATAAGTGCTGCTCTCTGTGCAGTGAAAGAGTAAAAGAAACCAGTAACGGCAAAACGCCTGAGTCAAGCTCAATCATACAAAGCTAGCACTGGGATTATTACTGCCAGCGTCAAACTGTTCTTTGCCTTTTCCCTCTATGAAACAGGAGCGGGAGTAAAAGAAAAAAATGTTTTAAAACAAGGACATGTGTTTTTACAAGAAATGACAAGGCTGCAAATAAAAGAGCTCCAATTCAGGCCACTGGGTTTCCATCCTGACAGCACTGATCAAACTAAAGCAAAACGAAAGCCAAAAGTGTGACATCACTGTGGGAAACTGGGACAGATAGTATTGCCAGATGAGTCTTCACCGAAACATGCAGGGTGCTCAGTTTAACAACAAAAGGAGGTAAATTTCCATATAAGATTGCCACTATTAGCAAACTGGTGAACCCTTTCTACTTCACGTTACTACTGAGGTAGTCCCTGACAACTATGCATTTTCATCTATGCTTTTTGAAGCAACATTTAGGCAAAGCACAATTAACATTTAAGAGATTGTTTGATACATATTCACAAGTTACAGCAAATGAGCAGCTAAAATGGAGCTCAACACAGAGATTGTGAGAAAAACTGATAACGCTGACGAACACTGGACCGAAAAACAGCAGTTCCAAAACCGATATTATTTTTAATTTAAAAGTAGCACTGTGTCAATATATGCGCTCCCTCAGCAGAGTAGGTACATAAGAAAAATAAAAACAACACGTGACGTTACAGCACACTAAACAAATTTCATCTCTGTCCTTGCAAATATAATGTGACTCCATTGGTCCTTCATTTTCCAACAATTTGTCGCACATTTTACCATTAATTTCTTTACACAATAACACTCGTCCTGTGATGTGACTCGGAGGTTCTCTTGGAGAACCACAATCTTTACAGGGATGTCAACTTCCTGGTGTGGTAAAATTTGACAGAATTTGACAAAGAAAAGACAACTAAGGACTTGACAAACTTGGAAAGAAACTCCTTCAGAAGTCTCTCTCCAAGCTCTTACAAAACACTGGATCGTGTGCACACATTAAAGAGCCATAGGAGGAATTGGAGGCACTAAGAGCATTCAAGTGCATTTAGGAAGGCCTGGGGGAACAACAGTTTCCCCTGCTTCCTTCATTATCCTACATCAGGGAGGGCTTCTCCCTCAAGCACACAAAAAGTAGTTCTCCATTTCCACACACCCTGTGCACCACACACCCTCCTCCTGCCCATACCACTTCACTTAATATGTGATATTATTATGGTTACATGGAGCGCCGGGTTTAATGGGATGAACAGAAGGAGACGGTTTGAAGAGATTACCAAGGGCACTGCGCCGCATGGAGATACGATGGATCTGCAGCAAGGAGAAGGTATCAGCGGGTAAACGACAAACAGGAGATGGAAAAGATGGAAGAATTGTATTTCTCCAAAGGAAAAAAAATGGTATGGCTGATTGGATTTGTACGAGCCACTTTATAGGTCAAAAAGATGCATTGATTTTGCCGAAACAGATTAAAGAATCGGCTTAAAAGTGAATGCATGACAAGTCAAATTCTCCGTTTCTAATAATCAATAATTCTGTTTCATTTCTGAATAAATTAATAAGTTAATGAAGGGAACTTGATGCTAAAATGGTGTGTTTTTCTGTTTAAGGTTTGCATTGATGTAGCACACATATATAACTGGTGAAAATCAGAGGATATCACTCAAATCCTGATGAGCAAATACACAAGAGTTGAATCTTTGTCATTATGAAAATTAGTGAATATGGCAGAGTTTTGGGGCATTAATATAAAACATCTAAGAGGTGTCAAATCATGAACGTTCATTTAACAGTACAGCCTCTTAACAGGTTAAAAAACTGAACCCAGCTGGTGCATGATCCACCTCATTCTAATTCTTTGAGTTGATAAAAACTAAAGTGCACAAATAAATTCAACTGAACACCTTATATAAAGATACAGTGCTGCAGGTATGAAAACACCAAGCTTGTCTGAACATATGTACATGTGCAAACAAAACATAAATCTTTAGGGCATAATATCAGTACTGATAAGCTCTCGCCTGAAACTTTATGGACTACCTCACAATATTTTTCACTTGGTTTTTAAATGAGACATTTAGAACAAAAGTTGGAACCTAAAGGTAAAACAGATGCAATGGAGTAGTGAGTGAGGCACATGGCAGAAAAGCTGCTAGCTTAAAAAGGATGCACAGTTAAAGTGCAAGCAGGGAGCCCTACAATGGAAATCTACTGCTAAATTAAAAAAAAAAACTTAAAGTATTGACTGATTATTTATATCACGGCACTCCTTTTGCAAACATTTCTGTAATTCCTTTAACATCTGCATGCCAAAGATGTTGGGCAGGACTGATCAAAATAAAATGTTTGTACCACTTCTTTTGTGACCCTACTTTGACCCTTGCTATTGTTAATCTTTATGTCCCAGAGGCTTATGTACTAGAGAATACTTAAAGATGCAAAGCATGTAAAACTGAATGCCTTGCAGAGATGTCCTGGCTGCTGTGTTTAAACAAAGCTCCTCATACTTAATGTTAAAAATTCACAAATCAGTCAGAACATTTTGACCATTGAAAGACTTAAAGAGCAACACAGATAAACTTGTTACAATTGCACCAGGCAGTGGGAAGGATACATCAGGCAGAAAGTGAACGCTCTGTCCTTAAAGTTACAAGCCTAAAGACCTGAGGGACTAAATTATAATAGGTGGGTCATAGCATCCTATACAGTCAATAGTTCAAGAGAAAAACGGACAAACCAGCAACAGAAATCACAGGCAGGCGAGGCCATCTGATGCCCCGATTCACTTTTTTTATATACTTCAGATCCAATCCTGATACCTAAATCTGGATATCTGTTGATACAGATACTATATTCCGATACCATTCGAATATCATTAACGTTATTGATTTTATGTGAGGCTGTAATAAACTCCTCTCTACAGACAAGTACGATTTGTACAAATATAAGCATG
This sequence comes from Kryptolebias brasiliensis, assembly GCA_028566095.1. NCBI lineage: Eukaryota > Metazoa > Chordata > Actinopteri > Cyprinodontiformes > Rivulidae > Kryptolebias > Kryptolebias brasiliensis. The sequence continues at coordinate 10,520,165 of JAOXNZ010000177.1, read as the reverse complement.
CATGTCCAAAAAGGCAACTTCAGGTAAGTATAAGCTCAGAAAAGGAAGTCAGAAAAACAAGAAATCGTGTTAACAGGAAAAATCGAATGCTGAAAACAAATATGCAACTGTAAGGGTTTCAGATTGACTGTCAGTATGTATTAAATCCAGGACAGATAACCATAAAGGGTCAACTTCTGTGTTAACTATCCTTCTCCAAATAAAATACAAAAGGAGCAACAGAATTACTTCTTGGTAATCCCTTTAGCTTTCACGTCGTCCAGTGGAAGTTCACCTTGCTTTTGGAACGACTCCAGAAGTGATTCCTGCCGGCTCCTTTCGTCTTTCTCCCGCCTATGTGGAGCTTTTTCTAATGTTTGAATAAGTTTGTTGTATTGTAGATGGTAACGGAGCTTCCCCCTCTCGGTACAGTGGCTTTGCAAACATTGCACGTTGCTGTCTTGCTTTCTGGTGTTTCTAGTGTAAAATACTTCCACACACTTCAAATACATAAATTATGCTGGTGGTGGCACAGCGGCGTAGTGGTTAGAGCTGTCGCCTCCCAGCAAGAAGGTTGCAGGTTCGCATCCCGGCCTGAGGCCTTTCTGGCTGGAGTTTACATGTTCTCCCTGTGCTCACGTGGATTTACTCTGGGTACTCCGGTTTCCTCCCATAGACCAAAAACACGCATGTCTTAAAATTGTCCCTAGGTGTGAGTGAGAGTGTGAATGGTTGTTTGTCTCGTGTGGCCCTGTGATGGACTTGCGACCTGTCCAGGGTGTCCCCCACCTCTCGCAGTGACTGCTGGAGATAGGCATCGGCTGCCCGCAACCCGGAATGGAGAAGCGGGTAAAAAGAAAATGGATGGTTCCTAGTATCGGAACCTGATATCTATTCTGGATGGGATCAGCCCCATCCCTACTAACAATGGATACATTAGCATCAGAAATTCACCACAGATTTAAAAAAATATGTTTTAGTAAATTGCATTTTCTTTTTTCTTGTATGTACTGCCAGGTTTGTGTGGTTCTCTTCATTGGAAAAGACACAGGACCAGGATAAACTAAGCAAAAATAAAAATCCAGGAGCAGCATGATACTTTGACTAATGTTCTGCTGGGAAACTTTGGGTCCTGTCCTTTGTGGATGTTACTTTGATTTAAACATTGTTGCTGACCAAGTACACCCCACCATTGAAACAACATTCCTTGATGACTGTGGCTTTTTTTCAGCAAAAATGGTCCAACAATAGTTTGAGGAACACAAACAACACACGCTGTTTACTTGGCCTCCATGTTCTCTAATCTCAATCCAATTAACCATCTTGTACTGGACAAAAAATCCCATCCACAGAACCCCCCTTGTAAATAACAGGACTAAAAAAATCTCTGCTACTGACAACTCAGTGCCAGATACCACACAAAACATTAGCAGGTCTAAGTGGAGGCCCGCTTCAATGTATAAGTGCTGTTTAGTGGGAAAAAGTTGAACTTAATGAATATTATGCGTCATTGTGACGTTATGGCTTAACCGACTATATATTATACGTTTTGCCGATAAGTCACCAGAAGAAATAGAAAATTATGGTCATTCTAAGAACGACTGTAAGGGTAAAGAGTGTTAAAGGTGCAAATGTGTGACTTACCAGCATTTTCTGAGAGGGAAGAGAAGTCCTCTCTGGGGTAGGAGGCTGATGGCTGAATGAACATCCCTTCATCGAATCCCTCTTCTGGCTCAGGCTGGAAGTTGTAGACAAAACGCCTTGTGGTGGTCTGTTTTTTCCTCCGCCCGCTTCCACCTGCAGCATCGGGTGCCTCACGCTTTATCGCCGCCGGCGCTGCGGCAGTGCCGCCCGTGGTTGGCTCATTCCAGACGAAGACCTGCGCCTGGCCACTTGCCATCCGGGTTTCATTGGTCTCTGCTGAATCAGATGAAGTGTCATTGTGGTGGGTCCAGCTACCAGAGGCTCCAGGGGTCACCAGGGCACAGCCCTCACCCCCAACCACTGTCACCTCTATGTCATTAATTTCCTCCTTTACCCTGCCGTTAATGTCATCCTCTTCCATTGCATCTTTTCCTTGGTTGCTGCTCGCCTTGATTGACAGTTTTGACAGGATGCTCGTGGCCCAGAAATTGCTCGGTTTTCGGTCCAGCCCTCTTTGTCCCTCTTTAGCCACCGTTTGCCTCTTGTTGTAGTCCACCACCACTGAATCTGGAGCCTCTTGCTTAATGCTGATATTAAGGGCGTCTTTTATAAAAGCCCTACACGAGTGAACAACCTCTGTCATCTGAAGGTAACTAGCAACAGTCATCACCTCAATGGCATTTTGGCTTGTGAGCAGCAGATTTCCAGAGTAGAGAAAGTCAAGGATAACAGAGAAGCCCTGCACGGCAGCGACATCCAGGTGTGTGACAGTGGCTTGGTCCTGGGCCTCGGTCTTGGTCAAACAGTAGAGGGTTTTGAAGTAGCGGCTGCCTGCCACCAGGATGTTCTTGTGTGCGCGGAACACCTGGCCTGAGACAACTATGTTCACGTCACAGAGGATGCCACTTTTGCGCTGTTTGTCCAACTCTTGTAGAAGCTGGTAACAGTAGGAGTTTTCATTGGGCTTGTTGCGGTAATCTTCCTCTGAGCAGTTAGTGGAGGGGCTGGTGTTCTCTGAGGGTCTCACAGTCTCCTTTTGGTAGAAAGGGGAAAAAAAACAACAAAAAAAAAACATTATTGCAGAAAATGCCTGCACTCAACGTAATTTGCAAAAGCACACACAAATGTAGGTATACGCAAACAGGTTCTGTTCATCTGCACCTTTGTCTATACAAAACACACAAATCCCCTTGACTCCTTGTGTGTCACTAGTGCACCTGCCTAAGAGGTGAAACAGGTTTGACAGGCTTCTGTTAGGAGGGAGGTCAAAACGAGGCAATGAAAGGCATACTACTTTAAGGCTTGGTAGTTAAATAGCCATAATCAAACAGTTTCCTCAATCAAACTTTAACCTCACAACTACAGATAAAAAAAAGCAATGAAAGCCATTATTATGCTGTTATCTACCCTAGAAGTTAGTTTCATGCTTTGTCATTATCTCTCAACGAGGCACACTTCATTCAGTGAATTTGATACGTTTCCCAAAATGCCTTTTTGCTGTAGGAGGAAGCATGCCCAAACTTGCTGCATTCAAATACTGTGAAATTAAAGAGTAGCGTTGTAGTGATAGGATGGCGCACCTGTTTTCTTTACTCAACTGTGTGGAACAACCATCGGTAATACATCCAACTGAAATCAAACTGAGTTTCAGTTTTGTATAAGCTGCACTGCAAAAAATAAACAAAACTGAACATGCTAAATTGCCCATGCATTACTTCAGTTCAGAAAAAAATATAGAATCCACCAGGGGAGCTTAAAATCTTTTAAAACAACAATTTGCTGTTTTTTTTTTTATTTCTAGCAAATGTTTTTTTTTCAAATATTATTTTATAATAATATATAAAAAACAGAGGAGTAGCTTTACTTGTTTTGACACATGTTCTTTTAGACTATCCATTTGCAAAAATTGCCTAATGTAAAACCAGGACATAAACGGCACTGGGGGAGGACTGACGAGTGTTGAAACAAAAACACAACCTGCCTGTTGCATGGGAGGAGAACTGGCACGAGCATTGAACTACCCTGTAAAACAGCCCACTCGACAGGGTGTTCACCCTGGTGAGGGGGAGGGGAGGGCAAAGGGCCAGCATGATATGGAGAACGAGAGGGGAGTGCATGTGCATGTATATGCTTACCAAATGCACTGTGTTTTTATAACCCACACATGTGGGGTTGATGTAAATCTACACATGCTCAAATAATTATTAAAAAACAAACATTTCTGTACAGCCAGCAAATCAAGATTTAGTTTATCGGGTTTTTTTTTTTTGTCCCATGTAATACACACAAGCGGGGCACACGTCTCTGGCTCATTTTCGAATTGCGCAGCAGATGTCCTAATCCAGAATAATTCACATTGCTCGAGCCCTGCATTTTTCGCCCCCACCCACAACCTCTTCCATGCACACACAAGCATGCAGACGCTGAGAAAAATCAAGCTGCCTACACATACACACAGCTGGGGTTTCGTCCCCTAACAGCCCGTATCAAAGGGCCTGGTACCCCATACTCCCGGAGTACCCCCCACAGGATTCCCCGAG
>JAOXNZ010000177.1:10498164-10508947 GCA_028566095.1 Kryptolebias brasiliensis | reverse complement strand
GTATCCTTTTACTATACATAATATATTCCAATACATATATACAAATACAGAATCAAAAAAATGCACTATTGCATAAATTATATATGTATAGTCTTTTGTTTTGTAGATAGATATTTCCATATGTAGAGTGATTTAATTAAATTAAGAAAAATAAATATTACAGTAGTATGAACATTTACTTCAGGTGCAGGAGGCATATTACCACAATAATTAAAATATATCAGTATCTGTAAAATGTGTAATACTGAAGGAATCTATGTTGAAACAAATTCATTTTAAAATTAATGTTCTACTATTGTATGTAAAACTTTGATATACGTTTTGATGAACGAATGAACAGTTTGAGGACTAGAAATTATTTTGCAATGTTACTAAAGTCATGACTGGTTGAGTCAGAAAAGAGTTCTCCTCTGAGTGTCAGAAAGTTATGAGAAGTAAAGAGTTTTAAACACACCAACATGTTTCTTGAGCCTGTTTCTGCTCCATGTCGTCATCATCTGTTCCAGCAGGTGTCACTCTTTCACATGAGGCTCAGTTGAGAATATAGCTTTATTATTGTCCAATTAAAGCATTTTATGCACACAGTGTGAAGAGAAGGAGAGTTTAAACCTGGTTCCAGTTGCGCCAGAGGAGAGAGCAGTATTTTACCATCATGATAAATTATCAAGAGGGTGATAAAGTCTGTGTACAATTACTTGGTGCATTTATTTGTCCAGCTTTTAAAATCACTGCCCATCGACAGAATATCTCAAGTGGAATGCAGCTTAAAAGTTTCATCTAGGGACGAGCACATTGTGCTTCCTTTCTCTCAGGTTTGAAATAAATTAAAAGACTTTGCAAGAATCAGTGACTGAATTCTGTGCTTGTATTGTTTGGACAAGTGTGTTGATTTCTCTGCATGAAGTCTGGTTACAGATTGCCCTCAAAGTTCCCTTTTCCAGCAGGCTGCAGAGGAGGTGGGGTGACCGAGCCGAAGTGTTGCCATGCTTAACTAAAGTCTGCTATTTTTTATGGTTAATGGTTTGGTAAATCTGAATTTGGACGTGGTTGACACTTTAAGCTACTTTTTGTAAAACAATGAATGAAGTTTTAAGAATGAATCTTAAATTTGTGGAAGATATAGGCCTGAACTAGTAACAGTATTTGCACTTGAGCTGACACGCTTAAGCCAAATTCAGGATATAATTTATACTATTTACACTCAAGTTATTTCATCTTATTTTACTTGTATAGTTTATACTCAAGTTATTTACTTTGTCCTGTTGGATTTATATCAGATTAAACATTTTGGATGTGCTTGTTTTCATTGTTTACCTACTTATGTGCTGCTAAAAACAGTCAAAACAAAACCAAAACAGACTTTTAAATGTAAAAGATTAAAATTAAGCTACTATTATCAAATCAGTTGAAAGAAACATACTTCCTGTTGCAATAAAAAGTAAAAAATAAAATTTTTGTGTTCACTGCTACTGTTTCCTTTGACACATGGCAGTAATATTTGCAGAGGATATCCGATTCTTTGTAGTTTAAGATTTACAAATAAAAAAAAACAAAACATAATTTCTTTACAAGGATTGAGAATCTTGTCGTGTTTTTACTTAAAAATATCAGCATTTGTTACAAATGCGTAACGGTTCATGAATGTGACGATCATCAGGTTTATAGAAATGTTTTATGTAGCGCAATAAATTCAAAAAGAGAGCCATTGAAAAGACGTGTCCTTGGCTGTTTGTTGACGGTGTCAAACTCGGTCCACGTGCACGCCTTTGTTTACACTGCTGCGCGCTGACGTCACGACACGCCCCGCCCCTTACGTAGAGCGAGCTCCCTGGCAACATGAAGGGGCGAACAGGAAGAGCTGCCGCGGACAAGTGAACAACCTGCTCGCTTCTGGACCTAAAAACAAACCAGAAACAACTCGCAGCCAAACTATGGAGGACGCAGATAAAGGTGAACTTTTAACGGAATTTTAATAACCCGTCAGTGTTGTTACGGACGTTTTTAAACAACTCTGCTTTATATAAAAGTTAACAAATTAGCAAACTTAGCGCTGCGACAGAAGTGAGTTTTTGCCATATGCTACTTTTCTGTTTTGAATTGACGTGTAGTATTTAGCCACATTGAAATTAAATAATAAATCTTACGAGTTTATTAACAAACGTCAACGCTAATGAGAGTTACACGGAAGTTGTCCATTAGCTCAGCGGCCGCGTTAAAAACAAACAAAAAACAAAACTAGCGAAGCGTTTTTAATGTTTGGGATAAAACCAAAATGAGGCGAGCAACAAAGGAAGGAAACGGGCTGTTTTCAGACATGAAATGTTAACTTACACGAAGTGGTCACACCCGTTTGACGACTACGTGCAGCAAATGTCTGATTTAGTCACGAACTGTGGAAAAACACGAGAGCACACGTTTCTTTTTGCACACTCCTGTTTCTTAACGATGTGTTCCTCCTGGGGGGAATTGTGACTAATCCACGAGTGTGTTTGTCTGTCTGTCTTTCCTCTCCTCCTTCCTTAATCCACCTGAATATATGCATTCCTGCCAGGTCTGCTCCTTTTTACACCTCCTCATGCTTCAACACCACTCAGACAGCCCGTTTTTGTTGCCTCAGTGCAACAAAACTTGAAATAAAAGCCACTAAAAGTAAAACGTCCCAGTACAATCACAAGTCTGTCTGATTGAATCAAGTGACCACAGTTTATCTGTCCTCTTCAAGGAGATAAAGAAACCCTGACCTCATCTTTTTTTCTTTTTTTTAGTTTTCACTTACCAAAATTCCAATTGTGCAATTTCCTGACGTCTCCATGTTTTTATTTTCCATCAAATAAGCATAAAATATGTGGTGTACGCAGACAAAAAGGTGTTATTTATCTAACAGATGGATGTCAGCTCAAACGGCTTGTCTTTCAGTACATTTTCTCTTTTATTTANNNGTTATAGTTTCCAGTTCTGCCTTTTATTTCCCACCGTGTGCACATAAAACTTCAATAGTTCAGGCGGTAAATGTCCCGTCTCTTTCCTGTTTTTAGGTACGTTAAATAGTATTACAGTGATGTCCAACCCTGGCCCTAGAGGGCCACTGTCTTACCTGTTTTAGATGTTTCTCTGCTTCAACGCACCTGATCTGAATGAATGGATGATTAACAGGGCTTCTGCAGGACTTGAAGACCTGCTGAACGAATCAGGCGTGATGGAGCAAAGAAACAACAAAAAACATGCAGAATAGTGTCCCCCGAGGACCAGGGTTGGACACCGGCGTATTATAATTTGTAAAGACTGTGTATGCTAAAGAAAGCTCGTTTGCACATAGTATTTATGACAATGTTGCAGAAGTTGTTCAAACTGTGGAGTTATGCAGTAATTGTTGTACCCAAAACCAACCAATAAAGTATTGCGTTTTATTTTTTGTTTATGTTTCTTGAAGTCAAAGAGGAAGTATAAAGACTTATTTCTAATTGTCATCGTACTCAGAACTAGGTTTCCTTTACTTATTCTGATATTGCAACAGTTGGGTTAATGTCACTCCTGCACTTGCAGTTGTTTAAGGTGTCAGTACCCTGATTATTGCCCCAAATAGCGTCATCAGTACTTTTTGTCGCCTGCCGCCCATTGCGATAATGTTTTTGCCCACATATGCGAGTGTCTGTTTGTAGTGTTAGCAAAATATATCACGAACCAGCAGATGGAACCAAACTATCAGGAAGTCACTGGACATCGTTAACTTTTAGAGTCGGCCCAGTTCAAGATGGCCGCTACAGCTGTACCTTAGCAAACACAAAAAATGTCTCACTCCGTCAGGTTTACAGACATGGAGCTAAAACTTGGAGTGGTAGAAGCTGAGGGTCGCTCACAACGCATTGTTTGAGGGCTACACCTTGCGCAACATAATCGCTTAAAACTGTTGGAGTCAACCCTGTTTGTCTGTTAGCAAAATATCTCATGAGCCACTGGACAGGTTATAGTCAAGCTCTCAGAAAGTAATGATTGGCTGTACGTTTACAACTCAACTCAACCCAAACCAAGATGGCCACCACATCTATTCAACCTCAGCCAACACAAAGTGGTTGTAACTGAGTCAGTTTTACGGCTATCGATTTAAAATGTGGTGTGGTGGTAGCCGAGAGTCATCCTCAAGAGATACTCCAAGCACTAAATTTACAATCTTTTCCAGTATTCTGATGTATAAAGAAATGCTTTTATGAAGATAAGATGGAGGCAAGTTATCAGGTTGTTGCAGATCAGTGCAAATTGAGTAACTGGTGCTACTCAAGAGTTTCCTCTCTTTCAGTGAGTGTGTGTCTGTGTGGGGAGATGACCTACCTGATAACAAACATTTCTGTCTCTGTGTGATGATTCCTTTGTCCTGAAGCAGTAGTTTCTAGGAGGTAGACCTCAGGGCTTTTGCACGTAGTTTGGCAAAGTGAGTAGTGCTTATTGAAAAGATGGCAAACAACCAAGAACTTTCTAACTCAGGAATACTGCTCCAGGACAAAATTAAAAGGCTTCACATGATGTGGGTTTTACTGTTATGTTAAATTATTTAAAGCTCTCCCTTATTTTTAACCATGGTGGGGATGTTTCCTATTTCTACAGAAAACTTTGCTTAATGATGGAAAATTTAACAGTTTATACCTATTGTTATAAATATAGACGAAAAAGACAAACGGTTGAATTCCTTTTGCTTTCAGTTCAGCTTTATTGAGAATTTTTCATCAACCTGTGAGATTTTTCTCACCTGTCCGACAGTCTGTCCACATGACGCTGTAGAGAGAATCCTCAAGGTTCTCTCCTAAATGGAGCACAGCTTAAAAAAATAAGCATTACTGAAAACTCAAATGTGTAATTTAGTTTCATTTTTAAATCCTTCTGTTTTTTCAGCATAAGACCATCCCTATCCCTCTGTTTAACTTCCAGTTCCAGAGAAACTGGAATTCCTGGCCTCGTCCTTTTTTTTTTTTTTTTTTTTTTTTTTTTTTTCCACCTCCTCTATTGTTGTCTAACATGACTGGATATAATTTTCCAGTCCTCCTACTTTTTGGATAACTTCTGTTTTCCCCCTCAGTTCAGATTCCAGGTCCAAATATAAAGAAAACATTAGGTATAATTTCTAATTTCTTCTTTAAACATGGAGGCATCTCCTCTGCAGACTCGCTGACACAAAGTGGGCCTGTTTGTATTAAATATTATATACAATATGATATGCTATACTAGTGTCACCATGTTGTTCTGCATCTGCTCCAGATGTTTATGATATTGGGAGGGATTCTTAGTTGTTTTTTGGCATTAATTTAATCAGCAAAGAATTTAAGGATGTTCTCATCAACAGCACAGCTCAGGAGGTGGGTTAAAGTTCAAACTAGTGGTGTGACATACTGCAACATTTGGTATTGATCCGATACCAAGGAACACAGGACCAGAATCACTGATATCAGCTCTGTTTAATGCGTTCAACTTACGAGAGCAGCCTGTACAGTTTCACATAGATGATAGCAGTGTGTTTTACCATAAATATGTTCATTCTGAATCTATTTAAGGACTGTTAAGTGACCGACCTAATTAGCTGATTTATATTGCGTTTTAAAACTCAGAGCAGATTGTAGGCAAAGCTTTCAGTCAAATAATGTTTAAAAAATCATCATTGCTGAATCAGCATCTACACAAATATTCCTTTAAGTAACTAAAATGGTGAAAATTGATCGGTGCAAAATAATTTTTTTAAAATTTACATTCTTCTTGGTTTTTGTTTTTTATTCAAAAATAAAATAACATTTTATTTCCTTCCATTGCACTGCTGGAACGGGAGCAACGTACTGAAAGTAGAGGAGAGAAACAAATGAAATATTGATCTTATAAAATACCAATGTTGGTATCGATATTTGGATCGATCTGCACATCACTAGTACAAACTCTGTACTTCTAATGACATTTACTGAATTAAATCTTATCCTAATGAGATCTAATAAACATTTAACCATTCAGGGAAATATATTTTTGTGTAAATTAAAAGTAGATGTTGTGTTAAAGAGACTGTACTCATCAAACAGGACCCAACCTTTATCAGATCACCGGAAGAGGATCCAAAACAATAGTTGTAAGGAACCAAAATGTTCAACAAGAAACTCCAAAAAGCAGCGTTCTTTAGGCGGCACAGCATTAAACACAGACATGATTCTGCTGTTCAGATCCCCGGATTAGCTCAGAAGCAACACTGAATCCCACTGTAGATTTATCTACAAATGAAGCTCCAGAGGGGAAAAAATACCTAGAAATGCTGAATTTGAGCACTGAGCACATGAGCCTATTTATTGATCCTGGGTTTAAATGGACTGCAGCCTTCTTGGTGGAGTTATAAATGTGTGGACCCACTCAAACTATGGACCAATCAGTTTGTTAAACCAGCTATGTTGGACACACCACAGAGAAACAAGAAGACTTTAGTTTTCAATTGGATGAGATCTTGCCTTGTATTTCAGATCATCCTGAATGATGCACAATGTGTGGGAGCAACACTGGCTGCTGTGTAGAAAATGTCTTTGAGGGAAGTCGGATCAAATTCTGCAAGTGTTGCAACAAGATGGCTCCGTGATAAAACAGACCGTCCCCTCAGGTCCCAACAGTTAGAAGAAGCGCTGCAGCCCAGTGGTAAACATGCTCTTGAATCGCGTTGCAACAAACAAAACATTTAGTTTAAAGCCAAGATTTAAAGATTACATTTTGCTATGTTGCAAACTTTTACAGCAGGTCTTAAATACGGGGCTTTGACACCAGCCCCACATGTTCAGGTTACACCAAGGTAGTTTACTGTCATTAAGAGTCTACTTTCCTTGTTTTCACACACAAATACTGAACTTTTCTTCATCAAAACTCTAACCTCACACATAAAATAACTCAAATAGACTCGGCTTTAGTTTAGGACGTTTGATCATGAGAAAAAGAAAGATGTCACCGAACCAGACAATATTAGTGTAAAAACAAGGAATCCTGCTCTTAAATAGAAAATGTGCACGCTTGATGAATGACACTAAATTAGCTCTATAGAAGAGTGTTTGTCAATAAAGTCAATAATTTTACTGACTGTAAAATCTTATTGGATCATTTATTGTTTTTCTGTAGATTAAACCTTTTATTATTGGGCTTTATTATCAACTAACGGCTGTTTTAGGTGGATTCTGTTATCTTGGAGAAAGTAGAATAGTTGTTTCCTCATTTCCTGTCCCTTTGCTAACCATCCACAAGCAGAGGCGTAGATTGGATGCACATGTACAGTATTTTTATTGTTTTCCCATGATGCACATCTCCTGGGAACTTTGCAGGCCCAGTTGTTGCACTCATCCATGTCTCATGATTCCTGTTTTTGGCTAATCATGTGACACACGATGCCTTTAATAGTAGGCTAATTGGCCTCATGCTGGGCTTAATTAACTACTTAAAGTGTTTGTGGTTCCAGTCTGCGTGGATGGATGTGCTGGGTTGTTTTTTGTGTTTATCTGTTTTAATTTGAGGATATTAAAGATATTGGCTGATCTGTGATGTCAGTTTGATAATTTTAACCTCAACCCCCTCTAGTATGTTAACTATGATGACTATTTCCTGAGATTGCTCTAGAGGACACTGTTAGTTTTAGGTTTAGAGTAAGCGTCCCAGGTGGAGTAGGTTTAAAAGGATTTGTGCTTACATGCTGCTGTGTTGCGTTCTGTTAAGCAACAGTGTTGACCTGATTGCGTTACACTTGACAACTCTCTGTATGTTCAGTCACTGTAAGGACGTCATTTCTGAGCTGAACTTGTATCTGAAGAAAGGGTGCGGTGGAGCCACACTTAGATCAGAGGTGGTTCTGTTCATTGTTGGGTCCTGCTCTCAGATTCATTATCACCTGCTGCTGAAAGACGCTTCTCTGTCTGTTAGCAAAACATGTCATGGACCAGTGGACAGATTTTATTGAAACTTTCAGAAAGCAATGGCTGGATGTACGTCTACAACCAGCTTAACTTTTGAAGTCAATCCAATTCGAGATGGCCGAGCGCCAAGAGATCACGCAACATTAAGAATTGACCAAAAATGGCGACAACTCTGTTGTTTCTCAGTATAAGATGATCCAAGATACCAACACCATTCAGTTTAAAGCGTCATGTCTGCAGCTAAAGAACAGAAGTCCAGTTGTCTTTATACTTTTCAGATTTATCATGTCCTGGCTGACTGAGAATCTACACCACCCTATGAGACTAATGTTGGCGTTGGATCGTATCCATACTAGCGTGATGGTTTCGATACTTGAGTTTGTTTCTACTTTCAGTCTTTTGCTCCCGTTTCCAGAAGTGCAATTCTTCACTAGACAGGAAGCAGCAAGATCAAATGTAAACGCTGGATGAAACAAGCATGGCAGACAGTAATTTAGGCTGCTCTGACTGCACAACAACTTCAGAATTGATACACACACTAACGTGTAGTATCCATTAGGGATGTCCCGATCCAGATTTTTTGGCTCCCGATACAATCAGATTTTTTTTAATGATTAGTCTTGCTGATACCGATCAGATACCTATATTTTCAAAGCATTAAAAAAATGTGACCGGTATTACTTCACAGTTTTTATTTTGCTTTATAACATGACCAACAATATTGCTTGGCATTTGTAACAAACCTACTCTGAGTATGAGACATAAAAATACATAATCTACAGACAAGAAGAAAAATAATCATGTAGCTATTTGAGCTCAACATTCAGTAGAACAATAAAATATTTTCTCCCTTTTTCATTAAAAGTGCTGGTAGTGAACTTCACAAAAGTGCGTAAACTGTAGCAGGAATACAAAAAATAAAACATCACTTACAGCTTATTTTAACTTAAATATGCAACTTGTACACTTTGAGTTGGTTCTTAAATAACCAAATAAGAATATGTATTTGTGGTACATTTTACATAATAACTCAACTTAAAATGATCATTTAAAAATAAATAACCAAGTTGCTCTTTTTCAAACTAAAGTGGTGGTACTGAACTTCCTACAACAACAAAAAACAAAGAGCAAAATACAGGGAGTGAAACATTTCTGTTTGAAAAAACTGTGAAACCCTGTCTTACATTCTGTTTGAGTTAGCAGGACTGAGAACCTGCTGTTTAACCCTCACTAATAAAGTGAAAGTTCTTCTTGATGAAGACAAGCTTCTCTATCAAGTCAGCAGGTAAACGGTTATGCTTCTCGTCCATTATGTTTGAGGTAGCACTGAAAAGTCTCTCACTGTCCACACTTGTGCATGGAGCACAGAGAAACCTGGTTGCAACAGCAGCCAGTGAGGGACTGTGTGTAGCATGTGTCCTCCAGTAATCTAGTGGACTGACTGACCTGGGAATGGTTTGTTCTGAGAGGTAGTTCTGCACCTCAGTGACAGCTGAAGATGAGGTGGCAGATCTGGTTTAACTTCATTCTCTTCCAAAATCTCATCAAAGATGCTTCCTAGTTTGGCTTTCATGTGGGACCTTTCTCACTGGCTCATCATTTGGCATGTCGCTGCTGGCTCTGTAGACCTTCTCCACAATCTCAAGAAGCGAGTCTTTGGCACGCATCTGGTTGGCTGAACTTGTAAAAAAACCTATAAAGAATAATTCACATGATTAACCTACAATATAAATTATAAATAATTCTGGCAACAAAAGAATAAGGACTTACCTGTCTTTGTATCTCAGATCCACTAAAGTGGTAATGTAGTAGAGTGGCTCTGTCTCAATATGGGAGAGATGCCTAATTACAGCGTCATTCTCCTCATCTCGAGAAAGAGCACGCTTCAGAACTGTGATGGCAGGTATCACATCAGCACATGTTGCAGTCTCTGCACTCACTGCCCTTGTGACCTCTTCAAATGGTGCCAAGACTAATGCAGTCTTCTCTGCCAACATCCACTGATTTATAGTCGACGTAGAGGGAAGGTTGTGCTCACTTGCTTATAGACTGAGGGGACATTTTTGCTCCAGGAGGCTTTGCAGCATGTACAGAGTGCTGTTCCATCTTACTGGCACATCTTGCTTCAGGCGTTTTGTTTGCATTTTAAGCTCAACCTGAACGTTCTCTAGGCAGGAGTAGGCCAGGGGGAATGCTTAAAATGGCCTACGATTTTCTTCCGATAGCTAAAGTGTCACTCACGCTGCGTTGTGATGGGAGACCCTTGTGTACGATAAGGTGAAGCGTGTGGGCAATGCAGCCCAGGCTTGGCACTCCCATGTCATCCATGGCTTTGTGCATGTTGCTGGCATTATCTCTTAAAATCACATGAACTCACCGTTTATCGATTTGCCATCCTTTCATCATTTCTTTGATAACTTCTTTCACGTGTTCAGCTGTATGAGAACTGCAGAACTCGTTGGCGTGCAGTGTAACATTCACGAGGTTGAAAGAAGAGTCAATCCAGTGAGCGGTAAGGCTCAACAGTGACAGCAGGCAAACATCGAAGCTCCATATGTCAGTTGTAAATGAAATGGCGGTTGCATCTGCTAAAAGAACATGAACACGCTCCCAAATCTTGCTATATAGTTCAGGTAGAGCTTTGTCTGAGATATAGTGTCGAGAAGGGAGTTTCTAACTTGGCTCCAGAAAGTCCATCAGACAACGAAAGCCAATGTTTTCCACGATCGCCTAATGCAGAGGTCCCCAATCCTGGTCCTCGAGGGCCACTGTCCTGCATGTTTTAGATGTTTCTCTGCTTTGACACCTGATTTGAATGACTGAGTGATTAACAGGCTGCTGCACAACTTGAAGACCTGCTGAAGAGCAGGGAAACAACT
>JAOXNZ010000177.1:10457235-10488701 GCA_028566095.1 Kryptolebias brasiliensis | reverse complement strand
GTGTGTATGAGAGCTTTTCATATGTGTGTATGAACGGTTTTCACATGTGTGTATGAACGGTATTTCAGAGTTATGTCTTACCTGGCCTCCCATACACGTCTGTCAAAGGTAGTTTGTTTAAATGACAACCAGGATTTCTAAAAAACAATATTTATTACATTTGGAGTTCATGCACTAAAGACGCTAAATGTACAATTTAATCAGCGTAATCATTGAGGGTTCTGCTCTTCTGTCCGCTCATCACATCCAGACTTCAGTAAGTTTTAAAGTTTTACCTCCGATAATAGTTTTTTTTAAATCTCAAAAGTAATTTTTATTCTTATAACAAGTAAAGAAGTTTTATGAAGAAACACTTTTCTATGTTTATGAGATAACAGACAAAACTGAACTGTAAAATGAAGAATAATAAACATATAAACTATAGTTTTATGAAAAGGTCCTGGAATTAAAAACACTGACGTATTCTTTGGACCTAAATGTGCTTATTTGAAAATAATTATTATTATAGAATAATTTGGATGATTTTATGGAGCACAAAAAAATGAACAAAATAAATCACTTTTCATTTCTTGATTTTCAGTCTATTTTTATCCATAATAAACAGTTTTTCTTTCTTATTTTCAGAGTAGATTTAATGCACCAGAGAATAAATTCAGAATAATCAGACTGAATTGAAATGTGCAGCCTCAGCACAGAGCAGTAACCATCTCCCCTTTGTCTTCTCAAGTCATGGAAACAGAAAGGTATTATATTTCTTGTCAGGAGATAAGTGAGATTATTGCACAAACAGAAAATGGTTCCACCAACCAGAGCTGGGAGGTTTTATAGATACTGGGGCTGTAGATGTAAAACTGAAAGGACAGATTCAGCCGTTTCAGTTCTCCTTCAGAACAAAACTGGTCAAATCTAACAAAACGTTCCTTTTTGGTTTAAATCCTAAATGAATAAACACATTTAATACTTTCTCCAGTCTGTTACTGACTATTTTCTGTACTTTTTTTTATTTTACTGCCTTGCAGAGCAGGTTTTAAGCAAGTTTTAACAAATTTCTTGTTAATTTAGAGTAAATTATGCTTCATTTTAACAAACTTCTCTCTTTAGTGATCTTGGAAAGTAGTTTTTCCTCAGTTTTAGGTGGTAAGAAAATGTAATCAGGAGTTGTTTAAATGATGTTTTTCCCTACTCACACATCTTGGAATGGTTGTTGTCCAATTGCATGTTTCAGTGTTGAAGCTGAAAAGATATTTTATTTTATTCTGGAGGAGGCAAAAAATTAAACTGAACCAACTTTCTATCATCACCATGACTAACCTGAACTTTAATTATAAGTGATGTGTCACCGTTCTACTTTTATCTCTGCTCTCTAAAAATATAGTCTCCTTACCTGGAAAATGTTTTACCTGTTAAATTACTCAAGTTAGATTGTCTGTCATTTGATGCAGAAAAAAGCTCAAATGAAGCCAGACATAAAAAAAAAAAAGATTTATTTGCACCGAAAGTCATTGATTCCAGGAATTTTAGGAAGTTTATGTCGCATTTTTCTGACTGGTTTCATGTTTTTGCTTGAATAAATCTTGCCAGACTCTCTGCAAATTACTTTCTTAAAACTGTATATTAGCTGACCCTGTATTTTATGACTGGTTATTGAGTTTTCAGAGGTTCTAATATGATCTCTTCTCCTCCCTCAGGTGTGATCATTGTGCCCAGCGCCGGCGTGGGCATCGTCCTGGGCGGATACATCATTAAGAAGCTGAAGCTGGGAGCTCGTGAGTCGGCCAAGCTGGCGATGATCTGCAGCGGGGTGTCCCTGCTCTGCTTCTCCACGCTCTTCATCGTGGGCTGCGAGAGCATCAACCTTGGAGGGATTAACATCCCCTATACCACCGGGTGAGAAGGCATGGAGGGGGGAGAAACTTAGGGAAATGGTGGGTTGTTACGCATTGTCGGGTCTGAGGAACTACCACATCACTGCTGTGCAGAGGGGGCTTGTTTTTTATATCTAATCTGGATTTAAAATTTACTCCAGGTTGGTAAACTGATCGTGGAGGATGGAATGAGGGAAACAGATGAAAGGATGGAGGAGAGAAGCAGACACAAACGGAGCTGAGAATAAACAAACAAAAATGAAATTTGAACAGATCAGTGAACTGTGAAGGAGGAGTTAAAAACACCCACAGAGCTATAAAAAAAATAAACAAGGAAAGGAAAAACAAACTCTTTGCACATATAAAGTCTGTTTCTACTTCTTACGTTTTTGGTACTATTAGTCTGAAAAATATGCAAATAAAACAAACTTAAAGTAAAAGAACATAGTAAAATATTTCCAAAGAAATGGAAGTCTTTATTAATACCTGTTTACCTGTAAACAAAGCTCAGCCCATTCATTTGTATGAGAGTTATTTGATTATTAAAATGATAAGAAAATGCAGATATCATGTTTTAGAGTGTTACAATTTTTGGAAATAAATTAATAAAAAACATTTTTGTTAAGTCCGTTTAATATTTAGTCACATGGTTAGCACAGGTGTGTGTCGTGAGTGCAATCTTAAACCAACAACACTTAGATAAAACCTCCAGAGCAGTGTGTTCATCTTTTAAACATTTACCTAAAAAAAAGCTACAGCCTCATTTCCTGCTTCCAGTGAAAATGCAAACCACAACACACTCAACAAAACAATCATTTCTAAAACTTTATTGTTATTACTTTTCATATTACCACCTCGTTCTTGCATACTTTTCTACAGGTTATGAGATCTGATGTGATTTTTACAGCATGGTTGTTAAAAGGCTCTGGCCCTTGTAAAGTTTAGTAACAATATACTGATATTGATCTGTAAACACAAAGTATTTTAGGCATTTTAGCACAAACTGAAAACTGCTTTGTGTGGTTTTGATTCTTTGTGTTTTTGTTGTTCAAAGTATGAAGCCTGCCTAAGATCAATACAAGTATTTTTATTATTTCAAGTTTCTGAAAGGTGTAGTGGACGAAGAAGGCTGGTCTGAGTGCAGCAGCGTGTCCTCTGGTATTTCAAACCTTTTTGTGTGAGTTCACATGGAAATATTTCACAGATTCAGAATGAGGGTGAGTCAGCTCATCATCACAGCTAAGATATTCCATCTTTCAGGACTCCAACACTCTTCTTTTGTCAAGTATGTCCCATTATCAGTGAAACGTTTATTTTATGCAAATAAACTGGTGTGATAAGGTGCACAGTGTGAACTAATAGCTTCATCAGCAGTTGAACTAGTTTCCAGTTTGCAGATGCAGAGCATCTTTGCACAGCGTGATGTTTGATTCAGTTTTTCTATTATTCTTCTGTTCTGTTGTCCTGCTCTGCTTTAACGTTCAGATGACTAACCCTCTCTCTCTCCTCCGTAATGCTGTCGGATAGTTTACAATCAATACGACACTCAACTAGCATGCCCGCCATCAGGTAAGGACGGCTCGCGCCGACGTGGCTTCATGTTGACTCGCACATCAGACGACACAGAGTCCGTTAGCGGCAACAGCAGGAAAGAGGAGCGTCTTATTTTCACGTTTTAGATGAAACAAAGAGGTTCGCTATCAGCTGCCGGCGCCGCGGCAGCTTCTGTAATCTCCCTCAGCCAGGCTGCCGTTACGTCAGACTCGGAGCAGAAATCTCATCAGAAGCTGACTGATCTGAGGAGCTGTTTGAGCTCAAGATCTGCTCGCGTCAGATTACCCAACAACCCGCTAAACGTGCAGAAATTAAGTTTAATTAGTTAAAACTTAGGTATGATTTTCTTTTTTACTGTTACGGAAGAAAAAAACACAAACTACAGCTTTTAGATTTCCCTTTAAATCAGCTTTCTTTCCATTTCAGTTTTCATGAAAACCACCTTTTAGCAGTTTTGTTTTTTTTTTTCTTCCCCAGTGGAAAAGAATCAGATGAGGTCACTTCAGGGAACGCTGCACTGTGTGCACAAAAGATCAAACAACACGAAACCTCCTCGTCCGTTTTAAAGAGGAAACGTGGTTTAATCTAGTTTGTCAGATAAATGCTGTCGACACAGCTCAACTACTTTATCTTTATTTATTTGTTTTTTTCTCTTTCACAGGAATGCGCCAACTTTCAAGTCATTTGAGGAGAAAGTTGAGACACTGAAGGTAACGGATGAATAAAGCCTGAACTGAAGGTGATTTGGTGTTTAAACAAAGCTTGGGGTCGTGTGCGGCGCTGCTCTCTTATTGTTCGGTTCTCCTGACGCGTGCGCTCACTTCTGCCCTCTCGCAGTGAGATATGACAGGAATTTCTGCAGATATTTTCAAGTTGAGATTGTTCTCGTTCAAACGTTCTCGTTAAAAGCATGAAGGAAGGAAGTTTGTTCCTCACGTCCAGCAGAGGACTGAATAAAATGGGTTCATACGCATAAATAACCTGAGAACCAGAGCAGATGGACACGGATATAAAAGCAAGGAACTGTTTTAAAGATAAATGAGTCCGTAGAATTTCTTAAAGGGATAGTTTGAGTCTTTTAAGTGGGGCTCTGCTGGAGGTTGCTTGCTGTAGATGGCTCTTTACAGAGACCAAAGTGGATCACTGATCTTATTTTGCCCGGTTATTCTGGCCGAAATGTTCCTGCAGGAGGTGAACAAGGCTGCAGCAGAAGTGCTACAGCTAGCTGCTATTTGTGCTCGCAAACAGCCAAAGGAGTCTGTTGTTTTAAGACTGCAGAGAATCCACTTCGGGCCTAAATCAGACTAGCTGTTGGCTCGTCGGTCTGGTCAGAACTAAATTTTAAACTACAATTGTTCGATGAGCTATCTGCAACAGTTAAGATGTTCATTGTTCATAACCTTTCCATAGAACTTAATTTCAAAATGTCCAAACTATCCCTTTAAGACAGGTTTAATTTAAACCTCACTGTCTCTGAAAAGAAGCTGAACTTTAGCATTTTTCAGAATAACAGTCGGCCGAAATGAGGAGAAATCTAAACTAAGGTCTGTTTTTATAAGTATTCTGTGTTGACACTGTCCATCTGTCCTGTGGACAGTTTGTTGTCCAACTCTAAACTGATCAACTTTTAGCATAGAAATGTCAAACTGCACAGCTGAACACCTCATGGGTCAGGGATGATCCCTATTGATTTCAAGGTCACAGGTGAACCTTTTGTGAAATCCTCGTCTGAGCTCCAACTGTTGCTGCACGTTTTTAGGATTTGTTGTGAGGATTCATGCTCTGGATTTTGATTATTGTGACGGCCGTATTCTGTACAGATGGTGCGCGTGTGTGTGTGTGTGTATAAATCAGATTATCTTCTGTAGAGCGGGATCACTGAAATACTCCCCCTTGTCTTTGTGTTTTCCACCTCAGACTAAGATCACCCCCGCCGGCGGTCCCGACGCCCCTCAGACCTCCGATTCTTTGATCGACGAGGACGCCCCCACCCAGGACACGCCGACGCACTGAGGGCGACCAGCACTTCCTGTCCAAACCCACCTCCTCGTCTCTCTCTCGCTCTCTTTGACTTCTAACTCTCTTACTCTTCTCCTCACACGTGCGATCTCTCGTTAGCTTGTGGGGGATCTGAAGGCACAGGACAGGTGTGCGTGGTTTCACGTCGGCCATGTTTATTAAGAATCTTCAGTCTCTGCGCGGGAGAAGAAATCCTCCCTTTTTCTTTTATTTTGTTGCACTCCATTATTTTCTGCCTTTCTTTAACCGGCTCTAGTTTGGTTTTTTTCTTTATTAAATTAACACTGAAGTGTAGGAAAGTTATCTAAAAAGTATTTAGGCTTCAGTTTTCTTTATATGTGAACCAGTCAGATGGGGATTTCTTGCCCTGCCTCGTGTTGGGAGTTATTATACAAAACTGGTGTCATATGTCTCCTATTTGGGATTGTTTGTGGTTTACTATAGGTTATCATTTATGGGCCAAAATGTCTTCATTATTGTGGCGATTCTTAACGTCTTAAATTTGTGTCCAAACGTTGAATGTAAGCTTGTTTCATTTGTACGTCGCTGTAGCTGCAGCTCAGCTTTATGGGTCAAATTATCCACTGTCATCAGTAAAACGACAGACAAGTTTCAAATTAGCCCCCCCTCCCCCTCGCCACTTGTCAGACACCCATCCCCGCGCTCCGATAGCGCCAGGAAAAACAGCCGAGATCAGCAGAACAGTCGGAGCAAACACGGCGTCAAGGTCCAGCCTTGACCTGAGGTGAGAAAGAAACGTTTCTCCCACAGGCAGCCGGAGTCAATATTTAAACACTGGAGCTTTGTTTCACCTACCTCCACATGGGTTACAGTAGAAGGAAGTAAAGATGTCAGATAGGAAAGTAACAGCGCTGCCTGGAATATTTCCTCCCTCTTTTTTTTTTTTTTTTTTTCTTTCTTGAAATTAGGGGAAACTTGTTACAAAGTTGTGACAAACTGCAGGATTTCCTGAACGTGCTGCTTCCTTATTACCCAAACTCCTGCTCCGTATGTCCAACTCCATATTATTATTATAATTATAATTAATATTAAGTCTTGTGCTGCTTTCTATTCGTTTCTCTAAAAGCTACCGAACAAACTCTTCACTAATTGACCAATAAGCGCAGCGCAGCTGCTGAACTAAAGGTAAACTGAGCCGATTTGGACACAAATTTGGAGATATAAATTTAAACTGAAACAAGGATTGAAAACATCTGTAAATACTTCTGCTGGTGCAAGTCCTCCCCTGCTGGTGGACAAAAGGCTCAGACAGATGCTCTGTCAGGATTTCTTTTTTTATTTTTAGATTATTAGCAAGAAGACCTCTAGTGTCTGTTTAACATGACCCGTATTCACTGAGAGATTTCGATGGAGACGTTGATCTTAGTCTCATTTTTACTTTGTTCTGCAATGGAACCACAGAGAGAAAATAATTAAAGTACATCTGAACTAACCTGGCTCTGCTCAGTCGTGTGGGAGGGGTTGGGGGGAGTTTAGACGACTGCTGTTTGTTTTATTTTCATTTATTTTATTTTATTTTTTAACTGCGTTCCTGATCACCGACAGGACGTTTAGATCTTCAGCGGACAAACCAGTTCAGGTTTGTCAGAAGTGTCACATGGTCCTAAAAGCAAACATGTTTGAGCTGAAGAACAAAGGAAAGTGGAAGACTGTATGTCAGAGACATTGTGTACCTGTTTGTAGAGTGACCTCATTCTGCTGCAGCACCACCACTGAACACATGAGGGCGCTGAAGGACAGAGGACAGATATGTGATGTCTCACAGCAGACGGCCTGGAGCCAGAGGCTGCTGCTCAAAGTGTCCTCAGCTCTGAGACAAACAGGAGCCCCGCACAACTATCTGCTTTAAGCTTTAAACTTTCGGTTGTTTCATATAATAGTTCCTCGTCTTGTTCGTGGAGTTTCTGTGCAACAAGAATCTTTCGTTGTGTTTCTGGCACTTTTCTTTGGATGTTGGCGTCTTAAAACTCATTGCTCAAGCTGAAATCTTGCTTAACGTTGTGGCAAAGAAACCACAAGCATATAATTAAAATAATTTTTCAAAGGTACTTAGTTTAATTAGCCCCGGGAGTTAGTTCTTAATTAAATGAAAAACAATATTTCTCCACAGTTTCTGTGGAGGTTTTACAGTAATTTCCCCCAGTTGTTGAGGAAGATCCTCGTTTCTGAGCTCATAGTTTACTTTGAAACCTTTTCCTTACTTTTGGAAAGGGAGGCATTTAGATCTCTTACTCCTCTAACAGAAGCAACAGTGCTCTGTCCTGCAGCATTAGTTCATTTTAAATAAAGTACTATTAGGGGTGCATATTTACTTCATTTGTGACCCGTGCTGCAAAATAAATGAAAATATGGATTGTTTTTGTGTAAAATTGGTCCCAAAAAGACACCACCTATTGATCCTGGTCGCTAAAACATCTGCTCTTTCTAATCTACCTTTAATTTGAAGTTTAAACAGGTATGTCTTCAGAATTAATCAGTAGTTTTATAACCCTTATAATTTCCGTTTGAAATTGAAAATTTTTCCTTTGCTGGCTACCAGGAAATCCCTTTGTATAATGTTTGGCCTCACTGTGAGGCTTGAGGATTCCAGATTTTTTTTAAACACAGGGCTGAATTTCGATCCCTCCAGGGCAATAAAAGTCGAGTTTTCAAACTGGGACTCTTAATAAATCGCCAAATTTGAACAAACGTCTCATTTTGAAGCTTTAGAGATGGAGAATTTTAAAATAACTCCGTATCGAAACGATGAGCTCAGCAGCAACGCAAAACAAAACAAACAAGACGCTGACAGTCGTTAACAAAGAGCTGCCAAAAAGTCTTTATTCGGTTATAACCAGATGCTGCAGAAACCTGGAGTCACATGAATCTCTCTGCAGAAAGTCCGAATCGTTTAACCAACAACGACAGCACCAGAACGCAAACAGTTCATTTACAACGAGAAAGATGGCAGTTGTTTTGTTTTTTTCTTACGCACAGAGAGCACAGAGAAAAAAAATAAAAACAAAACAATAATAAAAAATAAAACAGTTAACAGTCAGTGAGAGTCTTCTCGTGAAAAACAAAATCTTTATATATTGATAGAATCCATTTGATAATATTGTAAAGAATATATGAAAACATCGTCGGTGCAATAGAATATACATTTTATGTGAAGGAACAGCTATTTATTATATATATATATATATATATATTGAAGTTATTGTGCTCGGTGGGTTGTGTTAATAAAGATAAACTGAGTGACTGTTTTTTTTTTTGTGTGAATTATGGAGAAGCAGTCTGTTTAAAATGTGCAGAAAGAACATTCAGTTCCACCATGGCTTTGTCTGTGTGAGGTTCAAATCCCAAACGACTGTTTGGGATGAATATTTTAACACTTTTCCGTCTTTCGAAACGCTGATTCTCCTGGAGAGGCGGAGGAGATGGCTGATAGATCACCAACTCTGCAGCTGGCTCAGCAGAAAGAGGTTAAACATTGTTCCTGACCTACCAGCATGTTAGAAGCTAAAATGGGAAAAGCAAAGTGATATTTGTGGTTTTTAACGTGCCGGACTTTCGGTCCTTTGGTTCGCAGTTCGAGGCTGAAACATCAACCATATTGTTTGAGTCAAATTTGACGTATTTCAAGCTCAAATGTTCGTAAAATAATATCTTTAAAGCTACATCAGCAAACCAGCTTAGAACCTGGCTACATTGGTCACCCTGGTTCTTGGAAACTTTGCTTTCAGGAACACAGAACCTAGAAAAAGCCTTTCTGGTCGGGTACATCCTGGAAACACGGACCCACAGGATCACAACGAAGGACTCAAAGAGCAAAAGAAAAGTGGAAAACGTGGGTCTTTGGACCGCTGCACTTTGAGAAAATGAGGCCAAAAAGAAAACGAGGAAGATCCAGGAGCCAAGAAAACATACAGAACGACCAGGAGAATGTTTGAGCTTGAGAACTGGGGGAAAAAAACGAGCTTTGGAACATGTAACCTTGAAGTATAGAACCTAAAGAACCATGGCTCACAGAAATCTAACAAAGGACAAATCACCTTCACTATTTAAGCCTGTCAGTAAAACGATGTATTCATCCATTCAGGAGGGAAAAATAAAAAACTGAAAAGGAAGATGAGTTTGTTTGTTTCCAAATTTGAGATCAAGTCTAAACATTGAGCATAAAAGTTAAACTACTATTTCCAGATTGGTCAAAATGGTGGCAATAAAGTTGTTAGTTTGAGACTAAAAGGATTCAAAAACCAAACCATCATGGGTGCAAAACGGCCAAATGTTTTCTGACTTTATACTTCGGAATAAGTTTCAAAAAGAAGAAAATTCTTCTAAAACACCAAACTACTACCAGCCTAGGTTGCAGTGAGTGTTTTACCACAGAATAATAATAATAATAAAGTTATTTAGTCTATTGTTTCTGAGCTTCAGAAGATGTTGGAGTATTTGCAGGTTAATAGGAAGTGTAGATGTTTTAGACTCCTATACTGAAGGAGTAAAGAAAGTTTTGGCAATAATAAAGGTTCAGGCTAAGTACTACATTATGACGCTCTTTGTGAGAAAATTAGTCAAATTTAGACACCGTAGTTTAAAGATGCTGGTAGGTGTAGTTTTTTTTTCTGTTAGCAAAGCTAGGCTAACATCAAAAATGTTCTTTTTGCTGAGTCAGGCTAATTGGCTAACGGGTTTAGCTAGGTACTCAAGCCTCATTTCGAGTGGTAGGTCTCTTCATCTAAAGTGACAGGAATGTCAGTAAACATATAATTTAATGCAAAATTTGCAAAACATTGAGCAAAAAAGTGCATTTTTATTAACCAATTCTCTTTTCTTTGACAAAAGCTAGTCTTGAGATCATTAGCATAGACATTTGAGGCATTTCTCGAGGTGAAAACATGGAGAATCAATAGTTTGTTTTTAAATCAAAGTGATTCTTTGTGTGTTGAGACTCCAGGTTAGCTGTATTGCTTGTATAAAACTGAATCATCTGTTTTTCTTGAGGCTAGAAACTTAACAGCAGCGATTCCAACCAGCTAACGTTACAGATGGAGCCTGTTTACATGTGCTGCTCCTCATCCTCCTCCTCCTCCTCATCATAAATGACTCAGTCTTGACTTCCTGACATTAACGCATTTCACTCCCTTCATGTCGACCTGCAGCTTAAACGCTTATTGTCAGGAAAGAATCGCCACAACTCCAACATCGTGCAAAATGCCTCTGAGCTGAAAAGCGAACCGAACTCGTCGAATTCCTGGATTACGTTTCATTTGGGGCCACAGGAGGAAGGGTGAGGCTCGGCACACAGGCTGGTGTGAAAAGTAGCAGTAGCTTATCGTGCTTTGTCAGAATCTGAGTCGATAGCGCGTGAGGTATGACAGCTTGAGCATTGAAATGTGCATTATGGCTGTAGGAATGGCTCGGTCAGTCTTTGGAGGGAGTTTCTGTACAAACGCGCTCACAGCAAGCTTCTGCCTTCCGAACACAAACACGGAGAACAAACGGGAGGAGGCGTAGACGCTACGTCGAGCAGATGGGACGAACCTCAGGCGGTCACTTGAAACACACTCCCATCATCCCTCACTCTGCAGACTGAGGAGCTCCAACATCATCCCCAGAATAAGACCTGAAGCCACGGGGGACACATGTTGGGGAGCAAACCGCCCTGATGGCGCAAACCGCCCTGATGGCGCGGTTGAATGGTCCTGTGTGTGTGTGTGTGTGTGTGTGTGTTTGTAGGTGCTGCCTGAAAGACAGGCGATGGGTATTTTGCAGCCGCATAAACACATCAAGACCGATGTTATCAGCCGCTTTCATCAGCTTCATCAGTGCCTTCTCCGTGAAACTGCTGATGACTCAGGAGAAGACCTACAAGACAAGGTTTCAACCAGTTTTCTACAATTATTTACATCAAAATGAGAATTGAACGAGCAGAACGATAAGGAGAAGCTTTAAGAGAGCTAGGTTTAGTCAGAAAAGTGAAGATAATGATGCTGGTTCGATGGTTCCAATCTTCTTTGTATGACAGCGTCTGCAGACATCTGGCTTTTCTAAGAACTGTTAGATAAATGTACAAAGTTAACCAGTTTACAGACGTCCAGGTGATTATTTAAATATCTGTGCCGAACTTTCTACAAGAAAGGAGACGAGTTCGTCTCTTGAACCGGCACCGCTGCTCTGACTTAAAGCTTCCGTAAAAAGCCTTCGACGCCGATGGGACACCGGTCCCCGTTCGGCGCAGAAAGAAACCCCGGTGTTCTGTCCCCGTTTAACGCCAGACAGAGTCTGGGTCGGACGTTCTACGACCCCGGCTGAGCAGACCCGGAGAAGGAAAACAGGTTGCATCTGCAAACAGCTTCACAGTCCGGGAACACGTGTGAAACATTTACATTTAGAGGCTCTAAGAAACAATAAAAAATAAACACAACAGATTGTGGCGATCCTGTGAGGGCGGAGAGCAGCCGCTGCTCGTCTCAGGTTATACTGATGAGTTTATACTGGACCAGCTGGAGACGCAAAACTGTAAGAAAATACACAAACCTTCCCTTTGTGTACGAATGTATGCAACTATGAACATTCATGCAACACTTGTGAAAATTGGGCAATTTTTTATTGCAATTTCGACACAATGGGTCTCAATTAATCACACTTTCTTGTCTTTCCTTGTCTTCAGTTTAGCATCATAAATCGCCAAACCTTCAGAAACTTGTCTCCCAGGTTCATTATGTTCGTTTCGACTCATGTGAGAGTGATGTTTGAGGGGTGCAAAATATTCAAACATGTTCGAAATTCCAGCGACACGAGAGCGAGGCTCAGGATGAGGAAGCCCTCATTTTCGTCAAGTCCCTCGTGAATCCCGTCCCAGCCTGGTGAGACACAGGATTTCTGCTAAATGATTGTTAAATACAGATGTATCCAGATGTTGATTTGGAAATGCTGACAAACACACATTTGTTTAGTTTCAACTAAACGTCGACGGATGTGAGTTTTTCTGGTGAATGTGTGTTTTTCATTTAAAAAATATAATAATTGCTTTACTTCAATAAACATATAACCCTTAGAAGAACTTATAATAATAAAAAGAG
Source organism: Kryptolebias brasiliensis (assembly GCA_028566095.1). NCBI lineage: Eukaryota > Metazoa > Chordata > Actinopteri > Cyprinodontiformes > Rivulidae > Kryptolebias > Kryptolebias brasiliensis. The sequence continues at coordinate 10,476,175 of JAOXNZ010000177.1, read as the reverse complement.
CATTCCTGCTTATAAAAACAGTAAGCTGGCTGTAGCAGCTGCTACCGCAACTTCATTATCCTACTTGAGGATTGGTTAAGTTTGTACAGGCAGGACCGATTGCCAATTAAAAAAGTAAAAAAAAAAGGCCGATATCAGCCAATTAAAACCAGCCTGTCGATTATTTGGTCTATCTCTAGTTCTGACAAACACGTAAATAACAACTTTTACATAAGACGTTGGTCCCAAAATCCACCAGGTCCAAAGAACTCGGCTCACCTCAGGCCACTAAAGTAAGAAGACCAGTTCATGGGGCTAAAACGGATCATCGTTAGGGTAAAACACACCAGTACGATGCGAGGCGTACAGACTCATTTCAGCTGGGAAAACTGCAACCTGTGAAGTGAAATCAAACCCCAGAGGAAGCCCCGGCTGCTCTCAACCCGCCGTCGGCGCCACGACACAAACCAGACATCATATAAAGTCAAGACCTTCCTTATTCGCATGCACATGCAGCATTAGAAATCCAGTTAGAACAGAGCGGTAGACGTATATCGCTTGATTAAAAAGTAGAAAAGTCCAGTGCGACAGTCGTCGAGCTCTTGAGGTCTACGTGATTGGGTTCAGCTCAAACAGCCAGTGAGATGACTCCATCTTAAAGAGAGGGCTGCTCGCCGCTCTCTGTTGCATATTTCAGGAAAAAACTGAAGGAGCTCGTGGCACAAAAAGGCGCCTGAAAAAAAAAAAAACGAGTGTTCAGCCAATTAATACTGTGATCAAAGCCGATAATAGGACACGTTAATATTCAAGCACTTTCACAAAGAAAGCAAGTGAGGCTTCTTCAGGTTCCTGTGGAAACCTCGCCGCAGCTCCTGGTTAAAAATGGATCATTCCGCCGGCTGCCTCACCCTACTCTCTGCTGGGTCCTTGGTCTCCCAAACACTTCAACAGGTTTTTCATGTCTACGCGCAGTTATGTACAAGCCCTTGTACAAAGGGGAGACAAGAGTCGTGTTTGAGAAAACAATCATACAAACAACATAGAAAAAAAAAAAAAAATGTTTTACAAGTTACAGCAAAGAGTAGAAAAGTCTCTCTATAAGATCTCCCAGGAGCTAAGAAAAGGCCAAAAGGGCCTCCTGAACGCAACTCGCTCGAACACGTCTTTGCGTCGCAAACGGAAAGCAGAACTCGGACCAGCCAGAACCAGAAACATTCCACCCAAACGCTCCGCTCAAAAAGGCACGATCGAGACAAACTCTGGGAAACCCCAACCGTTCAACCATCCGTGTTGATTACAACCCCCACGAACATCCAGCCCTTCACAAGAACACAACAAATAAAGCAGGAACTCTGACAGGATAACGTAAAGGGATAGTTCAGATCTTTTAAAGTGGGGTTCCAGGGACAGGTAGGGCACAAATAACATCATACCTGTTGTAGATAGCTCTTTATAGACTTAAGTTCTAACCAGACGGACGAGCTAAGGGCTAGTCTGAGTGGATCTCTGCCATCTTTAAACAAACTCTTATTCACATACAGTAGAATAGCTGCAGCAGCTAGCTGTAGCACTTCCGGGGCCCGTGCTGATTACTTTGTACTTTCACTGCTTCCACTCAGAGTTGCTCTGGTAGAAGGAGCCACGTGTCCTGAGTCTCTGCAGGGGTTACTGCGTGAATTAAAGTTAGAAATGAAGATAAAGAGGGTTGAGGAGCCCAAGTTGTAGGAAACAGTTTGTATTTAAAGTAGTCGGCGTGTGACGTTCACCGTGGATCTCCTCGCTTCAGCTGCTGAGGCTCGCAGACTTGTTGAATTTTAAATGTTCGAAAGTTAGTGCAACACTTGAGCCGTTGTAGGCGTCTCAAGAGAATCTTCATTTCAAGAGGGTTACTCCAGAAGATTAAATCCTACATGCGCGGGCGCCTGGCTAAATGGGTACAAAGCAGGCAGAGGTGGAAGTAATGTACGCAGCCTAGAATACAGCTGTAGGGGAAAACATCATCCATCCATCCATCTTCTTTACCCGCTTCTCCTTTCCGGGTCGCGGGGAGCTGGTGTCTATCTCCATCCATCACTGTGCGAGAGGCGGGGGACACCCTGGACAGGTTCGCAAGTCCATCACAGGGACACATAGAGACAAACAATCATTCACACTCTCACTCACACCTATAGATAATTTTAGAGTTACCAATTAACCTAACATGCATGTTTTTGGTCTGCGGGAGAACATGTAAACTCCACCCAGAAAGGCCCCAGGTCGGGAAGCGAACCTGTGACCTTCTTGCTGGGAGGCGACAGCTCTAACCACTGCACCACTGTGCCACATACACAATGATAAGAGGCTGGGTATGAAATAGTAACGACTGGGGGTACAAAGTGATGAAAGTATAAAAAGCCAATAATTAAATGCTGAACTGTCTGTGGTGTAAAGATCTGTTTGCATCTCGTCGCCCGTTAGCTCGTCAGTCCAGTCAAAATTAGACTTTTTCTCCAAACTGAGGTCGTTCAAAAACCTATCTACAACAGGTAAGATACTAACTGTTAATCCTTCCACACAGAGCCCCAGTTCCAAACACGTGAACTATTCCTGTGAGGATAATAAATCCGTGCACTGACACACTGCGTAGATGCACCGTACTGTTTACACTGCGCTGTGGGACGATGACAGGAGGTTAATATGAAGCGTCAGCCTCTTGTCAGAGACTAAAGATCAACTATCCTTATAAAACTGTCCACAAATGAAACGCCGTTGAAGCCACCGGCTGCCTGGCAACAGCCCCGTGGTCACAGAGTCCACTGTAAACCCACGAGAAATGGTTTTAATACCACCCATAAGCACAACAAAGTAATCTGGTTTTATTCAGCACATAAATCACAGCTCGGGCCTTTCAACAGGCGACGGTGTAAACACAGCAGAGAACAAAAGCCACACCAGACGCTCCGTTTGGAGGAAACAAGACAAAAAAACAAAAAGAGGGGGGGATGAAAATGCTCATAAGTATTCCCGTCACTCCCTCTGAAGCAACAGGACCGCCTGTTGTGGCCCCTTCCTGACGGCACGCTTCTGTGATCGGAGACGCTTTCAGGGCTGAAAAAATCAGTTTGGTATAAATAAATGAGCGGATCTGATCAGGATGCTGCCGCCGTGAGGCGCGTTAGGCATCATTAGGCTGATAATTTGGGAGTGAAGCGATGAGCGTCGTGATCTTTGTCTGCCAGTCCCCCCCCCCCAAAGCAGAGTAAATTATCCAGCATCCCTCTGCAACGTGCTCATGTGATGGTTAAGAATTAAAGACCTCCGAGACGCTGCCGTGTTTTATAGCTTCATATGGACTTCTTCCACGTTCGGAAAGGAGGCAACAAAACCAGTTGAGTTTGTCGTCTTTAAACAAGCATAAATTCAAATAAAATAAAAAAAGAAGCTAATCTTACTCCATCTGGAGCTCTTGATTGAATCAGTCTTCATCAGAAGTTTAAATGCTTTATGCTAATTAACTTTTTTTTTTGACAGCCTTATTTATTAATGACTAGATGATTCAGAGCTCCAGTTTAATTGGTTCAGACAGAACGTGTCTGATTGTCCATGTTTACAAAACAAAATAAAAAATAACACTTTTTCCCACCAATATAAGCTGGACTAACACCCCTGGCTTTTACAGACCTCATCAACCCTGAAAACAATAGGTTAACTAATCATTAAGCACCAGTAATATATAATAAAGTGCAACCAATTGGTGATGCAGTAAACAATGTTTAGGTTCATTTAGAAACAGACTCTTCACCACAGGGCCACCTGCCATGAAAGGCCATGGATGTTTGATTTAATTGAATTTTTGGGGTGATTTTTTCCCCAGAAGTTTCAGTTTTCTTCTTGTGTTTTCTGTAAAGCGTGTTCATTTAGATGGTTATCTGTTCATCGATGTTTGCAGTTTGTTGCTGAGGCATCAGAAACCTTTAAAATCAACTGATGGCGACTCCAATGTCTGAAAAAACAAGTAAACAAACCAATAAGGAACTCTCATTTCCAAACTTGAGTGAAGACATGTTTAGTTTGGGCATAAAGAGCTCCGGCGGTGATGGGTCAACGACTCGTTAAGCAGAACCCGAGGACTCGAGGATGAGGGGGAAGCCGGCGCCGCGCTCACTGACTTGTGTCTGGACACGAGTTGGACTTGAGGCAGGGTGTTTTTTATTTTCATGTTCGACAGCATTCCAAACAAAACGAGTACAAGTTGGAGCAGATGTGATCAGCAGGGGCTCATGGGAGAAACAGCACTGTGTCGGTTTGTTGTTTTAGCACCAGAACTTCGACCCGGTGGGCCGAGTGTCTGAAAGCACCCATCAATGTCAGCGCCATCTTAGTGCCGCTGCTGACAAACGATGTCCTCGGTACCGGGACGCGGGCCGGCCCGGTCCGGTCCATAAACGAACCCCAGAGTTCAGTTCTGAGAAGAATTCTTTTCAAAGTGAGACCAATCTGGAACTGATTTGATCAAAAGTGATGAAAAAAAATGAGCTTCTTTAGATCAGGTTCTTGTAAAATTAGCTGCCTTTTTATTCATCCAGTCACGTCAGAACCTCTGAGGACTTTAGGGACTCGTTTCCGGACCAAACCGCGGCCGCATCCGGTGCCAAGTTCTTCTTAACATAAAGCACCACGATGATGGAGAGAAACCACTGGGAAGTACATGAAACAGGAACATGAAAAACAAAAACAAACATCCACCCAGCTGCTCAGGTTTCCCAACCCCCTGAAACACTTGAACCATCCGAGCGGGGCTGACTGGACCCGACCCGACTCGGAGACGCTGCACCGATGCTTCGGAGACCTGGAGCTCCTTCACGCTTTCACCCTGAGGAGCAACGAGTCGTGAATCGGATCAGAACAAACCCCTGGAGGACGAGGCGTGGAGGAGCTCCAGATGGAGCAAAGACCCCAACAAGCTGAGAACATGAAAATAAAACGAATAAACTGTTTAGATATTTATATATACGTATATATATAAATATATATATATGCATATATATGTATGAAAAAATAAAACCAAAACAACCCAATTTACTCTTCTTTATGCTTTGAATTTAAACGTTTCTCTCTTTCTCAAAGTATATAGATCTGTCTTTTCAAAAACCATAATATGTTCACATTGTACAAGGGCGCGAGACTTTTGAGAGGGTCTAAATACTCGTTACTGAGGCGTTAAAGTAAAGACACAGAAGAAGCACAATGATTGGACTTTAAGGCTAAACCCCCCCCCCCGGCCCGGACAGAACATTAGTTCCTCTCTCCAACCCGTCTGATCGAGAAATCTGACCATAAAACAAAAAGGAGCTAAGAGGATAAACAGGAACTTCAGATAGAATTATATACATGAGCTAGCTACAGAAAAACTAAAATAAAAAAAGGACATTTTAGAAACAAAAACAGGAGCTACGATCTGCAGATGTGGAAGTACTGAATGAACGTGAGTTTATCAGCTGGTGTTGGTTAATAATGATGATAATAATAATAATAACTGGTGGAAAATGGTTGCGTGTGACACAGTCCAAGGTTACAGCATGCGTTTGAACAACAGTCACACGATGACGTGAAACGCAGAAACAAAACCACACGCCTGTTCCCATCTCGCTGCCGGGAAGTCGGCGGCGGCTCCAGGCGACTGGAGGGCTGGTCCACGTCCGGAAACGATGCGTTTCCCCACGTTTGAGGGCAAAAAAAAAAACGAAAGATGCGGAAATTCAATAAACACATTCAAATGACAAAACGTAGAAAACTTCATCAGTTAGGATCACTTTTAAAAGCTTGAACCGGAGCTTTTCTTGCATGTTGAGGAGTGACCTAATCAAGCTTCAGCATCTCTCAGCCCCACAGTTTGTTATTTAAAAAAATGGCTACATGGGGGTAAACGCGCGTCGCGGCTTTTCTTACTTCTTACACCTTTAATTAGAAGCTGAGCGGACAGACGAGCCTCATGTACAGTCCAAGTTTTGGTTTTCATCTCCCTTCAGCTCGTCGAGGACGTAAACACCGGGGGTTCGTTTCTTCCCGTTGGAAAGCTGCGAACAAAATCCACCACGACCTCTGGGAGTTTTCTGTTAAAACACACTTTGTTTAGCAGGTGGGTAAACAAAGAAACAAACAAAAATCATGATCGTGGCACAAAACTAAAAGCCAAAGACCATAAAGGAGAATTTGGAGGAAGGAGGTTTTGGTTGTATGACTGATCAGATGGTGCTGCATACAGAAAACCCCAAAGTTTTTTACTTTCCTTAGAATCACATCCCTGATGAAACAAAAACATGAATTGATTGATTAAAAAAAAAAAGCAAATCTGCTCTGTGAGATTGTGTTTTAGGTGGTCCATCTGCTTTCCTGACTGTAAATTGTATTTTTTTTTTTTTTGCATTGATCGTTCACCTCGTGTCTCCCTTCCTCAGCCTAAAAAAATAAAAATAAAAACCCTGCATCCACGTCAGGGTTTGGAGGACCAGGAGAGGCTTCGGTGTCGGTGAGAAAAGATCACCTCGGAAACTAAACAAACGTCAGCAAACTGAAGGAAGAGCAAAAAGAAACGCTTCTTTCTCCGTTAGGATCCTCATCAAACAGGCTCATTCTTCGTTTGGATAAAAAAGTAAAGGTTTTCTCTTTCACTCTTTTTTTTTTTTCTTTCAACAAAACCCAAAAAGAAAAAAGAAAAAGATTTTTGGTCTGTTGTTTTTCTGGACTCGGTCTTAGACAAGACTTCCCATTAAAAACCGGAGCTGTACAAAACACAGAAAGATGCAACATTGAACCGAACATAAAAAAAAAATACAAAAAAAACCTGCAGAAATCTTTAGATCTATTTTCTTTTCTACACGGTTTAGCTGCACTGGGGTTTCCCACGACAGGGAATGAGGGAAATGGTGAGGCAGTATTAGGACTCCTGGACGGCACGGTCTAAAAACAAAACGAAACAAAACAAACAAAAGAAAACGCATCTCTGCCATCCTTCGCTTGTTTCCACTGCTGGAAGAGGAGCGAGAAGACGGGCAAAAGCAGAGCATGGCGGACAGTTGCGCTGCTTTGAGTAGAAGAAAACCGAGTGCATGCAGGACGGCGCCCCGCCTCCCTTCAGGTGGTGCGGTGGTGTGGCGCTGCGTCGGCGGCGTACAATCAGTCGGTGAATCTCTGGCAGGCCTTTTTCCAGCGGCAGGCGGTGCACCACATGTCCCGGTTCTCCATGCCGTACACCTTACGACACTTCTTGCCCTCGCCGCGCACCTTCCGGCTGGAGAGGAGGACAGAAAACAACAGAGCAGAGTTAATATTTGTTTTATTATGAACTCTAATGAGCATTAGAGACAAGCCTGGTAGAAATGATCCATGTAAACCTTATGGGAAGCTAATTTTATCCTTTTTTTGTCGTTAATTTGAAACGCTGATGTTGAAAACCTTTTTTTTTTGAGAGAACATCCTGATATTTGTTTTTTAAACAAGAACAACAAAAGGGATGAACACTGACAGAGCTGCAGCTGTTTTGGTCAAAGCTCAAAAATAACATTAATCTCATGTGATATCTTCTATGATCTGTTAGCGTTTGGATGATGTGATGTGGATGACTCTCAGCTACTACCACACCAAATTGTAGCTCAACATCTTTAAGACTGACTGAATTGCTTGTTAAAATGGCTTTGCTGTGGCGACCATCTTGAATCAGATTGACTCCAACAGTTAATCCTCTGTAGACAAACACCTAGAGAGAATCAGTTTGGTGGTTCAGGAGATATTTTGCTAACAGTGCAGACAAACAAACACAAGCTGTGCTCCTTTGACTTCTTACAGATGTTGTTTACACCCAAACACTGCAGCCCTAAGATTTTTAACGTGACTTATTGGCCTCTTCGGCTCTTTCATGTCTCATGAAACTAAACTTTCTTTCTAAAAATGTTGAACTAAACCAACGATTACAGACAAACACTGATCACCATTTTTATAAACTTACCTCTGATCAAGATAAATAGTTTGACTTTTAATGCAGAACACGTTAAAAACGTTGAAAACAGTATGAATCCTTGTTGAAGTGAATCAAACAATCAGAAACCAACTGTGTTAATTTTTGAATTAACTTTCACTGCATGAGGTCAGTTCACCTCAGTAAGGTTTATTTTATATTAAATATCTATGGGTTTCACTGACTTAAGTTGGGGGTTTTTTCTGAAGTGTTCCCTTTGTTCTGCGTTTAATGAAAACTAAAAAGCTCCGGTCAGATAAGAGGATTAGAGCAGAAGGGCTCCAGCACCTGAGGGCGGCGGTCGCTCTGGGAGGGGACGACAGCACGGCGATGGAGTGGGACCGCTGTTCACCGAATCCCTGGCTTTTAGTGGGAGACACCTGCGGAGAGAGTCACAAATGGGGTGATTATTTTACCTGGGGGGTGGGGGGTGGGGTTGACACGTGGGGAAACGCTCAGTGGTGCGTGTTTGCTCACCGAGTTGCCGGTGAAAGTGACCGGAGGCGACTGCCAGGAGATGCTGAAGCTGGAGCTGTTTGTGGGGGTGAAGCTGTTGGAGGCAGAGTTGCTGCTGCTGGTCGGGATGGACACCGGGGCCGTGGCCTGGAGGCAGATGGAGGTTAACTATGTCATGTTTCAGCTAGGAAAAAAACACATGAAAGTGCGCGCACACACCTGGTAGGCGTGGTCCGTGTGGATGAGGTAGAGAGCGCTCGGCGCGGAGCGGCTGAGCGGGGTGGTGCCGCCGGCGGGAGGCTCCTTGGCGTCGCACGGCTGCGGGGGTCGGTGGGAGTCGGCCGGCTGGCTGACGGGAGACAGAGGAGACGGGGGAGGAGGCGGCGGGGAGAGGACGGAGGGCGAGACGGGCGACAGGCTGCTGAGCCCGTCGGCCACCGAGTCGGTGTTCAGCTTAATTTCTGTGTAGTAAAAGTCCTCCTCGCCATCGCTGCAGTCAGAGCCGCAGCTTCGCCTGAAAACAGAGAGAAAATAGGAAATGTGATCTCACACACACTTGGCTGAACTGGAACGTCAGCCTCCTTTTAAATATGAGTAAAAAGTGTAATTAATCTCTTCTCTTCTTTGGCCTGAGCTCTGGCAGCCTGAGCAGGATTTGTCAGTGTGAGAAAAATCTCTAAACGATCGATCTGCTGTTTGGAGAATGAAGATGGCTGAGATTCAGAGAGGACATGTCTGACCTGCTACACTGGACTACAGACAAAGTGTGAGTGTGTTTGTTGGTTTTTTCCTAGTTCTTTTTTGCTATGCTGCCTGCTGAACTACTGCATGTTTAGGAGGGACTGAGTCAAAGTAAACGTTTGATAAAATCTGTTCCTTTGACTGAGTGGCTTTTTATAATTAAACCTGTCTACTGAAAAGAATCACAGCTGAACTGAACAGAACTGAACTGGGTTTGTTATCTGAGCCTGACTACAGTCAGATCCGTTTATTTTTTCTTTAGGGCTTCCTGAGAACCCTTTATTCTAAGAAAACTGTGAACCTAAACGGAGTTGAACTGATATAAACAGCATGTGGTGGGAGGTAAAAGTTATTTTTAGATGCATTGCAGACGTGGAATATTCTGAATCGATTTTCAAATGTTACAAAATGATTTTGTTAAGAACTAGAAGCACTCAGAGAGCGCAAACCTCCACCAAGGCCACAGCGTGATTAAAAACTAGTGTGATCTGGATCACAATCTGGATCAGCACCACTGTTTTTTGTGACAAACCCCAACATTTCCTGAACATTTCATCCAAATCTGTTCGTTAGTTCTTACCTGATCTTTGCTAACATTCAGACAAACAAACCAACGGACACAACCGGAAACAGAACTTCCTCGGTGGAGGGAACAAAAGGGGCACAAGTTTTTAAGAAAGGGGTTGCCTGTGAGTTTGACCTTTGACCCCATGAACCTTGAAATCAACAGGCATCATCTTTGACCCATGAGGTGTCCAGCTCTGCAACGTTACACTGTTACAGAGTTCGAGCACTAGGTCAACTGTGATGCTGACCTTTGACCCCATGACCTTGAAATCAACAGGCATCATCTTTGACCCATGAGGTGTCCAGCTCTGCAACGTTACACTGTTACAGAGTTTGAGCACTAGGTCAACTGTTATGTTGACCCCACAACCTTGAAATCAATAGGGATCACCCCTGACCCATGAGGTGTCCAGCTGTGGAGTTTAACATTCCTGTTATACAACTGCAGAGTTAGAGCACAGGCTCATCTGTGATCTTTGACCGGATCACTTGCTGAAGGTTTTATGAAAATCTGTCCATATCTTTTTGAGTAATCTTGTCCATACATACAGACATACACTACAGAGACTACACCCTCCTTGGCGGAGGGAAAAAATCTTTGCTGCCACTTTAGGAGAGTCAGCAGAGTTACTGAGCTGAGCTGTTGACAAACACAAGGCTAATCGTTAGCTTTTCTATGGTCTTTTCAATGTTAAGTTAGCATCTGTGCTAATTGTTGGTCAGCAGCCTGTGAATATAAGGGTTGAAAACACATAAAGCTGTGTTCATTTGTGGAAAATAAGTCATAAGCATTTACGTTTCAAGATAATTAAAATGCATCAGTAATCGTTTTAAAACAATCTCAGGCGTCTGAATCAGTATCAGATTGAATTGTGTGTTGCCCTAGTGTGTGTGTGTGTGTGTGTGTGTGTGTGTGTGTGTGTTTTACCCCAGGTGGATGGTGCGGATGTGTCTCTGAATGCCAGCAGTGGTACTCAGCACTTTGCCACAGTTCTTCCACAGGCACTTGAACATCACCTTCATGGAGTTCTGCAGGAAATGGATCAGAGTCAGTCGACTGCTTTAATGAGCAAAGAGTGAACGACCACATGACATTTCTCTTCAGAAACCATCATTATTTATCACACAGAGGTGTAGAGATCACTCAGATTGGACTTTTGTTTTCGATTTTTCAACAACATAATCTCAAACTTTGTAATTTAACAACCCTGTGCAGCAGCCTAAAGGTCCAAATTATAAACTGCAAAGTGGCAATAACCCCCCCAATAAACCAGCTAATGTCCTGTTCATAAAACAAAACATTACATCAGAGTTCTCTAACTCCGTTGTGTGGCTTCTTTAAGAAAAAATAAATATAATTAAAATATTCCTGATTAAATCTCCGTTTAATTCCTTCATTTCTGATTGTGCTGCACTCAGCTCTGTCGCTGCACATCAACGTGGTTCTGAAGTGTTTGTTTTTTTAACTATAGGGTGCTTTAGTTTCCTTTTAGTTCAAAAACACACGTGTGAGATCAATTCATGTGAAAAAAAAAGAACAACATCACTGTTTCAACAGCAGCTGCAGCACAAAAAGGAGACTCTTTGAACTGGTGATTAATAGGTTGCCCGTTTAATCAAGCTAAAAATTGGCCTTCTTGGCATAATCGCCGTATGCTAATTGTTTCGTGGCATCGGCCGTTGATCATCTGCAAAAGGCAGCAAACAAAAACAATGAATCACGCACATCTGCGATGCAGGCTGCGCTGTTGGCGTCTCTGCTGCCGAGCGATGGTTTCCATTAGCTGTGGTCACGTGTTCGGCTGGCAGGTTGATTTAAAACAAGCAGAGTGGAGAACAAACCAACTAAAGGCCGTTTAACCACAAACTGGTATTATTCACATTTAGTTTGGAGTTTTATTAAGAATAAAGAAATGTAAATAAGCTGCATCAGTGAATGGGAAATGTGTCAAACATGACTGTAGTCAGTGGATCAACGTAGACGGAGGACTGATTTAGTTCTTCTTTTTTTAAAATAAACAAATAAATACAGCATGACCTGAGCTTTGTTTTGTGAAACAAAAACATCCTGATCATAACCCTCTGAGTCCATTAAACAGAATGGACTGAATGTAAAAAGGAATTAAATTGTGTTTAATGGTAACTATGAACAAATGTTTAAACTATTATTTGGTTTTATGCTTTGACAAACACATTTTAACATTGCATTGGCCAAGAATTTTGGCCTGAATAGGAAAACGAACCGTGTCCATCCTTCTGTACTGATGCAGGACCGGTATCTCCGGGTCGTTATTATAGGATCATGGATGTTTTTGGTCATTAGTCTCTAAAAGCATCCGGAGCTCCACATGCAGATATGTTCTGTCTTTCGGGCGCAGCATCTGTTTGCATTTTACACCTGGGTGAGTTGGGGCCACTGATTTCCTGTGCCAAACCTGACCTTCATCATCCTCAGCTCTTTCGCCTCTATTGTTCTCTGGCAGCCGCTCCGGTAATAATACTCACTGGAATCGGAGGGGATTTCCTGAACTGTTCTACAGGCTTCCCTGTTCTGGGCTGCACTGTACAACCAATCCAAACAGGACGCTTTTAATGAACACTCTGTAAAATACACTGATTTACAACCAAAACGGTCACTTGATGTCCACTTCAATGGACACACGGTTAAAGGTAATTTACTACTTATATGAAATAAAATGTTCAAAAATAAAAGAACAAGCTTATTAATTAGATGTTTCTGTAAAATTATCTTTCTTTTTTACTGGAATAAAATGATTGACGGGATATTCCAGCAGTGGTCAACTAGTATGACTGCCTGTCGGCCATCTTGGATTTAGAGGAAAATACCTTATATTTACATCAACTGAGCACTGAAGAAACCTCAATGGAGGTGCAGTAGAGCGCCCTCTAGAGGCTGGTATGCAGCTCTGTCATAGAAATAATTGCACTTAGAGAAAAAAATTACTTTTCAATTACTGCCGTGACCGCTGTGTGACAGATACGCCCGTAGCTGTCGTAGTTTCCATTTTTCATCATTCTCATGGTTCGGCATGAACTCTACTGGTCATTTTATTGGTTTTATAGATGCCTAACCAAAGAAAGATGCCAAAAACGAGCGTGCAAAAGAAGCGTTTTTTCCATCTTTATTACCCCAAAAGTTGAGTTTTTTGGGGCGACTCAATGGTTCTGCCTGACAGCGGTCGTTTCTGACAACAGAAATTGACGCCCGGACGTGACAACGAACCAAAACACGCTGACCTGTTTGTGGTGCGTCAACAAAAACTACAGCGATTGTCTGCGGCACAGAGAGCAAACCTTCCCGAGAGTGGACGCCAATGTGAGACGACACAGGGTCAAAGGTCACGGGGTGACAGTATATGTGGTGGGTTTAATGCCAACGATGGCATACTTCCTCTAAACTAAGTACATTGTGCTCAAGTCAATCTCAGCTGGTAATTTAGGTTTATTTAATACATTTATTTTGTCTGTAATAAAAAAAGACTTGAATTCTGGTTAAAACACATTTTTTAAAATTTAAACATCAAAGTGATGTGTTTAGGTGTGTGTTTTCTTAATTAAAGATGTGGACTCGTATCACAAAAGCCGTCACTCTTCGTCTCACTTTCTTGTATGGTCTATAAACTGAACAAAGGAGAGCCGAACTGGACACGAGGCAGGAGACGCTCCTCCACCGTTTCATTTGTCTGCAGTAATTACATCACAGAGAGGCTGGGTTGTTTTCCTGCCATGAAAAGCCCCGAGAGTTTCCTCCCCGCCGAGTCCGACTCACAACAAGGCCCGTCTGTCAAACTTTTTGTCGAGGAGACTGATTTTATTTTCGACGAGATGCTGTTTTCATTCCACTTCATATCAGAAACTCGAGCTGTCCCCCGTGCATCCTTTTGTCTTTGACAACAAAAGCCCTGTTTGGTGTGTTGCTGTGCGCGCTCGCTTTAAAGAAATAATTCACAGTTAATTAAACGGTGGTGGGGGGGTTTGTTCTTCAAACGGCATTGTGTTGCAAAAAGAACTAGAACACCAGAGAAACGCGCATATATATAAGTTGTGTCGTTTGTTTATTTAGGCCTTCACGTCATGAAAGAAAACCAGCCAGATCTGAGGTTGTTTATTCTAATTCTTTAGATCTTTTTGTTTGGTTATTCTTGACAAAAATCACTCGCTGACGAAAGGTGGAAGCAAACTATAATGTTTTTTGCCCATGTTTGTCTGTCGGCAAAATATCTCATGAGCCACTGGGAAGATTTTAATGAAACTTGCAGAGCGTGCTCATTGGATGCACGTCTACAACTGATTGACTTTTGGAGCCAACTCAATTCATTATGGCCTCCACAGCAAACTGACAGCCAACACAAGAATGGCTTCAGCTTGGTCAGTTTTTCAGATATTGAGCTAAAGTTTGCTGTGGTAGTAGCTGAGAGTCATACACAACACACACGCTGAGCGTGACATCTGACATCACATGAGATTGCTCAACATGTTAATTTCAAGGTTTAACCAAAACGGCAACAAGATGATTTTAGTCTAAAACTCTGTTGTGAAAGGCAGCGGGTGACATGCATTTCATCAAGAAACAACAGGCCTTTAGTTCATTTCTGTCTCCTTTTTGTGAAGTTACATGTTTGTGGGCTTTTTTAAATGGAGATTTGCACTCATTTAAATCAGCAAACAGATTTTAAACATAAATCTTAAGAAGTTTTTACTTCAAAAACCTCTTTTGTCCCGTCTCTAAGATCCTCTGTGATCACATGTTATAATAATCCCCCCCAGCTGCTGTTTGAACTGTGTTTTTAGACTTTAAACTCCTCTTTAGGCTGGTTAACAGTGTTCACCTTGCGCTTGCGAGGGATGGGCTCGTCGAAGAGCAGGCTGCTGCCATCCTGTTCGTCCAGACTGGGGTCCTCGGGTCCTGCCGGGCCGGGCCCCGCGCCACCCTGGCTCGGTATGCGGAATGGCTTGAAGCTGTCGGCGGAAAGCGGCGGGGACGGCGTGGATGGATTGGACTGGTCGCTGGGCGCAGACCAGCTCCAGTAGCCTCCTGAGGAGCTGTTGCTGGATGGGGTGAAGGGTCCAACTGAGCCGTTGTCCTTCCAAGAGCCACTCAGACCCTCTACAGAGGTGGAGGAAAAAAAGAGGTGGAACTGTGGCTAATTTGAGAATCAAAGGGGGGGGGGAAGTAGGACCTTAGGATAAGTGGTTTAACTTTTTTTTCACTTTTGAGTAGATAATGGTTCTAAGACATTTGAATAAGTTCAGTGTTGTTTTCACTCCTCACAGATAAAGCTCACAGTAATACAGCTGGCTGTGACACAGGAAAATAAAAGCTTACTTCTCTGCTCTGTGATTCCACCGAGACACTAACAAGGTTCGGTTTTTATAGATCAAAGAAACGTTTCCTTTAAATATCAGCTACAAAAGGCTTCTCACTTTGGATAGAAAGAGCTGAACGGAGTGCTGGAGCTTGTGTTTATAACCAGCTGAGCGAGAGAGACCCAGTTTTGTTGAGTAAACAGCTTCTTGGGGCGTCTCTCCTTAAAGACTTCTTTCATTACTGCTGCAGATTTTTACAGAAAAGACAAAGTGGCTCACCAGCAAATGTCAGTCACGACGCAGTTTAACACGTGCACTTAATCAAAAGCACACCGTATGATCTTCAAGCATTAAGACAACAACTGGGAAGCTGGGGTTTAGAATTAAACTTACGAGTTTCTGACTGAGACATGTTTACCCTTTGACCTATTGGGTGCAGCAGGTCCGCTCTGTTGTTCAGCCCAAAAAACAAAAGACTTGTGGTTCACTCTAGATTCCTGCCACCACCCTGATCCAAACTCTTTGTTTCTCTGCAGATTTGTGCTGTTCATTGATGAAGCGATCCTACGGGTGGCAGGAATCCACCGACCCGAGCTTCCACGTTCGCTCGCCAGATAACAGGAAAATGTCAAGATGCAGACATTTCTGAGCTGAGATGGAGCAACTGCTCCGTGCTTTGTTGCCTCACAGCTGCAGGTATATTTTTAACTGGTCTGTCTCACAGGACTCACCGCTGACTTTGACAGGTGGACTCCTGACCAGCGGGCTCGTGGAGAGACTCGTCAGCACCATGGCAGCAGTCACTTTGTCCATATCCACCTCCTCCTCAGATCGTCTGACAAAACAAGCAGGAAAGGAAGAAATCATCACTGAGCATCCTTCGCCTCTGCAAACAGGACTGATAAACTCACAAAGAATTGCCATTATTAAATCAAATGGTCTTATTTTTGTTTACTTCATGACACTACACCAGTGACACCTTTAGCTAGAATTGATCAATTCCGTTTTTCTTTTATTTTTATCAACCAAAACATATACAGTGACGCTGTGGAAAGAAAACCTGTGACGTTGTCGTCAACTGTTGCTCATCAAAGTGTAGTCAACTTTTAGAGGTTAATCACCAAGTAATGCCTAAGATAAAATGACAAATCACGAAAAAAAAAACATGAAAACACAGCTGGATAAATGGCATTTCTGTTAATTTAACCCAGCTGTTTTGAGTTTTGACAAAATCATCCTAATGAGGCTCGAATATCAAACGAACAGGACTTCTTTGCCAGATATTTTCAGACGAAACGTTGCAACACCAGCTGCTAACTACGTTCATGCATTTGTTGCCTTTCTTTTTGTTTCCATCCTACTTTGTGCAACCGATGCAACCGTGAACACGGAAAACACCACAGTACCCAATAAAAACTAAAATATACATGTAAAGCTGACCTAAAGGGATGAGCAGCGTGCATTTTGCGATACACAAACCAATCAAGACACAAGATCTGTCTCGTCTGATGTCTTAATTCTCCGGCATGTCGGACTCCTACAGGAGAAACAGGCTCCCTGTGATCAAAGACGTGTCAATACAGCTTTATTACCAACAGTATACCTGGGGTGTGTCTTCATCATTAATGTAAAAAGCAGTGCGTGTGTGTGTGTGTGTGTATGAGAGGCTTTGAAGGTGTGTCGATGTGAAATGATCAAACACTACTCTGCTTCGGTGATGAAATCCTCCTTCGCCTCGGAGGAAGATGACATCAGACATCCTCAGTTTTCATAACTGCTGGGATCAAACTGGCTCTTCATGCTTACGTGTGCAGCAGAAGGGAAAAAAACAACAATAAAAAGTTGGAATATACAACCTGTGTTTTGTTTTTTTTTACTTTTCCCAACAAAAGTCCAAAAATGAACTCATTTAATTCAGAGCAGAAAATTATGCAGGTTTCCTTCCATATTTGACTTTAATTTGCAGAAATCCTATTAATGCTTATTATTTTATACATCCTAATTACATGCAACGTTTTGCAGATAAGGTTAAAGTTAAAAGCAGTACAAATGAAACGATTAAGACTCATTTGTTCTCTATATGAGTTCATGTCAGACAGAGTTTAGACAAATGTTTGAAGCTGTTTGACATTACTTTATAAAAGATGAAAAAGTGATAAGAAATTCATCGACATCCTTCGGTCAACTGAACACACCTGTGAACAGTTAAACTCTATAAAGAGGGATTTGGTTACAAACTCAAAAAAAAAACAAGCCAACCTCAAAGTGCAATATCAGCGATGGCCACTAGGTGCTGGCTTAAAAAATAGCTTTTAAGTTAATGTGATTAATTCTAGCTATGACCACATTTACATAATTAATGGCACAGCTCATCATCTGTTGTTTGTCCACTGTTAGGCCAATTTAAACAGACTAAAAAAAAAAACCAACTTAATATTGTATTTAAACTGCACGTAAAGTACAACATTATAAAGGAAGGAGACTGATAAGATAACTTTAACTGTGACATCCGCACGTGACCTAAAGTGTACTGTACAACAACAATATACGAAAACAAAATCTGGTTTGAAGAACAAAAAGGGCAAAACTGTTGAGGCGTTCAGTCAAAGTTTAGATGTTTCACTGGTATTTTTTGTTTTTCAAAAATGGCTTTAAGGCTCAGAAAAGCCTCGTTAAGGAAGAAAATATGGGGAAGTCCTAAACCCAGACATGTCTGTAAAAGCTTATGCACCAAACCAGTATCTTAAGTACAATCTAAACCTCTGCAAGTCACGAGTGAGTTGATGCTTTCTTAGTTAGAGGCGTTTAATGTTTTATACTCAGTTGAAGCGAACACATACGGGTTGTTTTGCACGCGTCTCCAGGTTAGAATAACATCCTGAACCCATCCTGATCTGAGCCGCTCCGGTCTCGTTTCCGGGTGGCTCCTCTCCACCCTCAGACGGCTCGTGGAGCAGAGTGGCCCTGGCGTCTCTCTCCAGATGTGTTCATTGAGGTTTTATTTTAGGCTGCAGGAGCCTTGTGCAGACTGAGGACCTGTGTTTGACACTACAACTTAAAACAGCCAGCGGAGCCGAGGGGGATTTCCAGAGCTGCTTTTATAAACTAAACCAGACCTCAGAGGGATTATTTTTGGAATGCACCATTTTTGAAAAAAAGTAAATAAATAAATTTAGCACAGGATAAAAACTGTGTGCTCGTGTGTTTTCCTAAAACAATAATACGCATATAAAATAAGGAATAATGCTGCAACAGAAAACACAGGTAACCTGGTGTAAATTTAATAATTTTTAAAGACGTCACATATAAAATGACAAAAATCACGAGTTTCTATCTTTTATAATATCTGATCTATAATCTGAACCAGTTTTTAACACAACCGCTTCATAAATTTCCACTGTAATTGAAGTTGTAGACAGACTCCTAAAATTTATCCCTGCATCAATACTTCAGCTGTGACTGAATTATGCAATTAAAAAGTATTTTCACAGGCGAAGAAGATGGAGCTGTGAGGGGAGACGGGAGCGTCGGCCAACAAAGAACGAGGCCCGGCCTCCATTAGCTGATGGCTAATTTATTACTGCTCCTGCTGCTGAATATGATGTCATTACAGCTTCCACATAAATCAAGAAAAGAAGGGAAGTAGCTTGACAAGGTCATAGAAGAGGCCTGCAGAAAAAAGCCCTGGCTGGGGGGATGACCCAGGGAAGAGAGCCCATGTCCATTCACTCAGCATGCTGCTCATCAGGCCAGTGGGGTGCAAGGGTGAAAACTGGAAAGATGTGTTTGTTTTATGCCTATGTGGGAGAGACCCAATTTAAGGAATCAAAATAATTTGGGGGTCTTCAAAATATTCAGCATATCCTAAAGGAGATG
>JAOXNZ010000177.1:10440591-10451748 GCA_028566095.1 Kryptolebias brasiliensis | reverse complement strand
TTATCTTCCATGCACAACACAGCTTTGCCTTAAGCAAAGGACTCTAATAATAACTCCGACATTATGGTTTTGAAAGACCTCATGATGCAAACAATGTAAACCATAAAGATATTATTTTACTGCTTTAATGCAGCAGTGCACTATTTCTGATGTGAGCATCTAATCTATAAAAGGCTTCAGGCTTCTTGGTGCCTCTTGTGATATATATGAAAATTTAAAAAAAGCGAAGCCTCCGAAGTTCCACGTCTTGAGAAAGAGCCAGAATTCACTTTTATTCATGAAGTGAGAAAATGACGACATTACTGACTGAAAAGGGACTCCAGGATGAAAAATGGACGCGGCAAAAGACAAACAGGTCAATTTTTACATTTTTCTTCGGTTTGTTTTTCTTGCTGACAGTGAGATATATCTAATATGTTGAGTCCTTTCCCATAATCGAAGTAATGCCCTCCGTGTGGTGCACCCAACCACATCAACGTGATCTTCTTAAGCCACAACAATCCTGCTCCCCATCGGCTGGGCTGACAACAGGATACAGAACGGTGAGGGTTTGGTCACGTATGGATGAGGGCGGATGATGAGGCCATTACGACTCAACAATATAATTACTGAGAGCCACGCCACGTTTTATCTTTGGCATTTGTCTGCAGCTAATTAGTTGATTGTATTAGTAGTTGTCTACCTCTAGAAACATAAACACACCTTCAGAGAGTGATACACACCCACAACACATGATAATATTAGGTGCAGAAATAAACAAACTGTTGGCTTGTTCCTCCTTTTGCTTTTGTTTTTTTTGTTTGTTTGTACCAGTTTTGTTACAGTTAATGCCCCCTGGTAGTAGAAACACGGGTTTGCCATTGAACCAAAGACTTTCTACCTGTCTGTGTGCACAATCTGCAGAACAAAAGAGCAGGTTTTTCCTCTTTCTAAGTAACTGACGCTTTCATTTGTCTTTCTTCTTTATATTTACACTACAAGAAGGGGCAAATATGTTGATAGAGTCCCTCCTCCTCTTCTTATCATGTGAGTTTGTTATAGTAGGATTGATTACAAGTAATATAGACAGTAAATGTTCTGTTTTTATTATACAAAACGCAACGCGGATCTTCAATATCACAGGAAGCAAAGGCAAAGAACAACCTCCTCTCTTTTGCTTTGGTCTTAAGCCTATTTTATTTAAATCTAATAAAAATTTACACGCCAATCACCTCTGGGAGTCACAGAGTCTGCACACGCACACAAATGAAGGCAAGTGTAACACTCAGGCGCACACAAAATTGGAAATTAGATCACATATGTAAACAAAGACACAAGCGCGAGGAAAAACAATGATTTCCACTTGGATTTACCGAGTTACCTTGATAAATGCACATATAAATAGGGTTTAAAAGGCCTTTAGGCTTCTGTTTCCCTCATTCTGAAGCATAAAATGAAATGAGTTTCACATCATCTGGAGCAAGAAATCTTTGGGTCTAACTGACTCACTCAGACCAGGAGAGGAGGTCTAAAAAGCAACAAATATTTGAAGGACATCCACGTGTCACTATAGTGCTGATTTATAATGTACACAACCACCTCTCTGTCTGTGAGATGCTAATCCCGTTTTACCATTCATGTAACCATTTATCAGAAGTCTTCAATGGTCCTTTCAACCATTTGTGCTTCACATTTTTCAGCTCAAGTTGTGACTTCCCTCTTGAACCCGAGAAACTAGAAATGACATTTGACTTTTATCTAGGAACAGCAGGGGGTAATAAGAAGGCTTCGTTTTGCTACAAACAAATGATATAAAGTCGAATCAGTATAAACATTTAAATGATAGTAAACTATTTTGGATCAAATCAATCAAACAAAATTAATGGATGATTAGATAACTGCTGCCGTTCACACAGATAATTAGCGGAGTCATTGAGGATTCAGGGAAAGTTTCCAAAGCGGCATCACATGCTGAATAGTTTGTGGGATTTCGAGCAATTCCAGCCGTTTCTGTTCAGGGAAATGCAAGATTACATCTGTGAAAGTAATGTTGCATAACAAGCACCCATAAAACCACTCCAGGCTAGAAAATTAACCAAACTCATTAGTAGTTATTAGTTTCTGAATCTTTTTTTCCACCAGTTTGATAACATAAAGAAAAAAAAAAGTATTCAGTATTTATTTGTTCATGAACCAGTGTCAAACTTTCCTGTTCGGGGGGGTTACTACTGAGCTTAAATGAAAACGTATGAAGACAAAGACAAGCCAGACTGTGAGGAGAACTGTGGTCATGGCTCAGGTAGGGAAGTGTATGAAATAAAGCTGGTTCTTTTCGAAGCATAAGTAGGAGTTTATCAGAGAAAACACCTGCAGAAGCGAGAAAGGGGCCTTTGGTTGATGTCTATATGTAAGTCCTGATTTGTTCTCATTTCCCCTTTAGCAGGAGAGATGAAGGGGAACGATGAGACGCTCCCTTCACTGCACTCCACCGTTTATTAAGCCTTCAGACTGACACACGTGCACACTTCATAAGTCTGTCCTAGATCTGCAATATAGGCACGGGTTCCTGCGTATATCCCTGCCTTTGAAATACAGCTGAAGACACAAAAACCCGTCTGGCGGTTGACGGATAAAGATCCCGCCTCAGGCTGTACGGCATAAACAAACAGCAGGAACGAGGGGTGTCCTTTAACCATTATTACAGGAGCAGGTGAGGACACGCTCGAGGGCTGGTAAACAAGAAATGTTTTCCTTAAGTTAGTAATCGGACCGTCCCGTTTCAAAGATTTATTACAGATTTATAATCTCATTAGTCTAAAACCTCCATGTCTTCTCAAATGCTGATTTATCTGACAAATAGAGCTTTACTCTTAGAGTCTGCAGCCACGAGTCCTCTTTTATCTTAAGATGCATGAGCCTGTTGTTTTCTTCTGATCTATTTTTCTTTTTGTATGTACATGCATCTGGATGTACCTTTTGTTAGTATGATAACTGCTTCATAGCACGTTTTCTACAAAACCACTTGAGTCAGATAAGCGTACGCACACGCACACACACTGTCTGATGGGTTTCCACTGAATTGATGGTGCTGTACATCCTAATGAGTGGAGGGAACACGCTGGATCTCACTGCTACTCATTTGGCCTTGTGTGTGCGTGACTGAATGGATTTTTTTTAGTAAGTTTATGTTTCTGCTCTGAACACATAGATGTGCCTGAGAGAGACAGTCCATTGATGTAAACAAAGACAGAAGAAAGACAAGTTATGACAACCTTTCCAGCGACTGATTCTCTGTCCTTCAGTTTTCTTTTCCTTCCCTCCTTGATTCCTTCTGCCCTTTACTTTCCACCAATATTCCCCTTTTTTTCCCCCCATCACGGATCAACGCTGTCCATCTGTACGATGTAGCCTTTATGCCAAAAAGATTTAGTTGGAGGAATGAACTTTGTGGGAGAAACAAAGTGAAAGAGCAGAAACGTTTTTCTGACTGTGGTACAGCGGGATTATTTTGTGTTAAAGTTAAAATTCTGACTCAAGGTAAATCAATAAACCCAGTCACTACATTCCCTGACAGGTAGAGGTTAAAACAAACTTAAAACACAAAAGTGTTTCAAGTGTAGCACAGATGAGTTTTAGACAAAATAAGCTGTGACAAAAAGTAATTTGCATTGTTTTTTTACTCGTGCTCACAGGTCATGATTCTTTCTGACCAATCAGCAGTCTGCAGAGCTTTTACATCAAGAAATAGTAGCTGGTGAATTTGAATGAAACTTTAGTGAAGTAGCACCAGAGTATCAATTAAACCAGTTGTATGGTCCTGTCTACAATGGAAAACCAATAAAAGACTAGCTGCAGCACACAATATCATACCACAGAAACACCACAGCTGAAAATAGACTCATAAAACGCCAATCAAGGTTGATCTAATGTCTCTAACGTCTCTACTGTCCATCTGTCCCTCTGTTTGTTTGTTTAGTGATGGTGGCTGTAATAATAATGGGGGTTACAGAAGCTGCATAAGCTGACATTAACTGTTCACTCCAGTCCCCTTTTGCCCTCTGGAAACACACATCTCACCAATAAGTGTCAAAAACCACAGAAAAAAATCACACACAAGCCCCACTTTATCACCACTGAGCTTGATTATCAACATATTGGCTGGAACCACGGTCGGCGCAGGAAGACACTTTCATGGACACCTCCAACCCCTCAGCTCCCTGGAGAGTAATATACGGGCTGGAGGAAGAGGTCTCTCCACCGTGAAGGAGGGGGGCAGTTGTGTATTTCAGTGAATGTGTGCGGGTGTGTGTTTGTGTGTTTAAAAAAGGTGCTCATAAAACCCCTGGAGAACAAGCTGATGGAGAGCGTTGTAAAACGATCCATCAGCTGATCCAATCATCTCACA
Organism: Kryptolebias brasiliensis; assembly: GCA_028566095.1. Lineage (NCBI taxonomy): Eukaryota > Metazoa > Chordata > Actinopteri > Cyprinodontiformes > Rivulidae > Kryptolebias > Kryptolebias brasiliensis. The sequence goes on along the minus strand of JAOXNZ010000177.1, from coordinate 10,447,364 downwards.
CAGAATTCAGCAGGACAAAAGATGTGTACACAAATTTAACATTTGTCTAAACATCTTTCACCAACAAACCGTCTTTTTTTTCCCTCACCACTTCATTTATACCCTCTAATTTATTTACCTAATTACGCAATTTTCAACCTTTCTGTCCAGACATTTGTTAACTGGGACATAGTTTGCTCTCAGCAACTGGTTGAATAAATGAAATGTTTTATCTCATACTCTGCCTACTGTCGAATTCCAATTTCATAAATAATTACTTGTAAATTTCAATTAAAAACAGGCAATTGCTCATTTTTTTGGAGCACAGATTAGCAGCAACCTATTTTCTAAAGCAGCATAAAAAGTGTCAACCGCAGGTCACTCGTGTTCAAAGTGTGAGAGATGACAACCCTGAAGCAAATACCATTGAACTTGTTTGCTGGTTCAGAGGCAGTAATGTGGGCCAGCGTTAAATCGGATCAGATAGTCCTCTACACTGAGATGTTCCTCGTCTGACACCATCAGATGTTCCTGCTGTCTTCCTTTAGGTCCAGATACTTCCCTGTTGGAAATGTTCAATTTTGTTTTCTCTTTTTCACCTTTCTGACTATGACTGGTTTATATTATGTCAATTCAAATTTGCTGGATCGACAGAGACTAACTGGAAATTCATTCCACCCTTTACAGTCACTGATATTTACAGTCAAACTGGTGAAGGAATGAGTGAGTCTCTTGACACAAAAGAACCATAACAAGAGAGAAAAAAATAATAATCGCCCATTAGAAATGCAATTAATACAAGCCACATGCAGGACAGAATAACCTTTTGCCCTAATCTCTACACTTCAAGAAAAATAGTGTTTTAGAGTAAAGTGAATCGGTGAGGGAGATGGAGGGAAGCTTTTATCAAGCGGGGAACATTTCTGATTAATCTCCTGTGGTATGGGGATGTGACGCCGACCGTGAAGAGACGGTCATGGCAAATAAAAAGACATCATGAGAAGGGAGGGAGGGAGACAGCTGAGGAAAAGGAGAGAAAGGGAGAGGCCACCCGCTCCTCGCTCCTTCTTAAGCATGTCAACAAGCCCATACAAAGACCACATTTAACCCATGTAGCTATTTATGGAGGACTTTTAGGGTAAAACTGTAACTTAATCTGTAAAAAAAAACACATCAGTAACATAGACAAACATTAGGAAAACAGAATGAAAGAATTAGGTTCGAAATAAAAAGATAAAGCTCAATAATTACATGTGCTTGAGCAACCTGTTGAGTGTTTCAAGAACTGGTGATGAGTTAAGTGATCCACTCGTACCATCAGCTGTGGATTGGTGACACAATACCACAACATCTGACACAAACTGAATGGGAATGAACTTGTCTACGTAAAACTCTGCAAAAATGAAGCATGGAGAACTGGGGTTTTTTAAACAAAAAAAAGGAGATCTTTGAAAACAGTTTCAGTTTTTTACCCTTCATGCTGCAGTAAACCTAAGGCGCAGATTCAACTATTATCAGAAACTAAAAACTTACATACACACCCTACAAAGAGAAAACCCTTAAAGCTACATATGTTAAAAGTGTTTGGACTCCTGAGCTGCACTCCTACCATCTGTGTGTGTGTGTGTGTGTGTGTGTGTGTGTGTGTCATCATGCTGCTTAAGTCTTCGTGCCAATGCTCGAAGGAGTCGTAAGCGAGGTAACAAATTGATGGACAGTTTCAGCCAACTAACGTGCCAATTGTCACTAACTATTTGAATCAGTGCTGCCTGAGTTTGTTTACATCTGTCTGCGGTCAAAAGGTGAAAGAAAACAAAAGAAGGTTGTACAAAAAATAAATAAATAAATCAAACAGAATTGAATGGAGGACGTCCCTTTGTTGCTTATCGCTGTGAAATATTACAATCAGTTGAAAATGCATAATTGTGCATCAGTCATTATTCATTAAACCCCTCCGTGTGGGTTAACGGCTAAATAACAGACATATTTGCATGTTTAATTAGAAACATTCATGTCCGTTGTTTTCTTGGAGGAGAATCGTCATGGGAATTAAGAAATTAATTTCAGTATAAATAACTTCTTCTACATCCAATGACAAACTGGCAAACTCATGCAGGTGGGTTTTAAAACTCAAGGCAGCTTTGGTGCCAAAAGTTGGCACAGTTGTTGGTGAAGAACACTCAGATAAACAGCTTGTATCTGCCTCGCTGTGTTTGTCACAACTGATTTCATATGCTAGTGTAAGTTAGCCACACCGCCTAGTCTACAGTGCCAGCACACAGCAAAGCAGCAGGCTAACATCTCTCTCTGTCAGTCAGTGAAAAACACAGTCACACACACACACACACACAGCAGGCAGAGGAGACAAAGGAAGAGAGGGAGGGCTAGGGTGTAGGAAGGTGGGAGAAACATATCATGGGGGAACGGAGGGGGAAAATGAGCGGGAAAGCAGAGACGGAGAAAGCAAGATTGAATAGGGAGAGCCAGGGGAGGTGAAAGGCAGGAGGGAAGAAGACTGAAAGAAAGAACGCAACACTGAAAATCTCACGCGTTCGTCTGAGCAACAGAGACAATGAAAGGAAGGTGAAAATATTTTTAAAAAGAAAGCACAAAGCGTTGGACGAGAAGAAGAGAAGTGTCCTCTGAGTGGGAGAAACAGTGGCAAAAGAATTGGGAAACAACAAATTCAATTCACTTTTGTGGAAATCTGAATGAAAAACACACAAAGTAAACTGGTTCCCAAGTCTGACCGATTCCCAGTAATACAGTAATTGACATTTGTGACTTGGACTAACACCCAACCTGTCAAAAAGATGTCACAGAATGTAAAAACAATATTTTCTGGGGGATTAGCTGTTAGTGAATTAAGGTTTGTGTAACTGAACTTGAGTACATGATGTACAACTGCCCAGTCTTCCAACAAAGAGGATGGAAGCCGAGGGAAGCGCTCATGTTTACATGGCAGTCGGTGGGAGGTCATGAATTATGCATGCCATATGGAGCAGTGTGGCTATACAGCATATGAATGTGTGGATGTTTGTGGACATAAACTATAGCAAATGCATTTGTGTGTCCGTCTTATGGCTGACGTTATGTGTCCCCGTCCAGGCTGGGAGACAGAAAATTAGAGAGGGAAGCTCTAAGGGAGACACAAAGAGGAAGAGATAGAGAGAAGCCGCTGGTAAACACATCCATTTCCAGCTCATGGTGAGGTAATGCTGCCAAAGCTACCACAATCTGCACACAAATACACACTCAGGCAACACACTAAGTTCTGCAGCTCCGCAGCCCTCGAGTTTGGCACAAGACCGGAGCCCCACCCCAACCCCTGAGATCGGCTGCACACGCGCGCACACACACACACACACACACACACATACCCACACACACAGTCCAGCTCACAGGGGAGGGAAGTTCAGCATGTGGAACCCAAATGAAAACAATAACAACCTCGTCTGCAGATGCAGGCGGCTCACGTGACCGAAGCCCCGATTGTTTACAGAGAGGAGCAGGAGGGGAGCTGGGGGGTCGGGGAGGGAAGGAGGTAAGGAGACTATGCAGTAGTTAGGGCAAACTGCTGCTTCGTGGGTACGAAGAGCTCGCTGACGGCGGGGGCGCTGTGTGCGTCAGGAGCAAAACAGGAGATGGTTTGAATGACCTCTCCACATGGGGGCTGAGGGGGCAACAGTACCAGCTGTCTTTTAAATTCCACGCAAACTCTAAATACACACCACCCCCAACACGCACAGAGACTCTTATATTAGCTACCTCAAGGCTAAAAGCGTCACTGCTGGCCGTATCCCCATTTACAAGATGTTCTGCGTAGCGACAAGGGATGTCATGAAAAACATGACAACTTGAAGGGCTGTGTGTGTGTGTGTATATCTATAACTGTGTGTTTGTGTCTGTGTGTGCAACAATCACTGCAGCGCCGATGAAGCAGGTGAAGCTAAAGTCTTTGAAGAACATTAGAAACAGAGAGGGAACAGGGTAGAGAAATGAGAGAGTCTAAAAGAGCAACAACAAAGTTTTACAGAAGACCCCAATCAAAACAACAACAGCAAGAAAAAACACAGAGTGTGCGTGGCAAGAGCCAGTAATGATTCGGCATGATTAGGAAGCATTTTGAGTCCTCCGTTTAAAGTTTTGTACACCTCAAAGTCAGGCTTGTAGCTGTCATGGTTTCAAAGTAAAAGTCACGAAGGGTCAGAAAACACAGAAAGACACAAAACTGTAAAGTTGAAAATGGCGCACCGGTGTCTGGATGTGAACTTCATGACTCAAATGTTGCATCAAATTTTCTAAATACTATTAGTTCTAATACAACTAAAGTAAGGTTCCCTTACAAAGCTCTAATTTTAGAAAAGCTAAAAAAGCTAAAAACTCCCATTTCTGTTTCTCTAAGTCAGTGAACTGAAACCCAACAGATGAAGGATTATGTTGCCTGGTCTGCTGCCTGCTTGCAGTTTTAGATCTTATTGGGAACACCAAAGACTACGGAGGATCCTTATTGGATTAGGAAGTGAAAGGATATTCCACCCTTGTCCCATCTGAAGACAGTTTACATACACGTACACAAGCAGCTGGATCTTAGATGTTAGCATAATAAAAACTGTCAACTTTAACACTGCCCTTCAGTAGAACCAAGGCTTTTATAGCTGCGCTGTTACAACATAAAGTGTGTTTGCTGATCGTGTGAAAGCTGATCTTTTTGAAGGAGAAATTCCATGCAGCTTCGCTAAACACATTATAGCTTCTCTCACGGTGTAAATATCGTTCGTGCATCTGTTAGACCAGAAGGTGCGTTCGTGCCACATATGGAAATTAACGCTGTGGATGTTATGAATGTGATTCATTATATGAGTTAGGATTAAGGCACACAGTTTAATCTTTTAAATGTGCTAATCATCTTTAAATTTAAGTGGCTGTGATGAGATAAGAATACCGTAAACCATTTTACAGCCAGACTATGATCCCGGTAACAACTGACATTAAAGAATTTAGTTTTGGCATTATGACAAAAGACACATTTGGGTTGTTTTTTTTACCTCAGGCTTCACTTTCAGTCCATTCATTCAGTATTTTGTTTCGTATTTTGTTTTGTTTTGAAGGGCTGATGTTAAGAACTGTTTATATGAACCAATCACTATATTTTATCTGGACCAGTCATTGTACACTTCATCCTTGTGCACTTTGGAGAAGCAGACTGCTGAAGCACCGACTGCACAGGCCTGAGTTTTATCTGTTAAGGCATGTCTGATCTTTTTTTCTCCAGTGTGAAATGCCGTACATTTCTTTTTGTTGTGTTTTATATATATATTAAAAAAATTCTGTATAAATGTCATGTGTGTTTTGTGTTTCTTTTTTTGTGTTTTATTTTTATATGTTGAAATGATGCTTTGATATTGTTTAACTTAGATTCTGTCTATTAAGTACAGATGTGTTTTTTTTAGTGCTTTATACTTCAGGACTACTATAGTTTTCTATAAGGAGAGAGAGAAACTCATAATGCATCCAGTCACCACAAACTTTAATAATTTGTTGTGAAATTATAGATCGTGACAGTTTGAGGCACTGCTTGAAAAAAACATTGCTTGAGTCTAAAAAAATATAAACCTTTTGTTCTTATTTTGTTCAGAGTGTGAGACAAAGACAGACGCTAATGACGACTACATGGCAGGGCTGACGAATTATTTCAGTGAAGTTAAGACACTCATAACGCGCGTTTATCCTCCCTGAAGATGCAAAAACCTGAGTGAAAAATGAACACTATTAATCTGATAAACACATGTACTGAACAGTGTTAATAAAAGCAATATAATTTGGTTTGCCAGTGGTGGTTCATTATATTCTTCTATGTTTTATTGAAAATCAGTGGACTATCGTTTAAAAGTCAAATATAAATAATAAAAAAGGATGCTGCCTTTTAAACTTCATGCCTGCATTAGGGTTATAATAAGTTGGTAAATAAAAGTTGTGTATGTGTGTGTTTTTTCGTCAACTTCCTACTCTTTTATCTGAGTTGATTGAAAGAAAGTTGAAGGGGCCCTGCAACAAAACACGCGTCGAAGCAGCTCATGGGAGAAACAAGGTTCTGGTGGTGAATGGGCCTGACCTTCAAGCTGATAAGCAGCTATTTCTAAAGGTTCTGACAAAGAATAACTGCTGTTCGAACAAAAGTCACAAAAAAAAGCCATCACAACATCAGAAATTAAATAAAAACAGCACACATGGAGAGTAAACGTACAAGTATGAATACAGGAACACAACCACAGACGCACAAGCAAAACCCCCCTCCCCACAATTTACGTTTAGCGCCACTCTGTCACACAAAGCCCATAGTTAAACGGCGATAAAACTGTCATGTGACACTCAAATTAAAAATGAGCTGCAATTATGACACCCTCGTGGCATGCACCTAATTAGTACGTCTTCATTTTAATTAATAAAGCCTAGCAGACTGACAGATATCAATAATTTAAACCAGTAAGGTCAATGGAGCTTTAAAATTGATGGCCATAATTAGAAATAGTGAGCAGGCACTTGTGCAGAGATTGGTTGAGTTTTTAATAGGTTAGACTGGAGAAGCATGTCATCTCCCTGTTGTGTCACCATGTCTTTGCCCCAAACCAAAACTTTGTCTGGGTCAGTACATTAATATAAATACTAAATTATGCAGAAGGTGCAAAAATTATTAAATCTGCAAACCTGCGGCTGTAAGTTTTCTACTCAAGACCCATGTTTTTATTAGAAGTGTGCATGCTTTTTACAGTGAAAAAAAGATGAAAGGCAGG
>JAOXNZ010000177.1:10410286-10425526 GCA_028566095.1 Kryptolebias brasiliensis | reverse complement strand
CCTCGGTGAACTCCTTCAGGCTTCCGTCCTGCATGAGCACGGTGTAAACGCTCCGCCGGGCTCCGGAGGCCGAGACGTCTCTGTTTTCCTGCTTGACAGCCTGGACCACCCCCGTCACCGGGGCACCGTCCCCCGTCGGACTCGGCGCATAAACGCGGCTGCCGAGGATCGACCGCTTGACCAGGCGCCTGGTATGCATGTCTAAAGATAAAATAATAATAATAATAATAATAATAATACAAAAAAGTGTGTATTCAGAGCAGTCGAGCCGGTGAATTTAATTCACAAAACGTCGGGAAAAACGCAAGACCGCAGCGGGCAGACTGGGCGCTCCGACAACCGTAACAAAATGTTAGAAAGCGGCAACATACTCGGGGAAGAGGGGGGGACAGGAACTCCGAACCGGGTCCCGAAAGCACCGAACTCAGAAGCACGCGAAGCCGACGAACTTTGAATTAGCACCCGGACGACATGAAAACGATTCATTCGCCGCTACAGCAACCTCCACATCCACCCGGCTACCAATCTCCGTCGGTTCGACCTGTTTGTTTTCCCCACTGCTCTCCGCCAGCCGAGCGGGGCGCCGGGAAAACGCGGACCGGTCGGCTCGGCCCGCAACCGTTACACGATGAAACAAAATGGCGTCCCGTCAGAGGGCAAACGGCTCGGACACGAGCGGGCGAGGGCGAACGCGTCGGGTCGTTTCGCTCCAACCGGCTGCGCGGACCGCAAAGTGCCGTTAAACACCGAAAACGGCTACAAAATACGCCTGTTAGTCGACTCCGGGTCCGTGCTGATGTCGCGTCCAGTCCGCCGTTTGCTCCGCCCGAGCGGGCCCTCTGCCGGCGGAGCGCTGCCTGTAAACATGTGCGGTCCGGCTTCCGAGGCGGGCTGCAATTGGACGCCGCAGCACACGCCTCCACAAGCCCCCACCGCTGCCTGTTCCCCCCCCCCCTCTTCGAAAGGATGGAAATGTAACCGTGGAGGCTGCTCCATTCAAAACAATGACGCAAGGATGGATCGGAAACGAGAAGAAAGGGGGGGAAAAAGGGGGAATTTGGGCTCCAGAAAGGAAAACTTCAACCAGACAGACGAGCTTTGTGCTATAACCCAGTTGTAGATGCGTGTAACCTACTTTTTAAAAACCATGGGACTACTGAAATACTGTGATCTGGATTTTACATAAGGCAAAGTGGGCCTGCTCTTATGACAATAAACACAAGTCACCTAATTGTGTGAAAACTGATTCCGCATTCACACCTTTGTCATTTCCCTTCATTTTTATTTGGTAAATTTAACAAATAAATCTAACAAATAATCTGCATACTTTCTGCTATTTTAGCCATTCATTTATCAAAATGTTCGTCTCGTTCGGGAGATGGATTGCTATGACTTTAACTAATAACTTTTATAGTTTTCAATTTGCTTTATTCACAAAGATTTCCTCCGTAGTAATTCCACATTACTTCAAAATCCTCGTTCTCCTTGAAATCTGCTTCAGCGTTGCTTGCCTTGCTTTGTTTTATGCTACATTAGTTTTTATATTCTCATCATAAGACAGAGTATATTATAGTATGTCCATCTGTGGACAATTTCTAGTCTGAACTGCACCGCTGGATACCTCATGGGTCAAGGAGGATGCCTATTGATTTCAAGATCATGGGGTCAAAGGTCATTGGCAACCCCTTTATGAAAATCTTGTCCATGCTCTAACTCCTTGTAACCTTGTAACATAGGATTGAAAAACTGCATTGCCGCACAGCTCATGGATCGGGGATGATCCCTATCGATTTAAAGGTTGTGGAGTCAAAGGTCAAAGTCACAGGTGACCCCTTTGTTAAAACCTTGTCTTTGCTCCACCTTCACATCCAAGTAACACAGAAATGTCAAACTTTTTGTTCCTTAGATTGTGCCAACAGAAGTATTACGAACCCTTTGCAGTACTGTTCTGCTACTTTTAGCTAACTTTTAGCTATCCTTTTGCTACTTTTAAATATAGCATTGTGCTACTTTTAGCTAGGCCTTTGATACTTGTAGCTTGTAGCTAGTCCTTTGCTATCTTCAGAATACTTTATTCATCTCAGTGGGACATTAGGCAAGCTTTTAGCTTTCAGCAAGCCTTTTGCTCCATTTACGTTTTAGCTAAAACATTGCTGCTTTTAGCTAGGATTTTGTTATATTTGGCTTTTAGCTAACATTTTCCTTTTTTTTGTGGCTTGTAGCTAGTGTTTTGTTCCTTTTATTACAAAATTTGCATAAAATTTTCCTAATTCTCATCACTACCTGGAATATTAAAAAAGAAAAAAAACTTTTTATTTACAGGAGCACTAAATGTTAAGTCAGTGTGCTAAATTTGTAATAGTAAAAAATAATAAACAATAATAATACAAAAAGCCTACATCTTTTGTCCAGAACATTTTCCGTGTTTTGATAACTTCAGTTTACCAGGAAATCAATTTATTAAATCTAATTAAAAAGTATAATTCCTTGAAGGAACTTCTCCCACCTTTTAGCGCTCAGAGTATATGTTATGGATGACTCTCAGCTACTACCATGCCACATTTTAGCTCAATATCTGTAAAAATCACTAAGTTACATCTATCTTTGTTTTTGATCAGATCCATTGGCTGTAATGGCCATCCTGAATCAGGTTGACTTCAAAAGTTAATCAGTTGTGGATGTAAATCCAGCAAGATTTTTATTTTAAAAAATCCACCCAGTCGTTACAAAATATTTTGCTAACAGACAGACAAACACACGGGCAAATACTTGATTGCCAGCTAACAATAATTCAGTCAAAGAATTAAAAAAGGGTTTTTTGGCAAATCCCTTGTAGTGAACAATCCTCCTACAAGATACACAGAGAATTAGGAACAAACAAACATCTTTTTTTTGAATTTTTATATTTTAATAGAAGAATTCATATAATAAAATATTTACACGCAGAGAATGGAGGGCGGACAAGGCAAAGCGACAGATGTGAGCATAACTGCCAAAACAGGCTTTGCCCTTTGATCAAAGGCGGGTGTCAGCACAGAGTTGGTCACTGGGGGCTTTCTGGGGGCGCAAATAGTCTCATTAGAGGAGTGAAGCTGAAGGAGTGGCTCAAATACACCCCCACCCCCTGAAGGGGGAATGTGCGGCGTGTATGTGTGTATTTATATGACAGACAGATTGCGAGGGAGCATAAGTGATTTTAGGTAAGTGCCTGATTAGATTTGGCCCTAACCCCCCCCCTTTTGGTTATGACCTTAGAGGTACTGTATAGCATTTGGAGAGGGACATTAAATCTGATTGCCAACAGCCTGATACGCAACCATATCACTCCACGAGAACAATACTCTCAAATGTTCACGTTTTGGCGCAGGGAAAGTCTAAATAACATAATGACCTGTTTGCAGAAGCAAGTGCATTTTTCAAAAGAGCTTCCATATTACTCATCCGACCCCGTTTAAAGTCCTTCACCAGAAGAGCGCTGGGAAAACTTCACAGCGTCTCAAATGTTGATCACTTACGAATCGATTACCAGTCAGAGGAGGCAGGTGGCGTTCGCCTAAACTAAAAGGCGTCAATATTTTTAAATGAACCAAAATCTAAGAGTGAAAATACTTTAAAAACTTAATAGTTTGAGGTGAAAAGCTCTGGGTTTTTCTTTAAAGGGAGTAGTGGCTACGAAACACGTACAGCAGAAAAAGCGTAGGTCTTATTCTTTTCAAATTAAACATCAATCAGCAGAACTGAGACACTATTTAGTTTTTTGATTAAAAGTACCATAATTTCCTTAAAATGCGTGTACCTTTAAAACAAAACAAAGAAACAAAAAAAAAAAAGTACCATGTGGGCGATGTTTGATTGGTTACAACTTTGGGGTTACAATGGATTCAGGAGAACAAGGTGTCTTTGAAACAAATCAGACATTCACCTGTGCTTTTAAACTCATAAAATGAAAATAACCCTGGACGCTGAGCAGATATGTACAAGATTACATGAAGTTTCCTGCGAGTGACAGCTGGTTAAAATAGTGCTCTAAATATATACAGACCTCAGTTGGCATGTCGTCGATACAGGTTACAAACAGATATGTAATTGTTTTGTTTTTTTTGTTCAAAGTTTACATTAATGTAACTAAACGGTGATAATTTGGCTATAAATGGTGTACCATAGAAGTAACAACTGTGCATAAAACCCAACTGGAGCATTGGTGTTGTACCAAAAAAAGACTCAACACAATACATGGCAGGTAAAATTACAATAATACAAGCATGTTGTGTCCTTTTTACTCATAAGTATTTGACATTTTTGGAGCTTTTCATAAATCTTTAAACATTGACAAGAACGCGTACCAAACTGGCATTAGCCTCACATCTAACTCTCATTTAGTATCTTTAATAAAAATGCTCAAAACTTCTGTAAAATCCTATTTACTTCTGTCTAACAGACATACTTAGTAAAATTTCACAATTACACAATAATAATAAACTTTCTCAAATAAATACATTATGATTTTTACACACACACACACACACACACAAAAAAAGACGTTGGTAGGGACTGTAAAACTTCCAGAAATGCTTTCCAAATGTGCGGAAAACTATCCTACTTTTTTCCTGTCAAACGCTAAGCTCATGAATGTCTATTTAGCTCTGTCTGACGCCATGAGCTCTTAAATATCGTTTTGTTTGGCCAACAATTGGCTTCTGTTTTTTTCCCTTTTCGGGTCAAGACCTTTCCACAGGAACACATAGAAGAGAATACACATTGGAGGTGTTGCAAACCTGACAAAGAACAGCTCAGAAATACACCATCTGACACCTCAATAAGACCTGACAACGAGTTAACTGGAAGCTAGGAAGACTAGCTACTGCAGAGAGGGGCGTACAAATAGCAATACCTTCACATAATACAGTAAGTGCATAAATTTTACATGAACATATGGCACTAAAATCTTGATATCTTCTATTTTTAAACAGGCATCGAGAGTGTCTTCTGCTGACATTTACAGTGCTGCATATGTGTTGTGATTGGATATGTTTTACTTCATTAGTTTTTTTCACAATCAAGTGTTTTTAAGGCTTAACAGTACCGATTACTCCAGTTCATAAATTAAAGATATGATAAACCGTACCCAAGCTGTGATGAAGATCTGCACTCATAACGATGGAAGCTGTGAGGAGCAGTTATGTTTTGTCCCCGAGTCAAGCACCTTTGCATGTTTGAGAGCTGCTTTTCAGCACTATAGTGATGTTTGTTTTTGTAGGATGCATGAGTGAGAGGGGGAACAACTCAAAGACGGGATATGTCCCGACCGAGACCCAGCTCTGCCACACTTTCGTAGTCGGGCTCTGTCTTGGGAACGTCCACCCCCTCTGCCTCTCCCCTGTGATTGTTGTCCGAGCTGCTAGTCTTCGGGATCCGGATGGATTCATAGCCGGGATCTGTGCCGTCCAAGAAGGCGTCGTCGTCACCCGGGTGAGGCTCTTGGAGATCTCGGACCGTGGCGTAGAGGTCGCTGGAAGACGAGGCCGGGACCAGACCTTTGATCTCTGCGATGCTGCTGTAGTCGTGCTCCTTGTCTTCGTCGTTAGCATCGTTATCATGACAGTTTGTCTTGTTGACCACAGAGTACACAGCCGCCTGAAAGAGCCACCACAGACAAACAAACCGTTTACTTTTTTAAAAATCCAGTTTCTTCTCATTTTTTGTTAATCTTTCTGGTACTTGGAGGGTTAGGTGGAAAGAGTGCTGCTGTTTTAGGACTAGAAAAGGCAGTTTGGGGAATAAGGGAGTTACACACACACACACACACACACTTACTCCATTGTCCGACAGAAAGTGGTTGTTAAAGTCCGGTGCAGGAGACAGAGGAGAATGTAACTGTGAAAGAAAAAAGAAAAACACATAAAAAGAAAAATCAGAGCTTTAAAACCTCTCTCACTACCGACTGTTAAACAAGATAAATTCACAGCAAATTAAAATTTTTTAAAGATTTTTGTGACTTCCTGCTACTAAAAACCATACAGTGCCTTGAAAGAAGTATTCATACCCTGTGGAATCTTGTAATGTCACAACTACAAACTTCATAGTATTTTACTGAAATGTTATGTGATACAAAGTGGTGCACATCTATGAAGTGGATGGAAAATGATACAAAGTTATTTAAAGTTTTTTCTAAATAAAAATCTGAAAAGTGTTCTGTGCATTTGTATTCAGCCCCTTAACTCTGATACCCAGAACTAAAACCCAGAGCAACCAATTGCCATCACACATCACCTAATTAGTGAATAACTGCATGTAATTTAATTTTAGTGTAAATCCAGGTGTTCTGTGAAGACCTCAGAGGTTTGTTACAGAACAACAGTGATCTAACAGCATCATGAAGACCAAGGAACACAGCAGACAGGTCAGGGATAAAGTTGTTGAGAAGTTCAAAGCAGGGTTAGGTTATAAACTAATAAAGTTTTAACATCTCAGAGCACTGTTCAATCCATCATTTGAAGTTAGAAAGAGTACGGCACAACTGCAAACCTACCAAGACATGGCCGACCACCTAAACTGACAGGCCGGGACAGAGTTAGTCTGAGAAGTAGCCAAGAAGCTCGTGGTAACTCTGGAGGAGCTGCAAAGATTCACAGCTCAGGAGGGAGAGTCTGTCCACGGGACAACTATTAGTCGTTTACTCTACAAATCTGTCCTTTATGGAAGAGTGGCAAGAAGAAAGTCTCAAGCCACGTAGGGGACACAGCAAACATGTGGAAAGTGTTTTGCTCAGATGAGACCAAAATGGAACTTTTTGGGCTAAATGCAAAATGTGGTGTGTGGTGGAAGACTAACACTGCACAACACCCTGAAAACACCATCCCCACAGTGAAACACGGTGGTGGCAGCATCATGCTGCAGGAACACCGTTCCTTCAGTAGAGACAGGGAAGCTGGTCAGAGCTGGGGGGAACATGGATGAAGCTAAATACAGGGCAATGCTGGAGGAAAAGCTGTCAGAGGCTGCAAAAGACTTGAGGCTGGGGCGGAGGTTCACCTTCCAGCAGGACAACGACCCGAAACACACAGCCAGAGCTACAATGGAATGGGCTAGATCAAAGCATGTTCATGTGTTGGAATGGTCCAGTCAAGGTCCAGACCTGAATCCAACTAAGAATCAGAGGTAGGACTTGGAAATAGCTGTTCACAGACTCCCTTCGTCCAATGTGATTGAACTTGAACTATTTTGCAAAAAAGAATGGGCAAAAACTTCAGTTTCTAGATGTGCAAAGCTGGTAGAGACATACTCCAGAAGACATGCAGCTGTAACTGCAGCAAAAAGTGGTTCTACAACGTACTGACTCAGAGGAGGTGATTACAAATGCATGCCACACTTTAAAATTTTTTATTTGTAAACTATGCATCAGTTGCCTTCTTTTTCACAACTGTGTGCTACTTTGAATTACTCTATCACATCAAATCCCAGTAAAATACTTTGAGGTTTGTGGTTGTAAGTCACAAAACGTGGAAAAGTTGTAGTATGAAACAGACAAACTGTAGCAGCTCTTGTAATTGATTAATACCAGAAGGCTAATGTTGCAAAGATGCCCCAAACTATTTTGAAGGAATGCAATTAACGCAGTGTTGGAGCTCTTATTGAACTGAATTAATAAAACATGCCACCAAACCATCGACTAGTTCTCAGAAAACACACACTCTGGTGAAAGATCTCTCTGAATGCAAAGAGAGGAACGCTCGGGGAGCGGTCGATAGTGAAATTCTGAGCTTCTCCCAGCGGATGGCGAGAAACGCGTCCTGCATCTGCTGCGATACATTTGGAACTAATGTTCTATATAACCACCCATTCATTTAAAATATTATCGAGCCAAAGTCGATGGGGAGTGACAGAGAGTGGGATGCTTTTCTGCAAAGACTCTGTCCACTTCGCCTTATGATCAATGAGGGAGCCATTAATCAACAAAACACATCTGACAGCAGCACAAAACACTTCAGGAGTCTAACAGGAATCTCAATATCCACACTCGCTAAATAGTTTCCATCATCTGGAGAGAGAAAAGGTTATTTTCTCATTTGCTTGTTGCAGGGACTCAGTCCTTGCTTCATTGTGGTCCCAGTTAAGGACACGTGTCTGTCTTAGCTGCTGTCCTGTATTCAGGATGAACACCTTGCGCACATCCATCAAAATGTCTGCCGCAGCTGTACATCTTAACATCTCCACGTGCAGTATGTTCTTCGAGCACCAAAATCAATACTTTATGGATAAGGTGTGTTTGGAGACATGATTACTTTTATAGATCCGACATACAGTCAACAAGGTAGCTTTAATTAGCTAACCAATTAGGCAGAAATGGGCCCCTGAGGAATATTTGTACAAAAACACAAGATGCAGGTGACTCAGACCAATCACAATGTTTGTCTTCTTTATCCTCAAGACTTTAAACAAAGTAAAGGCCTGGCATCCCTTCGAGGAATGCATATCGCCCGCTGCCCTTCATGTCATAGTTTGAAACTATGACTTCTCATGCTGAGAAGGGAGGGAAGTATGGCTGTTTTGGTCAAACTTTTTTATACTCAGTTTCCTGAAATATTGCAAGATAATTAGTGCTTAAAGTATAAAGTATGAGTTGAGGGCGAGTCAGCTACTACCACACTAAGCTTTAGCTCAGTATCTGTAAGATCGGCTGAGATATAGCCATTTTTCTGTTTTTAGTAAGTGTGGCAGCCATCTTAACAAAAGTTGTTTTGCTATTTACATTCCATTTGGCTAATCCAGGCACTACATCAGTTATAAAAGCTTTATTTCTCAGCTCCAAACATAAAAGTACGCAGACAGGTGTTTGTTTTCTGTCAATACAAATCAAGACTTCACACCTGAGAGATAAATAATGTTGACATCCTCAAATGGGACGCGTTGTGCTTGCCTGTGTTTCTGTGGGAGAGGGGATTAAGGGTGTGTGTCGGTGCACGCAGAAGGATTTAATACCGCGCAGGACATGCAAGAATGACTGTATGTTAAGCTGATTACAGCCACCTCGGAAGATGGACGTCTCAGGTGTCAGTCACGGAGATGTTGATGTGCATAAATCACTTTGGGTGTATATGATCACTGCAAAACATAAAAATCTGAAGTAACGCAAACTACAAGAACTAACACCTGTGTCAGATTATATATCCTGAGAAACAATGGGTTCCAAACAGAGCTGACATGCTGAATATTGTTGTTTACCTGGACCGCATCCCTGAGGTATAACCTAGAAGTCGGGTCAAACTCATTTCCTGCAGCGCGTTAAAAAGCCTGCAGGCGACTGCAAACAAGTGCTGCTGCTGTTTATTGCCGTTCAATACCTGCTCGGCTTCACGGCATTTCAAAAAAACGGTGCTTAAAATGACACAAAGTGTTCATTTCAGCGTGTAGTGCTAATTAAACCTGGTGAATATCTAAAAAAAAAAAATGTAAGTGCTATAAGAAACCCTTCCTTTGTGTGTGAGAGCAGCTTTAGGCATTTACATACAGACGCCTCGGTGTTTGCACAGATGATTTGCGTGTCTATGTGCCGTACACAAGAGGCAGAGACGGATAAAGATTTTCTATAGCCTGCATCATCCATCATGATGCTGGGTTAACTGACTGGCACACAAATACTTGGTCCAACAAGACAAATGGCCGTCAGCTCCTGGTCATCGGCAGGTGTAATCCACAAAGGGCTGTCTGTGAAGCAGAAACGTGTGCAGGCTGATTTCACACGACTGTTTTCCTGTATTTTATTTTGACATACAATTGTTTGCAATCTAACTACTTGATCATACTTCGTGCCAATTCAGTCATTCATAAATTAAAAGATTCAGCTCATTCAGGAGGTGGGTGCTGGACTTTTGATTTTTGTCACTTTTATACTTTTATACAAATACTTTTATCTAAACAATACATTAAGATCACTTGAATTTCTTCAAAACCATTTGAAACCTGCTTCTTATGCTACTTTTAGTTTTCAGCTACCATTCTGCTACTTTTAGCTGGTGTTTTACTACTTTTAGCTTTAAGATGATGTTATGCTTCTTTTAATTTTTATTCAGCCTTTTGGTAGTTTTAGGTTTTAGATAATGTTTTGCTACTTTTAGCTTCTAGTTGCTGTTTTGTTACCTTTAGCTAGTGTTCTGCTTTAGCCTTTACTTATTTTCAGCTTCTTCAGCAAATTTCAGCATTCACACTGCGTTTTCATTTTTCACAGAAAATGCAATTTCTCCAGTCACATCTGTTATCAGTGTGTGAGATACAGAATGTGTGTGTGTGTTTGTGGGTGTGGGTGTGTTTGTGGGTGTATTTCTATGCAGAGTTTAGAGATGAGATGAAGGCTTATCACAAGTGAGGGAGGGAGGGATCAGGTGAGGCTTTGTTTGTGCGCTGAACAAAAGAGCAACTAACGGGCTATAAGACCAGAGAGAAGACAGCAGAGAAATGCCACAAACAGAAAAAAAAGAAAGAAGGCAGGGAACAGTTTAAGATGTCATGACTGGCGAAGATAAGAGCATTGCTAGACGAAGCAACAGTTGCAGTGTGGAAACATACTTTACTCACACCGCAGGAACAAAGCTCACTGAGCAGCGAAGCAACAAAGAGCCAGACAGTCTCATTTGTTTTATTTTGAGGTAAAATCAAAAAGAAAATAGGCCTAAATGTTAATATCACACAACAACTTCCAAACGTGGGAGGTCTAAACCAAAATGTTTGTCTTTTAGCAAAATATCTCATGAAAGGATTTTAATGAAACTCAGAAAGTAATCATTGGATGAACATCTATAACTGATTAACTTTTGGAGTCAACCTGATTCAAGATGGCTGCCACGGCTAATCAGCTTTAGCCTACGACTCAGTCCATTTTACAGATGTGGAGCTAAAATTTGGTGTGGCAGTAGCTGAAAGTCGTCCCAAACACATATTCTGAGCAATAACAGATCACACTTTGGCATGCAAAGTGGAATTACTACAAATAAATAAAAGCTTTCCCATTTTCTGTTGTTTATTCAGTAAATGAAGTTAATTTGTTTCTTTTCATTAGCTTTGTTGTGAATTACGATGAATCTTTCTGAACTCTGATAGTCGTCACGTTAAAGGCAGCTGAGAGCAGGTCGTCCTCTTCCTCCGTGTTCACCTCATCTTCACATCTCCCTCTTCCACCCTCTCTCCTTCAATCTTCACCATGTTTCCCTCTCATCTACAGAGGGCATCATTGTACGCCACTGGCTTTCTTTTTTTAATGCATCTCCCCACCTCCCAGCACCAACTCTCGACTCAGTCTCCCCGGTGCCTTTTTTGACTCGACCTCATGACATCTCACCGTCGCTATCTCCATTTCATCTATTACCATCCCCTGCTTTTCTCACGCCGGCTCCCATTTTCATTCTTCTCCCTTCCCCTCCCTCCTACACCATCAAATTTCTCCTCTCGGCCTGCTATTCTCCCTAAAGAACAACTGCAGATGATAATTGTGAAAGGCAGACGCATCTTTCCATTTCTTTATTCTTTGTGATCTTTTTTTCTCAAACCAGCTACATAAAAAGCCTAGTTTTGTGGGGGTGGGGTTTGAGTCTAAAACATCTTTTAAACTAAAATCTACAGGTGAGAGACAGATAACACACATCCCTCACCTCTCCATTGTGCAGCCCAGCCCCCATCAGTCCGTTCATCACCACCGGCTGGTTGTCGTTTTCATCCAGAACCTTCTCTGGTACTGGTGGGGGCAAGTCCTCCTCTGGTTCCTCCAGACGTTTCTGTGAGGGGGGGGTGGCAGCGGTGTTATTCGAGTGCCGTTTGGCCTCCATGTCAGCGCTGTGACGGCTCTTCTTATTCAGGTCAACAGAGGCGTACTCCACCCCCTCACACAGCGGCCCCTGCTCAGGGGTGGAGGGGCTGGTGTGGCCATTGAGGAGGACGGGAGGCTGAGGGTCGTCGGGGCTCGGCAGGACGGTACCGCTGGGGAGGGGAGATTGTGAGGGGGCTTCTTTGAGCTCCTTGACAGTCTCATACAGAGAGTCCTCGACACTGACGTCACGTGACGCCGTCACAATGTCCTTCACCATCTGGATATCAGAGAAATACACTCGGTTCTATGCTGTGTTTGGTAAAACTGTTAGTCTCTCAAATAATTTACCAGTTTTTTTTCTTCTAAACGTAGCACAAAAAGTAAGGAAATTTGTGTTGTGGCTGTATATGATTCTTCCACATGCAACTGAGGCCCCTATTTGTTAAAATGAATAAATTGTTCAATTTTCAAAATTTCTCGTTTCTTCAAACTTCAATCATCCAATCCAATAAACAACCCCAAACCAGAGGCAATAGCAGAATGAGCTGTTTGGTGTTGACAGAGAAGATTTGGCAAGTTTGTTTATGGGTGCAGCCCTCATACTTAACTCTGCTGCTCAGCCCACATATTTATTTTCCTAACAAACGTGGCTCCATTTAATGGGAGATAAACAGGCTTTCCAACTGTGTAAGATTTATTGCCAAGAAGCATTGTTACAACAAAGAAATAATCAACCAAACACACTTTTCTTAACTTTTTGTGTTATGTTCATAAGCTTCAAATAAGTAAATCACTTATTGAGTCAAACTGACTTAAAATAAATTTTTTTTTAAATCCTTCAAGTTCAGTCTGAGTAAAACCATCATGTCTGGTGTGTGGGGAGACTTCCAATTCTGACCTCGTAAGTGTTGTCCCCTGAGGCTGGGGGTCTGTCGTCGATAAGGGCAGAGTTGGGAGGGATGCTGGGAAGCTCGCGGTCCTGATGATACTTGGAGGACCTGAGCTCTGATTGGCTGAAGGCCATCTCCTCGGACAACTGAGGGCTGGTGTCCTGAGTGTCTGTGAGGACTGAGAGATGAAGACATAAGTGAGTTCAGACGGGTGGTTGTTTTCAGATACACAGGTACAAGAAAGTCTGAATGCTTCGAAGCAAAATATAAAGAAATTAGAGATGGTTTATTTTATATACACACACCAGTAACAAAACAACAGCTGAAGTTTATAATGAATAAAAGATGAAAGAAAATATGATGCATAACAGGAGTTGTGGTGCAAACATTGCTCTCATGTTTCTCATTAAGCAGCAGCAGCGACTTCCAAATGAAAATCATGGACAACAAAGATGTTGCTAAGCTGAACCTGGAAGTCTGGGCTTACTTGTACCGCTGGTTAGAGGACCGTTGTGAGAGGTGCTGACGGCCGCGTCAGTCATTGGACTCTCTGCTGATTGGCTGATCGTCTCCCTCTCCGACACCTGCACAACAAAGGACAAGATGTTTGTCGCCGCTCGAAGGGAGTTCGCCTCGGCGCCGAGCAGAAATCAATCTGCACTTGTCGGCTCGCACAGAACGGATGACTTTCACACCTCCCTGCAACCCGAAAGCCTCTGCTCTGCAGACCGGAATATGTCTGGGCAAATTTTGGGGAAAATTGCTCAAATTTGATTCAGTGATTCACGCTTCCCTGCTCCCTTATAGTTGTTTCTCTAACCTAATCTATTAGAGTCGCACTGCTGATTAAGTTCAATATCTTAATATTATTCATGCCTAATTAAATAGTTTTTTAATTATTCACCAAAACAATTTCTCTGAGAATAAACTCAAAGTAATAAAACAGACTAAAACTCTCACAAACATTTCATTTTATGCCCAGAATCTAAATTTAACTGAGAAGGGGTCACATATATATTCATTAAAACCACAGAGGATTAGCACAATTATTTTAGGCATGTCTGCATAAGAATGGACGCCCTTATTTTACCCTGCTGTCCTCTACAGACCCCAACCCTCTGCAGCAGCATGTAAACACTGACAAATAAACATCTGTACAAAAGCTGTCCTGATCAGCTCAAATCAACTCTGCTCTTAACTCCAAATAACAAACTGATGATTGAGTGAAGTGCATTAATTAACACAGAGCATGAGCTCTGATTGGTGCACAAATGGTCTTTGACAAAATTACAAAGTTTGGAAAATGTGAAAGCATGTCAAAAAGTGAACATTGCCAAGGATGTTCTTTGTTTATACCAGTTGTTTTTCTGCAGTGTGTGAAACAAAGATTAGGTTTAAGAAGCTCCACAGCCCCACCTAGTGGTCATATTCTCTCACAGCTGTCGGTGTCAATGATGTAATCTTTTAACTATTTTATGCCCCCAATATGTTGTTTTTTTATGCGTCTGTCTCATTGTTTACCTTCATTTAGATAAATCACACACAAATCACATTATAAGGCAAACATCTTTGTCTTTATTAATCTTGGTCAAATTCATCAAACTTGAATGACTGATACCCATTATAAACGTTGGCTGTATTTGGAAAATATGCTATCATTACTATTCCTGTTCACTGATTCTGATCTAAGACTGAATTAAAAGGTACTTTTGTTTGATGTAAAGAGAGTTTTCAAAGGAAGAGGTGAAGGAGAGAGTTCCTAGGCAGTGAGAGGAAGAGCTCATTTGTTCATGCTCGCAGACAAAGACCCCCATTTACCCTGTCAGGCTGTGACATGGTCTGTCATACAAATGGGCACCTCTTGTAACAACTTGGCAAGGCAGCAAATTACGCCGGAGCACAAGGTGACGGCGAAGATACAAATCAAATGCGAAAGAAAAGGCTGTGGTGGACGTTTGCGCGCACATAGGCACGTGCCACACACGTTTACGAAGAGCCGCGCTGAGCGACACAATGAGAGACTGAGGGGACGGTGCTTGGAGTGTGAAAGCTGGGTACTCGTCAGACATAAACACCGTCTGGGTACCGAAGCGTGGATATTACGGCGGTTGGTAATGGCCGTCTTTGCCCTGACATTGTGTTCAGAAGGACACAGTGTTCATTTACAGGGTGTCATTATGAGTAAAAAGGTCTGAGGTCGAATCTATAAACATAAAATAATCTTCTCAGACTAACTGAGCTGAATCGTAACTCATTTACGCAGTCAGTGACTCAAAGTTACAGTTCAGATCTTAAGGAGCGGGGTTCCGTGGACAGGTTACGAACAGTTAATATCTTACCTGTTGCAAATAGCAGGGTTTGACAATACATGTGTTCGTATTGTGACGGTTTGTTACAGACGTTTTGGATGGGTACAGTGAAGAGACGACGGACACGTCAGTCACAGGCGATCGCTGCTCTTTTTGCTGAACAGCGTCCTGATTTGAATGACTGAGAGATTAACAGGCTGCTGCACAACTTGAAGACCTGCTGAAGAGCAGGGAAACAACTAAA
>JAOXNZ010000177.1:10385566-10399006 GCA_028566095.1 Kryptolebias brasiliensis | reverse complement strand
GTGGACAGTTTGGGGGGGGGTTTGAAGCTGAAAATGTATGGCAACCTCTCTAAATGCAAGGCGGGGAGTTGCTGGTTCAAACAGCGATCTTTAGATTTTAACCCCACAAAAAACAGGATGCTTGCTCAACTGTTCCGGTAATGAGAGGTAAAATAGAAGCCACCAACCATCATCTACTGTAGTTTTAACGCTAAAACCGAAAACAAGTTCAATAAATGATCGACAGCTCAAACTAGTCCCAGTTAAGGCAGTGCATGTTTTTGAACAGTTACTGATTTTAGTTTTGGGACTGTTTCTACCCTGTAAACTTTAATTTTTGATGCAGACATTGTAAGCGAAATCCAGAAACACATTAAAAGTAGACCACTTGAGACTTCCATTTTGTTAGTATGATATTTCTGTACTAGTAGCTTCTTATTTAACAACAAAACAGGATTTCAGTTCAGAGGCGTGCGCTGCGGCTAACTGCGTTAGCGGGGGATCTTTACATCCCTTCATTTTCACCAGTCCAGAATATACGGAAGCATATATTCTGTCAGGACAGCTGAGCTCACCCGTTACCATAGTTTCTACTTTGTAGACTTTTCAAAATAAACTAGAATGGCAAAAAGACACTAGGAGACTCGAGTTTTTGTCTCTTTTATTTATTTTTATATTTTATTTTGTGAGCAAGTGGATCAAAAAACCGCACCCCGGCTGGAAAAGCACCATTCGGTTTGTTACTTCCACGTCCCGGTTTAAAAATAAACTAACAAAAGAAGGTTGTGATGATCCGGTTTGCTTTTTAAAATTCAGCTAATTTAATTAGACCTTTAATGTTCAAAGATCACTTCCCGTCCCCGGTACAGACATTAGGTGAATAACGATACAACAGCAGATTCAACATTTTTATTTACATAAAATCCTCTGGTTATTTGAAAGCAACAAACAGCAGCAGCAGCAGCAGCTGAATCAATTCCTGCGCTGCCTGAGAAATATCATAACACTTCAGCCAGAAAGACTTTGAAATGTGACACAAACAGTGGTGTAAAAATTATAAACTAGCATTCACATGAACCACTACAACAGTTTTGAGAATGGAGTCGTTTTAAGATGGCAGTCTTTAGCTCATAATTAAACCATTTCTTCAAAAATCAATCTACAACAAGTCAGATAATAATTCTTCAAAACTTCCTACAAAACTCCCCTTCAAAACATTTTTTCCTTTGAAAATTTTTACATTGGATCGTTGGAAAGAAGTCGCTCTGCCTAAGCTGGTCTGGTATTAACAGTAAACGGCAGATATTGCAGGATTTTTGTTTTTATTAGACATTCAAGACAGACTTTTCAGGCACTAAGATGTTGATGAGGTAACAGGAAGTGGTTGCTCGCATTAGCTTATGTGCACTATAAAATCATGGGAGTGGTGTTGAAACACCTTTAAGCTACCAATATTTCAATCTACTTGTTTATCTCCGCCGTGAGCTGTTTGCCAGCTGAATAACAAGCACATAATCACTGCCCTGCACAAACATGAGCAGAGCCAAAGCCTGCATCGCACACTTGATCCTCCGTTTGTCGGCACACTCCTTGGTAGATTCAACAAGAGCTGGAGGACCAAACCCCCGCGTGACAAATATATAACACGGCAGAAATTCTATGAGCAAGGAAAAAAAAGGCAGCGGCTGTCACAGTCCTCCTCAAATCAGTTAATGGGGGTGGCTCAGCGTGTCCCCGAGGGAGAGCTGAAACTAAATGAACCAGCAGAATGTGCACCGGAGCAGTAAACAGAATGCCTGCTGGTGGCAGACAATCTGCTGTCAGTCACACACATTTTCACAATTATTCACACGCGCACCCGGGAATTCGCATTCGAGAGTACGCAGGAAAATACGTGCCGGCACCCCCAAACGGAGACAAACCAATTAGGAAGAGACAGACAGAAAGGTGGACGGAGAGAGATGGAGCGGGCAGTGGGAATATATTAAATCAAACCCGTGTGCAGGCAGCAATCTGAGACATAAATTCAACAGAGGCACCTTCACACCCTGACACTTTGAAGGAAGCTGAAGAGCCGGTGGGAAATCCAATTCTGACACAATGGGTGGATAATGTGGGAAAAGGTGTCGGACAGAGAAATGGATACTGAAGCAAAATAAGGGACTTTAATAAAGTCCTCGGGACAAATTGGCGACTATTTAAGGGAAACAAGCCTTAGTGAGGAGGAAGGAGTTTGGTCTGGTACTACGGGTGAGACAAAACACAAGCCCTCTTGGTACACTACACTAATCTGCCACTAAATATTCATATTTATTTATAATATAAGACACTGTAAACAAATGGAAAGCATCTCCTCCTACGCATAACGACACAACTTCTGTTTTTTATTTTAACAAGTTTTTTAGCCTTCAGGACAACAAAGGTCACCAGATCAGACTTCACATTATGTTGTTATTTCAACAGAAATATCAGACTTTTCTTCAGGAAGTGCTCTAATCTCCACTGGAAATGCTACAGATAGCTGCTGCTGCCATTTTGCTCTTGAAAATAGTGGTAGAAATCTGGTAAACAACCATGTAAAGCAAAAATGATTATAAAAGAGCACACTTGTGAACCGCTATAATATTTTAGAATTTGGAGTTAGATTAGCCGTTAGCTTGTTAATTTAGTCAGAAATAAATCGTTTCTCCAAGCTGAACTTGTTCAAATAGCTACATACAACATGTAAATTAGAAATTGTTCATAACTTTTCCACAGAACCCCTCTCCTAAAGATCTGAACAATTGCTTTAAGCTCATGTATTTCTACACTACGGTGCAGCGGTGAGCACAAACCTGTCGGGATGCCTTGTCCTGCAGACTGACTCTGGAAATCAAAAGTTATTTACAGCATAAGTACATTCCCTCTCAGTGCTCCTGACTGCAAACTCATATTCGAGCATTAGCAGAGCCTTGGACACGAGCTGCACAAGTGACCCACTCAACACTGGTCTGACCCCACCAGTGCTGCTGATGGTAACTTGTTTTCCCTCCTTAAGTAACTCTGGGTACAATGTGTAACACAGCATACAACATATTACTAGTTAACGAATTGCAGTTTTGACTTGGTTACTTACCCTCCTGACTACCAGGAAAACAAATATTGTCCAAGCACAATTTTTTTTATAACGCCCCAATCTTTGTAAGGTACCAAAACCTTCACATTTGGTATAATCAAAAAGCCTTAAATGTTCTCTATAGATAGCAAAAGGAGTTAATTCAGTAGTATGTAGGGGGTGGGAGATATTCAGGTTCACAAATGTCCTCCACAGAGGACAAATTTGAACTACTGGTAGTCAGGAGTATGATCACTGATACATTAATATTTTGAGTCGGGCTATCAGAGCTGACAGAACATTTCCAGGATTTTTCTTTAATTTTATTTTAAAGATGTGTGACATTTAAAGCTCCCTTTCAGTTGGTTTTCTAGGTTTTATTCTTCGTTGAGTAGAATACAACAAAAACACTGTCAACACTACAAGAAACACTTTGAATGGCGTTCCTTTTTTTTTTTTTTTTAATATCAAAAGGGAGATAAAGACAGAAGTTGACCGGTTTACCCCAGTTGAGACAGCGAGGCACATAAATTCATCTCTTGAGGAGGAATTAACCACACGAACAGGGCCAGAGAAAAGATTTGCTCTAAGCTGCTCCAGTACGAAAATAACATGTGCAATCCCCTCACTTCTAACGACAAATTTGTTGTATAAGCCTTCCTAGAAAGGGACAAATCTCGGAACAGATTGTAAACTTTAATTCCAACAAAATACACAAATAGTATACACAACAAAGGAAATGTCGTTTTTAAAATTAAGCCTGACTAATATGCATAAACATTACGTTTTGAAAATAAGAACTGAGCCTTGTCATTCTTAAAGCATCTAGCTGCTGGTTTGAGGATAGTTTTCCACTAAGCCGAACAGAGAGGCCAAAAAATATCAAACGTAAATGCAAGGGCACGTTCTCTCCCTCTCAGGCACAAAAGGAAGAGAGTGCACAGAGCAAGTTTTCCCTATGGAATCAGTGGAATGTAAACAGGCCACACACACATTCAAAGTGCTTCTTTAAAGGTCGTGAGACGAGGGCCACATCTGGGGAAAAAAATGCCCCTACGGAAAGCTGTAGTTTGTTGGGATTATACTCCATGTCTGATCGCGCGCCGTCCTCCAAAAAGCCCCACGAGACGCCGCAAGAATTCCGCTGCCTGCTGGGAAAAATGTCAACTTTCAACCTTTTCTTTTGTCCCGAACGTCCTGAGTGCAAAATCTTGCAGCTATGAGCAAAACGATGCAGCTAACATCCCACCACGATAAAGAGTTTTTACAGAGATAAGGCTAGAGGTAAAGCAAGGGCTGCTGGGATTGAATGAAAAACTCTGGTTTATCATCTCGTCCATCCAGTTTACACCAGAGAATCATGTGCTTCATGTTTACTTATCATCAGACAACAGATTTCTTTGTTAATTCATTGTAATTCCTGTTAAAAGTGCAAAATTTCCCACTAAAAACAGCTACATCTTGTGCTCGACAATGAGCTGCACGAATCATTAAGGGGGACAAACCAAACTCTCATTTTCATTGTTTCCCAAACCGCAACCCAAAACAAGGTGTTGGTCTGGATCTGTATCGACTGCAGTCTTGTTCTGCTAACTGGACGTTTAAAGTGAAGGACTTCATCTCTGCATGCCCTTGTATCTTCACCGCAAATAAGATGGTTGAGAAAAGAATACCCTGTATGTTTTAGCCACATATTAGGGTGGCTGTGGCTCAGTGGTTAGAGTTTAAAGCACTGATTAGTCTCCATAGAATGATTTAGTCAGATTAGCTTTGTAGAGATTCAGTGCTATATAAATGTGTGTGAGATTGGGTAAATGAGGGCACAGATTGTGTTGTAAAGCACTTTGAGTAGCCTGATTGGCTGGAAAGCCGCTATATATGTACAGTCCATTTACCATTTACAATACTGATCAAACATTAGATCTACTTCCAGGCCCTTGGCTTAGACCTAGTATGACTACAGACCCTACTGACTCACCTAATCTATGAGCAGGAAAAGACTCTTGTTTGGCAACATCCAAACAGCGGCGTAGGTTAATCATCCTTGAGTCAGTTGTTTGTGCGCCCAAAGGAACTTCCACTGCACAACACAGGACTTTCTGAATCAGGTAGGTGGACAGGTCTGGGTAGAAGAAGTCTCTATTCATAGGAACTCCAGGTCATTGAGTTGATGTTTTTCGAAGAACTGCAAGGGCAAATTGTACGTGTCTTTCCAACCAAGAAATTAATCTTTTTCAATGGATCAATGAGTGACATTGACTCATAAATATGAAATGAATTTAGAGAGGTATCTGGTAGATTCCTACTGATTCTTGCCCAGCAGCAATTCATACATGCAAATTTACACACAATATGTAGGTTTTCTCCTCTTTCTCAGCCCATCTGACTGCGAGGGGTTCGAACATCTCCAGTGTCCAGTTCATAAACCTCAGTTTTTATCAAAACATTGATCAGCGGTAAAAGACCGTCGACCCCACCTGACTTCGACACGTTCTCTGCCACACGTGACCATTGTTGTGCTGCTTTCAGTCCACATAGCCACCTGCTCTGAAAACAACTTTCTGTGTCATGGAGGGATTACCGTGGTACCGGCGATGCAGCGCGCAGTCCTGGGGGCCACAAATGGGTCAAACGCTGCTTTGTATCACAAAGGGACGCACAACCGTAAGACTAAACGCTGACTCCACTGGGATCATGAATCCACGGGGAAGCTCTACGCAATTCATTAGCAGCATCAAGTCTAGACAAGTGAAAGTAAACAGTTGCTAATTTCCTGTGTTCTGGCTTCTCCGGGTCTCATTCAGTGGTTGTTCAGCTCAGCAGATGTAGCCCCTCCACCCCCACCCCCCGGTCGGTCCGCATGTGAGTAGCAGTTATTGTTCTGCTGACAGGCCGCTGATAAAACAGCTGGTTGCAGCCCCTGTTATTGTGGTGAAACTGGTCGTAAAGCCTTCAAAAATAGCAGACTCGGAGACGTTTGAAGTTTTCGCCTTTGAAAGGGGCGGATTCCCCGTCGTTTAAAGCCGCGGATTCTTTTCATAGAGGGGAGAGAAACCACTCTCGTTTCAGCTTTTAAGTCTTTTTATAGAGCATTTTGTCTGCGGAATCGGCTACGAAGACGCTGACACGTTTGTTTTCTTTTGTTTAAACCTCAGGATGAAAGGAAAAGAAAACATGTGGGGAAATGTGACAGAAGATCAAGATATTTTCTTTGCAACAGAAAGCAGAAAACAGAATATCCACTCAGAAATCTCAATCTGATTACATGGCTGGCCTAAAAATTGTCCTAATTGATTATTTTTACGTTACTAATTGAAAGCAAACAGAGTCAGTTAATGTGATTAAATGGTACACTTTGTATGGAAGTAAAGACCTTCATCATAAGGGCTGTTTGAACAAACGATATTAAGGTTTTTAAAAGGTGTTTGAAGTTATCCCCCAAAAATAGAGCTTCATCTTCAAAAGGTTTCTAAAGGAAGTGTAACATTTTTTAACAAGACATGAGCCCAGAAACGTCTCAGTGCCTTTGGGAATGGAAAAATGATCCTTAAGTTGACGTTTTTCCACACATATACAGTCCTAACTCAACATCAGCAACCTTTCCTTGTCTTTTCCAATGAATAATTAATAAAACACGTCAAGCTGTTGGTCCAAATTCAGCAACGAGCTCCACTGTCTGATCCTGAGATTTGCTGAGGACAGATTTAATCATTTAAAAGTTCAGATGCTGGATTTTTTTATTTTTTATTTTAAAGTGCGATGAATCCCAAACGTTGCAAAGTGGACTCAGACCTTCACCATAAATGGGATTTATTAAACTTCAAGTTAAAGAGGAGAAACTGCTGACAGCGCATCAAAGATGTTAAGAGTTTTACGGAGCTTTCATAACTTTCATATAAAATATTGTCCAATAACTTAAAATATCTCAGACTCCCAGAAAGTAATCAATGAATAAACATCTAAAACTCATTAACGTTTGGAATCAACCGGATTCAAGATGGCTGCCACAGGTAATCAGCTTTAGCCAACACAAAAAAGGCTATAACTCAGTCAGTTTGACAGATATTGGGCTAAAGTTTGGTGTGGTTTTAGCTGAAAGTAATCCCCAACACATATTTTGAGCAGGAACAGATCACATGTGATGTTTGTTTAAAACTTTGGCCTGCAAGATGACAGGAAATATGCATCCTTCAAGCAGAGCTGGTTGTGTCTGCATCTTGTGACAGAAAACACATACCACATACTAGTTAACTGCTGATGGAATCATTAAGCCCGACCTTATAATCTAGCACATTTTAGCATTTCAAATTAAACATTTTGCAGCTTTTCTGGTTCGTTAAAAAGATGTTTAGAGTTATAATTGAGTGTTAACAGCCTTAATTATATGATGCTTTGTACAATAATTATAAATTTTAACCAATAAGTCTTCAAATTACTGATTGATTTGTGCTTTCTGTGCCTCGTTTTTGTAGCCTATACAATGGCGGCAATTCAAAGCCCAAATATTCCATTTTAAAGCATCAATGTTGCTTATGAAGACATTATTTTTTACAAATATGCAATTAGTTTCTGAGATGAGCATGAAAACACAGAGTGCACAGTGGAAAACTGGGAGCCAAAATGAATGCATTCATTTTATTTGTAAAAGAGGAAGCGCGAGGGATTACTGAGGTACATTTGAATTTCCTGATTGCTCCCAGTCAGCTGTAAACAAACTCTGAATTACGCTCGTGTGTGCGCTGCTCGTCAGTTGATTGATGCGAGCGCGTAAGGTCACATGTCTGAGCGAACTTGTGCGCTCTTGCGACAAACATCCATGGACGAAGGAAAAAGCTTGTTAACAACCCTTCTCATGTCAAACCTCACCGGGACTCGTTATCACCTGGCAGACTGTCTGGCACCCGAGCAGCGTGTCCTCAACAGCGGGCTATAAAGACGACGTTGCGTGGCGACAGCCTCAGAGACGGCCGGGACGCTCCGGAGGACACAAAACCACCTTGAAGTGTGGAGAGAAGAGCGCATCAGAGATGACACATTCCCAGGGAAAACACACAAGAACACATATGCTTTTGCAGACAAGTTACAGAGTTATTTATCCCCGATGACTGGATGTGAGAGTGGAGTGTGTCAGCAGTGCAGTCAAACCACATTCTGCTTGTGCCACAGACACTAAAAAGAGCAGAAAACATGGCTTTAGGAGCTAAAAGAGAGTTGATTTCTAGCAAAGCTCTAAAACAATCCTAAATGAAACTGTTGCAACTAATCTTGGGATCATAATGTCCTGCAAACATGCTGTGTGAAAGTTGGATCAGGATTCACACTATTGGTTTCCCGTTTCAAACTGCTGCCGCATTCTTTGTTCCAATTTAACCATATCAAAACGTTCAGCTCTCATTCAGGAGATGGGTGCTACGACTTTCAGTTCTTCAAAATATTTAACTTTATTTACAAATACAGAAATACACTGAAAGCTCTTCATTGTTCTATTTGAAATTTGCCAAATTTTTTCTGCTCTATTTTTATCTTCTTATGCTACTTTAAGTTATTAGCTACCATTCTGCTACTTTGGGCTTCAACCTAGCCTTTTGCTACTTTTAAATTGAAGCTAGCTTATTGCTACTTTTAGCTTATAACTGACCTATTGCTGCTTAAAGCGTATAGCTAACCTTTTGCTGCTTTTAGCATATAGCTAACCTTTTCCTGCTTTTAACTTATAGCTAACCTTTTGCTGCTTCAAGCATATAGCTAAGATTTTGTTGTTTTTAGCTTATAGCTAACATTTTGCTGCTTTTAGCATATAGCTAACTTTTGCTGCTTTTAGCATATAGCTAACTTTTGCTGCTTTTAGCATATAGCTAACTTTTGCTGCTTTTAGTGAATAGCTAACCATTTGCTGCTTTTAGCTTATAACTAACTTTTTGCTAATTTTAGCTAGTGTTTTGCTACTTAAAAAAAACAATTTTATAGTTCATCTCCTTCAGTTACTTCATTAATTGAAAGGAAATTTAGGAACAACAGGTAAGATATTAATTGTTTATAACCTTTCCTCTGTAAGTGAGTGGAGGCAGCTGACGTCCTCACACACAACCTACAGGATAAGTTATGTTTGTGTCCTCTTGCTCCTTCGTAGTAACTCTCCCATAATCCTTTACTCTGCAAAAATGACACCGAGGCCAGACATATCCTCTTTGCTGGCGCCTCAAACCTCCACTCTTTTCCTCCCTTTCTCTTTCCCTCCCTCCAACAAAGACACAAACATGTGCCTCACATCCACATCTTCAAACATCCCAGTGGATCATCTGTCGGTTACATGCTTTACAGTCATAATAAATCAAACAGGAAGCTATAAAGAACTCCATCATCTACAGTAAACAAACACATGAATTTATAACAACTCAATGACTGGGAACAAACAGGAACCTAATTTATGATCCAAGATTCCTCGCCTCAAATATGGGAAAATTAATGTTACTGCATTTGGTTTGTGTTGCGGGAGATGATGGCGCAGAGCGGTTCGCCTTCTGCTCGTCAGGAAGGAACGCGCCCGACTAACGCTCCGGAAACGAGCACATCGAATCTTTGATTCATAGTCCCCGAATCATTCGGTGACTCAGGCATCTGCAGAAAACAGTTGGTGGAGTTCCTTTATTGAGTTATTTAGGAGTTGAACACAACCCAAGTGATTATGCAGCTGTGGCGCACTTCTCTATTTCTGCAATGAATTCAGTTGTAGCATTGTTTTCTCCTGAGACTCTGAGAAAACCAGAACTATTTTTTGACCATGCAAGGTAGCAAGAAAAGTGGCAATGCTGTGATGCCAATTTGTCAAACCATCCCTTAGCAACCCTGTAACCCAGGGAGACGGGGTCTTGAAAGTGAACTCGTCTATATGTACACACAGACACATCTTCCCTCAGCAGAAACATATTGTTTCGGTGTGCAACACTGTGTGGCGTCTGGCCGTACTGAGCTCTGCCTCCTTGTTGATTTAATTTGTCCACGGTCGACTGACAATGTCAACTTAGCGAGGCGCAGTCAAGACAGCACTCCGAAATTAGATGAGCGTGCCTACTGCAGACTTCT
The DNA here is from genome assembly GCA_028566095.1 of Kryptolebias brasiliensis. Classification (NCBI taxonomy): domain Eukaryota; kingdom Metazoa; phylum Chordata; class Actinopteri; order Cyprinodontiformes; family Rivulidae; genus Kryptolebias; species Kryptolebias brasiliensis. Next base: position 10,388,850 of record JAOXNZ010000177.1, on the reverse strand, counting down.
TAGCCTTCGATGGAAGCCAGGCGACAGCAAATGAGCAAGCCTAAAAAAAAAAGAAGCAGCTTGGAGCGATCCTGCAACATCACAACAAATAGGATTTGAAAGTTCTGGAGCAGCGTCTGTATTGTTGCAAATGCACAGCTGTAGGCTTTAGGTCGTAAACCCCCTTTATTGTTCAACAGAATATAGAAAAGCTAAGCTGACAGCTGTTGTGCTGCTAATCTCAGTATCTGACAGCAGAAAATAACAGTCCTGTGGATTCCCTTTGCAGACACAAAGCTTTCTGGTAGGTGTGTCACCTGACTGTTTCTGTGGCTGAAGGCAACTATTACGGCATTAGGGCCTAAATATATTGTGTGCAACAAGCAACGCGAGATCATTAGCAGTGCTGCTTTCAGTGTTCAGGGGACTTAATGAGAGGGCATGTCTATCCTTTCTGAGAGATTAGCTGCTGAGGAGGACGAAGGGCGAAGTTAATGGCTTTGTGTGCACAACCAGGAGCTTCACATATTCGCAAACTCAGAAGATGGACGGTGCAGGTGTAACTGAGCTGAGTTTAAATCCCATTAAAAGGGACACTTTATGTATAAAGCACGTCAAATCTCCAGCCTTATCCCTCAGTACTTTAAAGCAAATCTGCTAGAAGTTAAAAAAGTAAAAGCCAGAGATCTGCAGTCACACCACGCTCTGCCGGCTTTATTTTATTAAATGGTCTGTGGCTAAGAAAAACTAACCTTCAAAAGAGTGTTAAAATAAAGCTAATAAGACCCTGAAGACCAAAGACAGACCAGCTGATTGATCAGTTGATTAATTAGGTTGCTATTTGTAGAGATTTGTAGATTTTGATTTTTATATACAGCATGCCAGTCTGGACCAAAAGGGTGCTCTGAAGTAAGATGAAACCACCTACAGAGACAAGCTGCCAACATCTGTAAAAATAAATTAATTAATTTCTTTAATCACCATTAGGCAAGTGATGGTGCTCTTAGAGCTGTTTAGATTATCAGTAGAAGTCTCATTTTAAAGTGTGAAAGTACTAGATTGGAAAACTTACAGAGTGGCAGGAATTTCAAAGGTTTGTTTGGTTTAGAGTAATTGTCAAGCTTGGCTCACATCCTCAGCTCCATCGTTCTACTTTTAAATTCCTCTAAATCCACAAAAACTCCTAAATGAGTCATTTTCAAACCTCTACATATTAATCTTAAATTCTAGCAGTTATGCCCTTTTGTTTTCTCTGCTTTATTTAACGTTTGTATCCACACCCTTCCTTCTAATTCTCATTTCACTCAACCTTTCCTTTTCCCATCGGTTTCTGCCCCCGGCTCCTTTAGGCGCCCGTCTCTGCTTTAAAATTGTTTTACACAGCCGCTCTGCGCAGCACCCTGCTGCGGTGGGTCTGTTGATTTTCTTTTTTAAAAAAAGGTCTGTTCCTTTCTCTTTCCGTCTGGCTCACCCAGATCCCCCCTTTTACCAGAAACTGGATGGTAAATGACTTTCTTCTCCTTCTGTCTCCGGTAGAGGAAAGCTGCCGCAGAGTAAGTTTAATGTCTAAATGTTGGCATTTGGAATAATCCTTAGACTAACACTGTATTTTTTTACAACCTCACTGATCTGTGAGGGGAAAAGACTTAAAAATGTCAGCACTAGTGAACACTTTTGGGTGATAGTGTAATTGAAGCACGTGATTATTTATATTCTCAATGTGCTTTCTTCTCTAAAATCCTCTCTCTACTATATTATACACTTTAAATGATTCAATTATCTCATAAGGTTTTTAATAAATCCTAAATTAAAGAAGTAATCATTTAATTTGAGTTACAGTTTTGTTTCGATTAGACAGCAAAGAAACCTAAAAATGGACCATTTTAAAACTAAAGCCACTGGTTGGTTCCAGTTGGATCTGAGCTGGAATCATCACATCTTCATCACCGGTTGGCAGGAAATTTATTAATGGAGAATAAATTCAATGCATTGTAAGTTTTAGTGAAAACATGAACTTCTGGTAAACTTCAGCTGGTTAACTTCTTCAGGTATTAAAGTGGATTAGAGAATGATTACTGCTGAACAAGCCTCCACGATAGAGTCCAGAATGCAAACAAAAACTTTTTTTAAGTTAAACTATTACAACATTATGTGGCTGTTACTTGTTAACACAGTGAATGTACCAAAGTCGTTAAGTTTTAATCCAGTAATCTAAAAAAAACCTCCCGGCTGACTGTTCAGGAACTGAAAGTCCCCTCAGTTCATGTTCACAATCGGCTCTTTGTCCTTCCACTTGGCTCGAACATCTTTTCTCCCATTCGATTTACTCACTCTTTCTGGACTAATCCTCTGACTGAGTCTCGTTCTGTTGGTGCATCTTAGCTTTCTTTCCCTTCTCCCTTCTGCAGGTTTTGCCCTCATCTCCTCCTGGAAAAAAGAATATTAACCAGGAGCCGGCAGCTCATTCAAAGAGCTCAGACTGACAAGAGGGGGGAGGGCAGTGAAAAAAACCAGAGGGAGACATCGGGTAAATTCCCTGAATGACAAGCAGGTATCTTTAACGACTACTTCAGGGAATACAAAGCTGCTTAAAAACAGCTGGAACGCCTTTAATTGCATTCTTCTCAGAGCTACCAATCATCGCGCTGCACCCAGACACGCCAACACCATCTTCATTTCTCCTCCTCGTCTTCACACAGACACTCTCTGGTGATATCATTCCCCGAAGTCCATTAACTATTACCACATTTGACATAAACAATCATCTGCAATAAGGCTGCAGGCGGCCTACAGAGACACGCTGATAGAATTACCCAAACATTTCGGCCGTGCCAGTCAGATAATGGCTTAAAACAATTAGGCACTCAAAGCCAAGAACAGAAAAAAAAACTCTAAACTGATCACTTCCTTTATTGCTCAGAAATGCAAAGCTGCTGACAGACGAAGACGCACTCAAAAGCTATAATGTTGGTCTTTTTTGAAGAGCCCCGCCTGTCACCTTCCACATTTCTCAAGCTTCTGCTCTTGCTGTGCCACATTCTTAAACTAATGAGCAAAATATTGGAGGTTAGAGCCGTCTGAAGAGGCCGACCGTGTAAAACCGTCCATGTGAAAGTGAGCATTATCAGAGCAAGGACACAGCAGAGCGTGTAACCACAGCTTGTTTGTCTGCAGCTTAAATTAACACGCTGGTATCAAACGAGATAACGGGGGCATTTCCTATTATGAGCCTGCTTGGGAAAAGGGAAGAGGGAGGTACGCTTTAATTGTGAGTGGGACACGGTGTCTTTCTGAATCTGCTTTAG
>JAOXNZ010000177.1:10350909-10366323 GCA_028566095.1 Kryptolebias brasiliensis | reverse complement strand
AAGAAGAAGAAAAAAAAAAAAAAAAAACACTGGCCCTTTAAAAGCACTCAGACCCGCGGAGCTGGTTAGAGTTCGGCTCGGAGGCTGTGAGCGGGTTGTTCTGGAGGATAACACCGAATCAAATTACTGCAAAGATGGTCGAGAAGTTTGTCGGAACGTGGAAGATGATTTCCAGCGAGAACTTTGACGAGTACATGAAAGCTCTCGGTAAGGCTTGGATTAAAGATGTTGACATCGCTCTTTAAATTAAGCTAACTCTGAAGGTTCTCAGCCATGTTCTGACTCTCTGGGAGTGAATTAAGGGGAGCGTTTGAAATGAGTTGTTCAACCACCTGTTTGCTGTTTAAGCTTGTTTTGTATTGGTGTAAAAAAAAAAAAAAAAAAAAAGCTTTAATTTGCTGTTTCTCCTTCCTTCCCGCGCTGCAGGTGTGGGGTTTGCGACCCGCCAGGTGGGGAACCGAACCAAACCCAACTTTGTCCTCAGCCTGGACGACCAGGGGACCATTTGCATGAAGTCCCAGAGCACCTTCAAAACCACTGAGGTCAAGTTCAAACTAAACGAGCCTTTTGATGAGACCACCGCAGACGACAGGAAGACCAGGGTTTGTGTGACTTTTTATCATTCATGATCCATGATGTGACACTTCCTGTGCTGGAGTTAACAGGTCCTCTCTGCTTCCTGTCCTGCAGACCGTGGTGACTCTGGACAACGGGAAGCTGTTGCAGAAACAGAGCTGGGATGGCAAAGAAACGTGTATCGAGAGGGACATATCTGATGGGAAGTTGATAGCGGTAAGATGTCTTTTTTTGACTTTAATGTGAGCTCAGAACTACCATCTAACTTTGCTCAAGTCTTCAAATTGTAGTGGCAGAATTAACAGACAACATTTCCCCCCTTTTGAACTAATGTGGGAGAACCTAAAATTGTCATGCAAAGATGAAGTCTATCAGGAAAGAATTGAGAAGCTGCAACGTTTGTTTAACCCAGCTGGTCTCGTTTCTCTCCCCCCCCCCCCCCACAGAGATGCGTTATGGGAGATGTGGTTGCGGTGAGGACGTACGTGAAAGAGGCGTGATGCCCCCCTCGTTGTGGAAGCACTGCTGGATGACGGGCTCAGTTCAATGAGCGTAATCCCAAACTGAAGGAACCTGTTCCGCTCTGTACTCTTTAAACCTCTGGTGTTGCCAAAGTCAGATTTTTGTACCTCCTTTTGTCTTCAGATCTGCCTGGATTGTTGTGAATTTGAATAAAAAAAAAAAAAAATGAATGCAGACAAATTAGGAGTTTGACTGAGTTAATTGATCAGTTTTGACACTTGGCTGTAATTATCACATTCTTAAAGCCTTCAGTAAACTCTGCTGAGGAATGTTGTAAAACCCTAATAAGAGCACTGATAGCTGATGTCTTGACTAATGGTGGATAAATGTTTTCCATATGCAACTCTTTATCTAGCTTCTATATACTGTAAGAAAGCCAAAACATTAAGGCATCTTGAGGTCTGTCAAGTAAAAGGTCAGAGGGGAAAAAATGTTTTTCCTTTTTGGGAAGCACAGAACGGCCCATGGTGCAAAAACAAAAAGCAGTAGTTTTCTTCTCTCCCCCCCCCCCCCACGCTTTTGGCTTGATGGAGAGGCAGGAACCACTTTCCCACGGCAGGAAGGGCAGTCTCTGGTACTGATTGAGCGTAACGACCAAACCAGCTGAACCTGGTGGAACTCTGAGCCAACGCTCTTGTTCTGTTTGACCGGGACAATACACCTGGCAGTCGGCCGTGATCTCTTTTTTTTTTTTTTTTTTTTTGGGAAAGGGGCCAAGAGACCATTTCAGTGAACCGCGAGCAAAGGTCAGCGTGTTGACGCTGTTTCACTGGTATTTAATGTCCAAAAGGCGTTTCACCTCTGCACATCAAGAAGCATTTTGTTGTAATTAGCCCTTTCCAGATCTTAATGACTTGGTCTCAAATTTATTCAGTTAACTGTGATCACATCTCATTTTTGTCATTTAAAGCAATGATTCCCAAGTTTCTTCAGCTTCAAACACAAAACATAAAAACTGCAGCGGCTCATGACCCCAACTATTACTTGCTGAAATAAACAAACATTACTAAAGAGCCTCATCAACCATAATCTTTTTTTTTTTTTTTAAATCTAATCTGTTTTTAGCTCTAAAGCTGAATGTCTATCTTTGATCAGTTGAGCTAACGGCTAGTCTCAGCAAAACCAAGTGGACTGCTGCCTTCTGAAAATGACTCCAATCTGGGGAAAAAAAAATCACAGTAGTTCAAAGTTATTCTTACCGGAAGCGTCTCAGGCTGCACCAGAAGTGCTACAGCTAGCTGCTGCTACCACTATTTGCACTTCTAACCACCATAGAGTTGTCCATAACTGACCCTCTAAAACCACCAGTAAAGATTAATTTAGAAAAAAATGCATTTGCATAAAACAAAACTTGTACAGTTAGATGTTTTAGGACAACAGCAATCTACTTCCTGCTTCGACTAGCATTAGCTCATCAGTTTGTTCACAAATTAACTCTATTTCTCCAAACTGAGGTCAGTTTGAGTTATCTACAACAGTTAAGATATTAACAGTTCAAAGGATCTGAAATTGTTTTAAAATTGAAATGCAGGAAAACAACTTTCATTCAGAATTGTCTCTGTCCATTATTTAGTCCGTCCCATTTCCACCAGCCTATAGTAGTTCTGCAGCTTCAATCCTCCATAATACCTGTGCAGTTTAGGTATAACCCTTTTTAAAAAAAAAAACATATTAATGTTGATTTACTGCAGAAACAATAGATTTAAATAAATGAATGCAAGTGTCTGTAATTTATTCCTTTAGAGATCGTAAAACTAAGAGATTATTCAGACGGGTTGCGATCCAACATCAACTCTGAATCTAAGTGAAACAGAAATCCTGACTTTTATTCTCTCTTTGTGTGATCCGAAAGCTGCAGATTCCTTTTTATTGTGTGTATGTGTGTGTGCACATTATAAAAGCCCATCTGCTGTGGATTGACTTACAGGTGCACAGCTCAAACGTCAACAAGGCGTCTGCATCACTTTGTTTGGATAGCTGCAGGGAACGGGGGCCGCTCTCCACCTCCGAGTTTTTCTTGTTTCGTTTTTTTTGTTTCCCAGACATCTTGAGCTGCACCCTAATCAGACTTTAACTGGTGACGTTTACAGCCACGTTCTGCAAGATGCTTGAACACGTCGAGCGAAAGGATTTTGTAAAAATAACAAAAAAATTCAAATTCTAGACCATTTTTTCCCCCCAGACCTTCTGTGACCATTTGAAATCAACAGGACGGAAAGGGAGGATTTTAAGTATAAGGAGAGGTTCAGATATTCCTCTGGTGCTCCTAGTTTACAAAAATAAACATGACAGAATCGTGTTTCCAGAAGGCAATTAGGGTTCAGGAAGTGTTCAGGAAGGAAAGAAACTGGAAAAGTGAAACTGCGAAGGATATTAAAACATGATACTTTTGCTTCATGTAGATGTACAGAAAAATACACAGAAACAAAATAAAGTTCTTTGCTTTGTCATTTAAATCTTTATTACAGTTTGAAAAGATTTGACTCACAAAGACCACAAATGAGCAACAACATGAAGCAAAATACCACAGACGCCCTAAGCATAAATCTTTAAATAAAAATAACAAAAAAGTCCTCACTAATTTCCATTTCCATTAACACATTATAAAGTAAAAGGACATACAACATCTGATTCGGAAAAAGGTCGGAATGACCACAATGACTGTTCTTCGTCATTAACCGGACCCCGTCCAGTACAGTCCATTCAGAGCTAAACGGGATAAATTTGGCCCCTGAAACAAAACAAATCAGAGCCAATCCAAGTTTGGTGAACTTAACCTAAGCGTGCTCCCACCGCAGATAGAGGATTACATCTGCTCCATGAGGGGCTTGTTTTGTGTCATGGGAAAACTTCAGAGGACCGAGCTCACATCCTTAACATAACATCTGGAAAGCTCCACTTAAGCTGTAGTGTCGACACCCTTCCTCTGCTTGTCCTCTGCCTGTTCTCAGCTTAAACCCTGCTCAACACAAACACCTTTCATGTTCAAGTGCTTCAACGAGGTTAAAGATCCATGATATACTGGGTGAGCTTTAGCTATATGACCTCTGACTCCTGATGGTTGCACCATTAGTGCTACGAGCTAGCTGCTTTTGCTGCTGTTTGGGCTTAGAGATATCCATAAAATGATATGTAAAAATGTGCATAATGTGAGTTTGACAGGGATGTAAAGGTTTCTACAACGCCATTTGTACAAACCGCTACAAATGTTTTAAGATTGGAGTTGTTTAAAAATGGTAGCAGCCTATTTTGGTCCCCCTCGGGCTAGAGGTTAGCTCATCAGTCCGGTCAGAATTAAGCTTTATTTCTCCAAACTGAGGTTGTTCAGAAAGCCATTTTACAACAGGTAAGATATTAATTGCTCATTACCTATCCACAGATCCCTGCTTAAGAAATATCTGCCCTGTCTTTAATAAGACTTGTGCTGTTTTTTAACTTGCTGGTCCTTGCCTGAGCACGAGTTGCGTCTAACGCTTACTTGTTCAGTGATTCAGGGAGGCAGAAACTGTTTGAATGCGTGTTGAATGAGGAGCGATGCCCGGTTTCATCTCGGGCTGAAAAAGATTTCCATCACAACGGCGTAATCTGCAAAGCGGAGACCGAATCAGGAGAAAAAAAATTTTCTGTTTATTTTCACATCAAAAGAAGATTGTTTACATTTTTTTTGATTGTGTGTTTTTGATGTTTAATGAAGAAGAGGAAATGATACACGTTTTTCTCCATAAGTCTTTAATTATCTGAAAATATGACCAGTAGAGGCTTTAGTTAGAGTCAAATATCAAAAACATGACCACCTAGTGTTGCAGTATCAAAGTGCTAATAACAGCTAATCTTGTTATAAAGTCTCCATGGCTTTGAGTTTTGGGAAAACTCACAGCAAAAGTTCCTGCTCCCATTTTAATGTTCATGGCTTTCTTTTTGGGTGGGGTTGACCCTGAGGTCAGCCTCCACCTGCGGTCCTGAGAGAGTTTCTCTGAAGTTTGGCTCCTCGCTCAATAAAAACACATGATCTCAGCTCGGCCCTGCAGGATCCATCCATATGGCACCAGGCCTGATCCCAGATTGGTCTCCGGAGCAACCTGGGCTGCAGGGGAGGCTGGTTGCCAGGCAACAAGACTTGATCCCGACTGCAATCCGTAAATACAGAAGGTGAAATTCTGATTTCATCAATGAGCGTCTGGGTTATACAAGCTGAAGTTGCACAATTGTGTCTTTGCTCCCTGCCTGCCCTCCACACACGTCTTCATCCTGTCCAAAACTCCTGTCTGTCCACGGCTGAGCGAAAGCAGAACCCAACAAAGTGCTAACAGCTTCATATTCACTTTGCTGTCAGTTGTTAAAGGGAGAGTCCGGTTATTTTCGAAGCAATGTTCTAATATTTATCAATCGTTAAAAGGGCAGAAGTTTTCCTCCAGGCTAGCCTAATGGCTAGCCAAACGAGGGCCCGTTTTATTTACTCTTTCAGGCTTACAAAGCAATTATTTTTTAAAAGAACAACCACGTACCGGTGTGTAAGAACGCTACATTAGATAATGTTACACTTTTGTATGACATCATTTGTTTAGTATCTTAAACGAGCACATATGTTACTACGCCTGGAGGAAGACTTCTAAGTGATGAAGACTTATAAGGTACTATTGAACTATTGATAACTATTTGGCAGAACATTAGTTCAAAAATGACCAGACTATCCCTTTAAACTAAAATAATTAGTAGTTTTTGCTATATTAGCATGCTCTCTGTGTTACCCCCTTTTACTGTCTTGTCTTAAACTCAGCTTTTTTTCAGCTCTGTTCCTCTGTGTCCCACTGAAAACTGGATTTCCCCTCTTTAGCCGTTGTTTTTCTTCTTTTCTTTTCCAGTTAAATACCTCCCACTTCAACTATGTTGCCCTCTAACAGGATTCCTCTCTGCCTCGAACCCTTCGTTCGACTTGGCTAAACCTTCAGCTTACTTCACTGCAGCATTAAAACACACCCTTATCTTTTGAGTTTACGCCTTTCGGTTTACTCATTTACTTGTACTCTTAAACTGGGTAAAGAAAAGAGTCCATGTGAGCAGCTGTGCTTTTAGGCAAAAGCTTGAATTTGAACGCAGAGAAACGGTATAGTACAGCAATGTTTCTTCAGCTTTAACTGTGGACTTTTGTTCAATTTTAAAAGAAAAAAAATCATCCGTGATAGCTCCATGAATGTACCTTTAATCATCTTAAAGTCAGACAACAGTGAGTCAACAGGCAAAGATAAAGAGGCAGAACTGACCGTTTGGTCTCACAGCGTGAACGTTCCTGGTTCAAATCTTAGCTGAGGGGGGGCTTTGTTTTTTAGAGTGTTGTTTGTATGTTTTCTTTGTGGACATGTGGGATTTCTTCATGCTCTCCGGTTTCCTCCCATTGTCCAAAAACACGCACTGTTAGGTTAACTGGTAATTCTCCAGTGATGTGGGCGTGCACGGTGGTTTCCAACACGGTACATCTTTGTAGCCGAAGGTGCAGACACGTTCTGTAAAAACAAAAAACGGAAAACAGCGGCTGGGAAGCATCGGGAGCTGGAGAGACAAAACATGCGTTTATCTTTTCTCGGCGAGGGGCACTTTCTGCTCCATCTCTACGACTTTCCAAGTTCTAATGGCAACGCTTCAGATTGTTTCAAGAGCAACACCTGCTTTGGCCCTGGGGATTAAACTCGCATTTTTGCTGCCATGAAACACGGGCGATCATGTAACTGCCTGTGTGTGTTTATCTGAATGTTAGCAAAATATCTCGCAAACTTGACGGATTTTGATGAAACTTTCAGAAAGTGATTCCTGGATGTACGTCTCAAACTGATATAAAAATGGCTACAAATCAATCAGTTTTACAGATTTCGAGCTAAAATTTGGCGTGGCAGTAGCTGCTGAGTGCTACCAAATCATGTGGTCTTTATTTAAAATTTTGTTACTCATAGCTGCAGACAATATGCATTCATTCAAGAATTGCGCTTTTCATTATATATGTCCTAATATATTTCAACCTTTGGTTTAGTTATACAATTTTGAATTATGAGACACAATTAGCCTGCCTATTTATGCTCAGCGGAAAAACTGGACCTTTGTTAAAATTAAAAATAAATTAAATTCCTGAACAATGCAGCAATACAGCATTGGGTCAGACTGAGACTGTTCTGTTTCAGCTTCAGTCTGATTTAATAAAGCTGATGTTGTTACAGAGCGACGGCCTAAGAACGCAAGCACAAAAAAAAGGACAACATCCCAGGCCCTCTGTGGTGTGTGAGGAAGTATATTTTTGCTTTGGGGAGACTGTTTTTCAAGTCACCCCAGCAGGAGTTCCTGTCAGAGTTGAGCATAGCATGAGGCCCCGGCGAGTGATTGTAAAGCCCGGAGGAAGGACGGGGGAAATCTTTAAAGCGACACCTTACAAACCGAACCCAACACACACACAATGGTGCCCCCCTGAGAGCAGTGCAGCCGAGATCCTGAACTACGGCTCTTATTTATGTTCAGGCATGAACGCCTGCTCGTTCTTAGGCCTGACAATGATAAAGAAATGCTGAAATAAACTAAAAAAGAAAAGTCATGAAATGCTGTAAGTCACCAGTGTTTGGCTTATTCACAGCCCAAAAATAGCTTCTGCCTTTTCTTCTTTCATAGTTCCATTAAAAAGAAGCTGACTCTTGCACACAAGGTGCCTGTTCTTTTGTTTTTTTTTTGTTTTTTTTTAACGTGCAGCTGTGCATCTAAGGAAAGGCAGCCAGTTTCACACAGATGTCAAGTCAAACAGCTGTAAACCCACAGACCCCAGATTAGGAGCTTAATCTTATTTAAATTAAAGATCTAGCATTCCTTGAAGGAATACATGTCGCCTTTCGTGACACAGTTTTAAATCAGAGAAGCTGTTTTGGACCAACCTTGTAGATGACGTTATGTACGATCTCATGTGATATTGTGAGATCTTGTGAGATGTGTTTGCGCTTACAGTGTATGTTGAGGATGACTCTCAGCTACTTCCACACCAAAATTTAGCTCAATATCTGTAAAACTGACTGAATTTAAGCTATTTCTGTGTTGGCTATGGTTGATTAGCTGTGGTGGCCATCTTGAATTGGGTTGACTTTAAAAGTTAATCAGCTGTAGATTTATATGCAATGATTGATTTCTGAAAGTTTCATTAAAATCCATCCAGTGGTTCATGAGATATTTTGCTAACAGACAGACAGGGTTACACCAAAAGTTAATGCCGCAGTTTTAAGCAAAAATATTGAGTAATGTTTGGAGCATGTGTTGGGGATGATGCTCAGCTACTACCACACCAAATTTTAGCTCAGTATTTGAAAAACTGCAGCCATGTTTGTGTTTCCTGAAAGTCAGCTGGCTGTGGCGGCCATCTTAAATTGGGTTGTCTACAAAAGCTAATCAGTTGTAGATGCTCACCCAATGATTACTTTCTGGGAGTTTCATTAAAATCTGTTAGCTGGTTTCATGAGATATTTTTGTTAACGCTTCAGACAAACAGACAACACTTGTAGACGCTGGCAAAAACATGATCGCCCTTTCACCTTCGGCAGCGGGCGACAAGCAGCAAGTTTAGATGACAGTTTGCGGCCCTGCCTGAAGGGCTGAAAGATGTTTTAAGCGTCCCGTCTACAAGCAGCTTGAAGAAAGGTCAGCCCGTGACTAATGGTTTCCGTTTTCCTCCCAGCTCTCGGAGGCCTGAGGTTATCTCTCCGGTGCATTGTCGGGAAGTGTCTGTTGCCCACGGCACGTCGTAAGTGTCCTGATGACCCATTGTTGTTTCCCTAAATTCAACTCTCCCAATAAGATACAAACTCTTAGTCCTCTGGTAAGATCAGTGCGTTCTGTGCAAAGTTGCTGCTCTACTTTCTTTAGGGAACTCTTAGTTTTCTCTGAACCAGATGACAAACTTTAAGATTTATTCCTAATTTCTCACGGCATTCGGAAAAGGACTCAAAGTTGACGTAACATCCCAGAGGTTTCCTGCCGAGGACATGTTTTTTTAATCTCTGTTTCATTTTATTTTACTTGTGACATGCTTATTGTTAGCTTTTATACTCTTCACATTTCATGAAAAACTCTTGAAAATCTTTTGCAATCAAAGGTCTTCATACCTCCTGTTTTACATGAAATGTATGAAGTTTTCTTGGCTTTGAAATTCTCAACTTGATGTCCATTTATTCTTATTAACTGATGTTTCTCATATATGTCAATCATTGAATTAAAGGCCTAGTGTTCCTTGAAGGAATGCATATCACCCACTGCCTTTTATGGCACAGTTTTAGCCTGAGATCATCTCATGTTGACACATGAAGTTGTAGCCGTTTGGGTCAAACCTTACAAAAAGGCACTTAGCGCTTGAAGTAAGTGTTGTGACGGACTCTCAGCTACTACCACACCAAACAATAGCTCATTTTTGTGTTTGCTAAGATGGCTTTGCTGTGGTGGCCATCTTGAATCAAGTTGACTCTAAAAGTTAACCAGTTGTAGAGGCAAACTCAATACTTCCTGAAAGTTTCATTAAAATCCCTTCAGCATTTAATCAGATATTTTGCTTATGGAACAGGCGAACGAACACACACACACATGCACACACACACGGGCAAAAACATCATGGCCCCACCTTTGGTGGTAGTGGTATATTTATGAACAATATAATACATACACTTATATTACGAATGCCATCTTCTTTTTTGCCATTTGAAGAAAAGTTCATCTTAAAATACTCTCTATTTGTCTCTAAACAGCTGCAAGCCACTGTATAAGCCAGCCTTGCTAAAAGAAAATGTATAAATGAGATTTTGTGTCAGTGTGTCCAAATTTTCTGTGTGCAACAAAAAAAAAGAAGAGGATTCAGTGAGCCGTTGAGTCCGGGGCAGACAAACATCGCCGTCTGACCTTTAAAATATCAACACGGTGAAGCCATACCACCTGCAGCAGAAGGTCAACATGTCTGTGTTTGTCTGTGGCTGCATACTCATGGCACAGAAACCACAACAGAGCCTTTGTGCTGCCGAACACGGGGGGCAGCAGATGGTTTGCTGTGGCGTGAGGTAAAACCGGGGGACTCTGCCTTCCGGTTAGACGCCCGCGGCACGTTAGCCGAGCTGTGCGGCTCCTTCCTGGGTCAGGCGGCAGGGTCACATGTTCCAGGGGGACGGAGATCAGTCGTTCCCCACGCGTGCACATTTTAAGGCCAAGGCCAGACAGTTTTTGTCCCACACTGGTTGAAATTCACTGGATTTCATTAACCACTGGATGTGCATCTACAACTGCTTAACATTTTGGAGTCAACCCAACTCCAGATGATGCAAGAGCCAACAGAAAACAAAACTGTTTGGACAGGAAGAGGAGGATTTGGTGCCGTTAAACTTCCTCGCCACCGTGAGCCAACAGCAGGGAAAGGCGCAGGGCGTTAAAGCTGCGGGAAATAAAGAGAATTAGGTGAGGGATGAAGGAATGAGGAGATGGAAGGTATTTGCTTGTCGGTGAGAAGCTGGACTCCCATTCTCTCTGTGGGTGTTCCTGTCGGGGCTCCAGAGAAGCAAACATAATTCAGTTAATTGGCTCTCAGACTTGTTGCATATAACAGGGATGTTTCTCCTCTTTAGGCCAAAGAAAGAACTTCTCTCTGCTGCCTCAGCACATGAATCACTTGCTCCTCTTTAACACTTATTTTTAGATGTTTCAGCTGCCCAAAGCTGTGTTTAGTACAAATACTTATTGTATTTTGTACAAAGATCAGAGTGAAGAGAAAACAAAATGAGAAACGTTTGGATCTGTGCATCAATTCAGTGAGTTAAAGAGGTTAATCCCATTTCAAACAGGCCATGAAACATCATGTTCAAGTTGGATTATGACCAACTGCAGTAACTTGTACATAAATCACATGACAGCTGCCCTCCCACCCCCTCACAGGGCAGGATATGAGTAAACCCTTCCCCCTTGATTTTCTGGACAACTGAAGAATGTTCTGTTCATTTCTTTAACCTGTGACCCACTGGACACACTCTGAGATGGCAGATTTAACCTTTGTCTATAATAGGTGCTGAAACCAGTGCACGGTTTAGGATTTAGGCAAAGGGCCAGTTTGGAAACTCTACAAGATCCCAAGGATTGTATTCCCACATGAGCAGAAGTGGAATTTTACCCAGTGGGCTTTCTGACAAACTTATCTGAACAATACACTTTCTTTCCCTGGAGGTCTTTTTGCAAACCAGTGTTGACTAAGAACAGTGACATCCTGCTGTCTGGAGAACTTTTACATCCATCATCTAAACTCCTCATGAGGGCGGGCGGCGCTGATTAAAACACCAAACAGCTCGTTCTGATACCTTGTTAGACATCACAAGGTCTCTTCCAACTAATGAGCCCGATCGTCAGATTTTTCATTCTTTCGCAAAACAGCAGCATCATTCTTCAACAAAACCCCAGCATTCCTTGAATGAATGCATATCGCCCGCCACCTTTCATGCCAGAGTTTGACACTCAGACCACCTGATGTTGAGAAACGTTGCAGCTGTTTTGATCATTCTCATGCGACACTGACACGCTCAGAGTGTGTGTTGTGAAGGCCTTTCAGCTACTCAACAACAAAACATTTTAGCTCAGTATCTGTAAAGATGAACTGAATTATAGCTATTTTTGTGTTTTTAAGGTCAGTTGGCTGTGGCAGCCATCTTGAATCCTGCTGACTCCAAGAGTTAATCACTTGTGGATGTTAAATTCTTCTGCAAGTTTCATTAAAGGTTGTCCAGTGGTTCATGGGATATTTTAGTACCAGGCATGGGCAAAAACACTGTCGACCACTGGTGATAATGTGCACCAGTTAGATGTTGTTAGACCACAGCATCCTATGAAAGCTGATTTGTTTGTCTCTTCACAGCCCTTTAGTTCTGATAAGTCATTTTTGCTGGAAACCAGAGGCTGGAAGGACGTCTGATTGTGGTTTTCTGACTTCCTTTTATTTTGCTTTTGGTGCCACTTTTAGTGCAGCAGAAATTTAACCTCACAGGTCCACAGAAAATTCTCTAAAAATTAAAGCTTGTTTTTGGCTCTGACGTACAGCAAATAAAACATCTTAAACTTGCTTTTCCTTTTGTTTCGTAAAGAACTGTGCACAGATTGTTTGAAAAACATGAGTTTAAGTGAATTTAATGAAACATAAAACGTTCAAAACTCGAGCTTGTCTGAAAACTTTGTGTTGGCTCGTTTGATGACCTTGTCCCGTCAGCGTGTCTGGGAGCACGATACACATCCTGTTCAGACACAGCAACCTGTTTCACAGAGACTTTATCAACTCTATGTGTGTTTTTCTTAAGCTAGGTAAATGCATTCCTGTCTCCTCGGTGGGTATTAACCCACCAGGAGTGTCTGCAGAACTCTCTAAAGCAAAGAAATCCGCAGGAAAAAAGCCTGTTTTTAAAAGTAAGATGATGTGTAAAAGTGTGGGTTTTGTGTCTTCATCCTCCAGCTCACACCCCCAGCACGCTCAACACCTCTGCAGCTGTAATCCCACCAGTTTATTGGGTTTTTCTATGGGGGCCAGCATTTGCCAGACTCAGCTTTTATTTGGACCTGATTACTTTTTGGGGGCGCAGTCATCGCGTGTCCTCTGTGGACCGGGATAAGGCTCATTGGTGTCCGCCTCAGTGGCTCCATTCAGCGGGCTCGGCACAAGCGTGTGGAACTGGCAGAGCCTAACGCCTAACCCACAGAGTCAGGGCCAGCCCAGTCAGCAAATGCGATGCACCCCTTCACCTTTTTAATCACAGCAAAGGGTGGGGGAGCAATATCGAGAGAGGGGTGGTGGGTGGGGTTGGGGGCAGAGAATGGGAAGGAGGAAAATTAAAGAGAAAGATAATATAAAGGAAAGGAGAAAGTGACTGAGAGAGAGTAAAATCCAGCCTGGATGTCAGCTTTTACACAGTTCTGAATGGTTGACCTCAGTGACCCGTGGTCCAGATGACTGATTTGTCTCTCATATGTAGGATTCCTGCATGCTGCTGGACATGCCGCATCGCTCCTGGTATGGACTTCTACTTCATCTGGGAATCAAATAGCCTTGCTTTGCACTGATAAACATGTGCATAAACAGAACCTATCACCATGAAAATAAAAGGGAACAGAATAGGGGTGTTAATGCAGATATACCTGAACCTAAAGAGCGGAGCGCTTTGTTTTACATTGGAAAACAGTCCTCTGCTGCCCTCTTGTGGGCTAGTCTAAGAGGTTCAGTTAGATCTCTTGACCAAGAAGGACACTGCACGTCTTACCATAGAAATATCAACTTGGATGTCATTTATTTTAATAAACAAACTAAATAGCATGAAAATAAGTCATTTGGGTTCATAGTGACATATTACCCTCACGTACACACATCCCACACAAGTTTATTAAATTATCATATCTCCATTAATAAACTAAATGAATAAATGATTTGCAGTTTTACAGATACCAGTAAAATGTAATAATTTGGAACCTGTTAATGCTGATTCAGCAACTATGGTGTTTTTTTTATTTTTATTTTTCTCTATTTGTTTTTCTGAATGTAAAGCTACTTCTGCATACTTTTGTGCTGTTTTAGCTCGTTCATTTATTAAGACGTTCAGCTCATTCGGGCGACGGGTGCTGTGACCAGTTTTAGTACTAGATTGTCTGGCTTTTTTAATTTTATTTTGCAAAGACTAAAACTTCAACTTCTGTTTTTCTGTGATTGAAAGACTTCCCTGAGCGAGCTGAACAACTCATACGAACTAAATATTTTATTTACGGCTCTTTATAGGGATCCGGATCTTGCAGATAAAAAGTCATTCGAAATACTGACTCTTTGAAACAATTACATGGTATTGCCGGTGACGTAGAACAGCACCCGTACGTCCTTACGCACAGCCATGCGTAGTGACGTACGTACCACGTTAAAAAAAAAAAAACCCGGCTCTTTTCGGTCTTCGACCCGACTCCCTTCGTTCATATTAAAGAGCCGTTCAAAAGACTCGGATCGTTTGTGAACGTCACGTCTCCAGCGCCGTCAGTTAAAGACCGCAGAGAAGAAACGGCTGCCGGACGGTGGGAAATACTTCCGCTGGAAAACTGGGGTCAGCTCGTGAAGTTACCCGGACATATTCGTAACTATGACGACCAGCAAAAGCTGCGGTGTCCACGAAACGGACACGAAGCGGCGTGGGAGCGCCGCCACAACGGAGTACTGCGCGCGCTTACAGCAGTGGATGTGGCAGTACTACTGGGGCACTGCCGGCTGGCAGGGCGGGGTGGCTCTGTCGGCGTTCCCCTGCGTCCCTCCGCCGCGCACGGGCGCTCACGCGCCGGCTGCAGCCGCCTCGACCTCCGGCAGCGGGCAGCAAACGTTCGACTCGCGGTTCTGGCGCGGCTACCCGCCTCTTGGACCCCCCACGTCCTCCGCTCCTCACCCGGGCGGAGCTCAGACTGATCCCCGGTCAGCCCGGCGGCAGACCGGGGATCCTCCTCAGCCAGGTGCGGCTCTGCTTCAGCCCGAAATATATTTCACCCTGACGCAATGTGTGCGGTTCTTAAAGCCTTAAGCTGGGTCAGGAGGGTTGAACGGGAAGCAGGATTAAGTAACTGTGCAGCTGGTAACAAGGCTTACACACTAAATAATCCCAAGATCTGTGTTCAGAGTAGCTTTCCAGTCAGTGACCTGAGTTTAAGAATTAACCATAATATTTGTCTTCTCACGTGACTCACAGGGCGAGAGTACACAATTCCCTCTCCTCTCCAGAGGTTCCTTGCAGAGACGGTGGACTTCTTCATCCTGTTCTGTGTGAAGGCCACTGTTGTGTTGTGGGTCATGCATCTGAGTGGCATGAAGTGAGTAAAGACATCGCTAGTGTGGATGCCATTCAGCTGTGCAAACTTTGCATGGCTAATGAATTCAATTTAGTGTGTTAGAGCCAATTTACCCTCCCCAAGTCTCCAGATCTATACTCACACTAACAGTCTCCTCTTTTAAGGGACATTGCCAAGTTTATCACCCACTTTATTGTGGAGGAGATCGATGAGAACACGTCCATAGAGGACCTTCAGAAAATGATGGCTGTGGCTCTGGTCTACAGGGTCCTAGTGTGCATCTATGAGGTAGGTGAAGCAGGCGTTTAGGAAAAAAAAATGTCACTGATCTAATCTGTTCTTTTCTCATCTCAAATGCCTGTCGAATGATTTGTCGGTAATCCTGCTCAATACATAAACTGCAGGTGGCACAGCGGTGTAGTGGTTAGAGCTGTCGCCTCCCAGCAAGAAGGTTGCAGGATCTCATCCCGGCCTGGGGCC
>JAOXNZ010000177.1:10320355-10339153 GCA_028566095.1 Kryptolebias brasiliensis | reverse complement strand
AAATTTAAAATTAAAAACAGGGAAACAATTGTGTGAATGCTGACTCAGCATTCACACAATTCTCTGAATGTAAGAGATAAAGAGAACATGTGCTCAGCTGCCTCGCTGTCATCAGGCAGACCCACCGCCTTTACTCACTCAGAGCTCCTCTCCAGCTCCACGCTCTGAGAGTCACTGCGCCGATGATTAATTGATGCTGTTTCAGAGTCTGTGTGAGCACAATGTTATCAGGCCTCTCGCTGCCAGACATCTAGAAGAGCTGTGGGCTGATGAGACATCAACTTCATTGATTCAACTTTTCAAAGGCCCTTTGAAATCAAGCGTCTGGAGGATTCGGGCCGGTGGACTCTCGTGTTCGCCTGCGCTCGTGGAGCGCAGCGGTGAGATAAGCTCGGTGGCAGATCGAGGGAAGGAGCGGGAGATTACAGAGCTGATGGAGTCAGCTTTTTAAAGTCTGAATCACAGAATTTGCATTTCAGACTTAATATTTAGCTCAACCGCTTCAGCAATTTCTTTCATTGTTCCTTGTAGTGCACTTGAAAGTGCTGATGATGTAGAAAAGCAATGTTTGAAACCTGGAATAAATGTAGCTTAAAAAAAAACTTAGCACACCTTGATGGAATGCATATCAGCTGCCGTCTTGCAAAGATCCTGCTTGATCTGTTGATGCTTGGATTATGAGTTGGGGATGACTCTCAGCTACTACCACACCAAATCTGAGCTCAATATGTGTAAAACTGACTGAGTTTTGGCCATTTTTGTGTTTGCTATAAACTGTGGCAGCCATCTTGAATGGGTTCTGCTTCTGCGCTGAATATCAGTTTCGGTGCTGAAACTCCGTCCGCTCTCAGCACTGATCCCTGAGTAGAGACAGGCATTAGTCGACGGTGCTTTGCAGAAATATCCTGCTAGGCCAATCTTTAAACTTTGTTCAAGAAAGTGCCAAAGTCTCTGAAATGAAAAGTCTGAAGTTTCACCTGTTTCGCGCAAACGGGGCAGGTTTTAACACCCAGTCATTTGACACGTTCTGCTCTAGTTTGTCTTTCTTTGTTCACCTCTCTTGTGTTGCAGAAAGTGGCTCCACAGAACGACAGTCTCTCCCTGTTTTCTTCAGTTTACAATAACTTACACACACAAAAAATCAGTCCTTTAGGGCAGACAGGCAGGCTGGAAGGCAAGTGCTACAGATTTGTAAGCTGCCTCTTTCAAGCTCATCTATTATCCAGCCCTGACCTCGGAGTTGGAGGCTGTGTGTAGAGACTTGTCCTGATGTCACTCTCTGTTTTGTGTGAATGCTTGGGCGTTTGCGTGTGGATGAAAGTGTGTAAGAGAGAGCCTTTTTCTGGCCTGGTCAATAATTGAGGAGACTGTTCAGAAGGAAGAAAGTGGCTCTGATATGTGAGGCGATAGTTCAACACTTATTAAACCAGAAAAGTTGGCTGTGGAATAAACTGCGTCTAAATGGGGGGAGGCGTCTTTATTTCCGTGCTGCGAAGTTAAGCGCAGATGCCACAAGTGAGGAAAAGCTGGCATGAGGAGAGATGCAATGAAAGTGGAAATAAACACCAGCAGAAATGTGATTCGCACTAAGCTGGAAGTGCAAAGGGTGTAGCAACATTTTGTGTTCCTGTTATATGGCAACTTCATCTGCAAAAGGAAGCAGTATGATAATGAGCTCTAGGTCCAGAACACAGACAAAATGATTGTTCTGCAGAGAGGAAACATGTAAACACAATTATTGATCCTGTGCCTTTTTAAAAAATCACATGCTCCCTTATTTATGCTATTTGTAAAGTCAAACTGTGAGCCCCTTTCTGACTGGAGAGATGCAGGGTGAATGCTGAGTGCTGAGTTGTTAAAGATAAAAGGAGCAAAACACTAGCTAAAAACAGCTGTTTTAGTCATATGTTGAAACTATCAAAAGGCTAGCTAAAAGTAGCAAAGGTTAGCTAAAATACTTTTATATTTTAGCTAGATAGAAGCTACAAGTGGCAACACACTGGCTAAAATTAGAAAACACATTAGCTGAAAGAAGCAATAGGCTAGCTAGAAGCTAAGAGTAGCACAAGGCAGACTAAGAGCTAAAAGCAGCAAAAGGCTAGGTAAAAACTATGTTGAAGCAGCTTTAAAAAGAAATAGGAGAGATCTCAAAGTATTTCTAAGGGAAAAATATTTGCAAATAGAAATTAATATTTTGAAACGTTTTGAAGAAGTTACAAAAACCAAAAGTCACTTCACCCACCTCCTGAATGAGCTGAATGTTTTTATACATAAATGGCTAAAACAGCGTGTGCCGAAGTAATTAGATTGGAAAAACATACAGGAAACAACAGTATGAATGATGAACAATTAGGTTTTAGGATTTTCCAAGTTTACTTCCCAAAACCAGCCTCTACAGGAGTGTTTACCTTCAGCTGGCTGCTGTTAAAGCTAAAATTAGAATACTCTCTTTGCATGATAATCATCCTCGTTTTCCTTCTTCCTTGTCATAGAATGGATGAGGTGTGTGTGAGAACAGGTTAGCAGGCATTCGCTGCAGGATTACACTCAAAGACGCGACTTTAAGCCGGTGTCCTTTCTTTGTTGGAAAGCTGCTGATACAGTGGTGAAGTACCTATACGTTACACGCAGATTATGGTACTCTGAAGAGGCTTGAGTTGAGTTTTTCCAGCTTAAAGGTTCAACAGAGATAATGTATTATTCCTGCCTATGCAGTGTGATGAGAGGAACAACTACAACCTTTGAACAACAGGGGGCGCAGTGAGCAGATATGAAACCAGACCCCGTGAGGACTTCTTTGTACCCATGTACTCTAAAGTGATGGCTGTTTTCAGAACACAGCAAATGAGCTCCTCTTCCATTAAGAAAGTCTTCATCCGTCTTGGCAGAAACTTTGAAGAGCTGAAAAAACATTTTGATGGCGTGACGTCCCTTTTTGTCTCGATTACATCTCAAAAGATGGACAAAAATAAAGAAAATGCAGTTTTTTAAATGCCTCAGGAGCTTGTTATTCTTTTTACAGACACTTTCCAATATATATATATATATATATATATAAAAATAGGTACATTTGTACCTGTGAGGTTCTTTTATATCTCCAGAGTACTTCTTCCAAAGATTGTAAAGGATTTATTAAACATACCTCAGAGCTTCTTACAAGTGTTATATATTTATACCACAGGTATGTACAGCCTTAAATCTGTTTGTTTGTGCACCTTTTCAAGTGGACGTCCCGTACGTCTCCAAATAGGTTTGCCGGAGCGGTCAAAAGAAAGACAGCTTAGCTAAAATCAATGCGCAGTGACATTTCAGTGTGAGTCATTTAACATACTGGTACGCACATTTAGGCAGCTTGTTTTGATTCCTCATACGCACCACGCCCGTCGTACTTTTTTTGTCCCTGAGTATATACTGTTCACACCTCCAACAAAGAACGCAGGTACATCTCTAGGGAGTAACCCAACACTGGAGAAAAAAAAAAAAGAGAAAAAGCTGCTCCTCCTCTTTAAGCACACAATGGCCTACTACATATTCTCATGTTCTCATGTCGTTTGAAGCTTTGGCTGATGAGGACTCCAGTGTTTATCAGTCTGTACATTTAAAATCAGCCCTCTGTAAGACTGCGTGTACTTTTGAGTACTTGCAGAGTGGAACAAAAGGGTAGGACTTGTGCAAGAACATGCTCGTGCACACTCCCAGGTTTCTGTAACTCACAGCTGTTCTCCTACAATCCACTTTCGGTACTTTTGCTGTCACACATTAACTTTTGCAACTATGAATGGCATCTTGCAGCGATAGTTATCCTCGCTATGACACCTCTGGCTACAAGGACATTAAAGGGATGGTTCAGATGTGTTTGAATTTGGGTTGTGTGGAAAAGATATGAACAATTAATATCTTACCTGTTGTAGATAGCTCTTCGAACTGCCTTATTCTAAAGTAACAAAATTTTAAAACTCCACCCTTTTGATTGTTTTTTGTTGATTGTTTGTGGTGTTTTCAAAGGCATTTCTAGAAACGGTGCAGTGTTTACATGAATATTTTGAAAAAACAACAACAACAATTAATTTTTTTAAACTGTGTCTGTTTAAGGCCTATTTCTGACTGGGCTGATGAGCTAATGGCTAGTCCAAGTGGGGCCAAGACCCAAGATTAATCCAGGTCCAGGAAGTGGACCAGGCTGCCGCTATAGCTGCTTGGCTAAAAACATGCATGTCAGGCTGCCTTTAAAAGGGATCTGTGATCTCAATGGGACTTGCCTGATTAAATAAAGGTTAATAAATAAAATTGCAAATAACCATATGTTATTAATCAAGTAATGCCAACTTGAAAGCAATGTAGAGGTTGAAAAAAACTAATGATTAAGACTGAAGTTGTTTTAAAACAACAGCAATCCACTTTGGTTGTTGGCTTGACTCGGACTAGCCTTTAGCTCATTAATTAAACTGTATTTGTCCAAGCTGGGGTCGTTCAAAGAGCCATCTACAACAGGTAGGATATTAATTGTTGATAACCTTTCCCCAGAACCCCACTTCAAATGAATTGATCTGTTGCTTTAAACGTTTAACAATGTGTACATTGTGTGTGTAACATATGGAGGCAAAATGTCAGGTTTTTGTTTAAATATCAGCGTCCATTCAGCCCTGAGAGCTGCATCTCTTCATTTCTATGCATCCAGGCCATCTGTGTAATGCTAGACCTCTGGCACACAGGGCAGCCTACCTCTCTGTCTCTTTGTTTGTCCCACGTGTGACAAGGGCACAATGGAGCGGCAGACAATAGGCCACTTATTGAGTGACTGGCAGGGAGCGGGATACATCACCGATCATCCGTCACTCTGCGGCCTCGTGCACCTTGCGGCTCGTGAGCAGGTCAGGTTGCACTTCGCTCTCTAGGGAAGAGGCAGAGGCACTTGGAAATCTGGAAGGAGTCACGCTAAAAGAAGAATAAAACTGTATTTTCATGCGTTATATCAGGGGATATATATGAAAAATGTAAAATATAATACAAACAATGGCTACAACTCAAATTTACAGTAATGTCATTGAAATTGGGTGTGGTGATAACTGAGACAAATTCCCAACACACGCGCAGAGCGCTGCACATTTCTACCTAAAACTGTTGGTGTCAACCCTATTGGTCTGGTAGCAAAATATCTCATGAAACAGGGGGCTGATTTGAATGAAACTCTGGTTGCACATTTACCACTGAATACCCCGATTCAAGACAGCTAATCACATAAGCAAAGACAATAATGGATGCAACTGGGCCAGTTTTACAGACGCTGAGCTAAAATTTGGTGTGGTAGTAGCTGAGAGTCACACTCAACACGCATTTCGAACTCTAACAGCTTGTGAGAGGTTTTGCAGTGTTGCGTGAGAACAAGGTTGACCTCGTTTTAACTCTGGCATGAAAGGTGGTGGGTGATATGCATTCATGAAGAGATGCTGGGTTTTTATTTATTTTTATTTTTTAGTGTTTTCCTGAACTCCTGGCTGTGTTTGTGGCTCCCTCTGTGTGTGAAAACAGCTCAGATTCCTGTCAGCTGACTGTCACTCACCCTCTGCCTTCAGCTGAGCACATTTTCTCTGACATCTCGAGCTGTGGGACCTTATGTCCTTCAAAAAAAAAAACAAAAAAAAAAAAAGCCGCTCGAGTCGCCAAGATCAAAGGTGTCCCCTCCGACGTGACGCTGAACGCATCACTCCGTGTCGAAAACGCAGCCCAAGTCTTGAGTGTATCCAGATTCCCACGCCCTGGTGCTGTCAGTGAACTTCTCTTTGTCATATTTTTGCATGAGTAGCTCTCAAAGTGCTCCGCGTTCTCAACCTCTCCCTCCTCTCCCTCCTCTCTCTCGCGTGCATGCATGCGTGCGTGCGTGCGTGTGTGTGTGTGTTTTGGTGAAGGTGGGGCAGAGAAGGTATTAGCTGCGCGCTGCAGACATCATTAGGACGGGGAGACGCTTTCCACCGTCAGCGGCGCAGCACCGGAGCAGAGCCGGGGAGCCCTGGCAACAAGGAGACACACAAACTCCGCAGCCCGTTTCACCCCACACAGTAAGTGGCACTAAACTACTCCCTAACCGACCTGTCACTGCTTCCACCTCAATTTTTCTTGTTTTATTCGGAGCTTGGCACGTAAAGAAAAAAAAAAAAAAAAAAAAACATGGCTGGGAGAACTGAACTGGGTGGCGCTGGAGCTCTGGTTTACTTCGGATCCTTGGGGAAATGTTTACTTCGCACTCTGACCCATTTTGTTTCAAGTGGGCAAAAGATAAAAAAAAGAAAAAATAAAAGTGCATGGAGCTCGCACACCGAGGGTGCGGGTGTCACGGCGGGCACGCACTTTGTCACGTCGCTACGCGGACGCCGAGCCGCGTCAAAGGCGGCCGGAGAAGAGAGCGGAGCTCCGGCCGGAATGTGACCGAGCGAGGAGCGCGCCCCGCCGGCAGAGCTGGCGTCGGCGGGCCGCCGCTGCACTTCCACTAACTGCGCCACTCGACCTCGGCTCGAACATGCTCTCTCCGCAGTTAAATGTAACCAAACCCGGCCGCGTTTTGCTGCTTCGAGCCCGAATATAAACTCTTTTTTTTGTTGTTGTTGTTGACAAGCAATGTCAAAAGGCAGGCTGCTTTTATTATCTACGTTTCACCATCGCGGAAGTGTTTCCCCCCCTGCACGAAAAATAGCCGAAAAACTAAAGTTATTGCGTCCACTTTTTGTAATAACACTCATATATGTGTTTAAAATGGCTGCATTCTGTTCTGTCTTTCTTACTACAGTTATAGTTGCTTATTGAATATGTTACTCCACAGTTTTTGTTTTTTTTTACTTACCAGCTGGTTGTAGAGGACATACGGTTTATGATTGCAGGACTACCCGTGATGTCATTCATCCTAGCTTGGACCATTATATAACGGGACTGTAGGGAAGCCTGTGATAACTGAGGCTATTTTTACTCTGTTTACACCTCGGAGCAGGACAGGCTATGCGTCCCAAGTGGTAGCCTATAGGCTTTCACACCCATAATCCATTTTAATAACAGAATGAGATGAACAAAAGTAACTGCTGAAGATGAGACACTTCCTCCTCTGAGATGCAATGTTTGCACTTTTAAAATGCTCCAGTTTTTCCTGTACTGCTCATGTAGTTCATCCTGCAGAGGGCTTTTACTGCACAAATATTTAATCGAGACAAAAAAAAAAAGCTATTATAGCAGCCACATCACCTTGTAATAATCATCCAATACACCTAGGCTATAAACATGGTGCATTTAAAACAGTTGTGTGAAGACGTGCACTGCTGTGTTGGTAGTATTTCCTCGCAGGAGGACACCAAATAGCAGATTTAAGGAATTTAACTGAATTTAATACATCTTGTGTCAACCAGATATATCGGAGGCTTTAGATTGTTGTCAAGACGTTGCAAAATTATTACTTAAAATTATTATTATTACTGGTTCAGAGCTTTTAGTTTTTTATTTTTGCATGTGTGAACTTTTCACGTTTATTCACCTACCTTGTCAGGACGGGTATTCCTTATGGGAACCAAAGCCCGATCCTAACGCGGTGGAACGTTGTTTTCGGGGCCGGGGGTTAGGTTTAGGGCCTGTGATGGACTTGCGACCTGTCCGGGGTGTACCCCACTTCTCGCACAACAGCCGCTGGAGATGGGCACCAGCTCCCTCATGACCCTGCATGGAAAAGCAAGTAAAGGAAAATGGATGGTTAGGTTTAGGTTTGAATTAAGTTAAATTAGGGTTAGGCATGTAGTGGTAATGGTTAGGTTTAGGGTAGGCTGCAGAAATGAATGCAAGTCAATATAATGTCCTAATAAGGATAGAAATATGAATGTGTGTGTTTCTTAAATAATAGCATAAGCAGAAATTAGCTTACAGGAGGGTGTGGTTAAATATGGACGTGCCACAAAATTAACCATCCAAGAAAATATGCTTTGTCCTATTTTATATAGTGGTGGTTCCCAACGTTGGGTTCAAGACCCCACTGTAGGTCATAAAACAACAAGTAAGGGGTCTCGAGATGATTTCAAGAAATGAAATAAAATTTAAAGATGCTTGTTTAAAATGCAGTTTCGTCGTAGCTGTTTTCAAATCTAAAAACAAATAGTTGTTTAGCCTGTTTTTGCTGTCATTTCATTCTTGTTTATTGGCTTATTGTCAATGTTTGCACCCTTCAACCAGCGATAGGTGGGGTTGTAAGCCTCCGCTGCTGCTGTTTTCTGAAAAGCCAAATCATAAATAATAAATCGGTAAATGTATAGCCATAGTTCACAGACAACATCTAATTCCTCAATCAAACTTGCACACAGCTAAATATTATTTAAACTATTTATTAAGGCTGTTTAATTGGTATCATAGAACCATCTGTTTTTAAAATAATTAATATGGAATTAATTGGATGCACAAAAAACACTAAGAAAAACAAAATGCAACAAAATGTAAGCTATTTGATTGCCTGGGCTATCACATGAAGTGGATCTGTCTGTGCTCTTGGCCTAAAATCTGCTTTTTTTTAAATTTCATGTTCAGCTGAGGTTGTATTGAAATGTGCTCTAGAAATAAACTTGGATTTAACTTTATTGGATGGACAACAGTGAGTTGGAGTAAAGAGAAACAGGCGACGACGGCAGGACAGGTCAGACGGTGTGCTCTCACAATGACAATATGAAACCAGAGTGAACCTGATTGAGTGCATACAGTGTCATAAAGACTTGTTCTGGACTTGAAAATATTACAGTGCAGTTCAGTTCTTGTAAAGGTGAAGTTTCTGCCGAAGCGTTTTTCTTCTGTGTCAGTCACAGCTGTTACTCACAGATGACTTCTGATAAAAATACCAGCGGTGTCTGTTCCTGATGCTGCGTGATTCACTCCCTTACAACATTGTGTATTAGGAAATATTAATCACTTCCAAGTGTTGTATGAAGTCTTTTTGGCTCACTTAAAAACAGCCTCCATGACTACTGTCCTTTTTTTTTTTCACTATAGGGCTTCCCTCCTTTTCTTGTTGTGACAACAGGTCAAAATTAGAAGTTGTTTTTAATGGCTGCTGTCTTGTCTATTTTTTTTGTTTTATATGTTTGTTGGTTTGTTTTTGTCCTGTAAATATAACAGTCACGCATTACAGTTTGCTAGGGTTTTTTTAGAGGAAGAAGAAGAAACAAACAACAGTGGTTAAAGAAATTTGTGCCGATGCTTACAAATATGCCTAATTTTTAATTGACTTAGATTGCTCAGGCATGGCAGATTATTTTTAAAAATAGCTAAAAAACAAAACAACAACAACAGTCTAATTAATCAGCCAGTTGATCAATCAATCTACCTCTAGTTCAGATTTCTCTGAGAAAATAGCTGTCATTTTAGCACTTTGTTGTAAGTACACCCTTGTAAGGCAGTGAGGAAGATTATTTGAATCATTTGCTGGCTTTAGCTCTATTCTGTAAACACATTTTATTATGTTAGCTCATACAGTAAATATCACATTTCTGCATTGTTTTAAATCTCTGTGACGCCGCGGTGGGTTGGTCGTAGTTTCATCTGTATTAACTTGTTGTTTTCCCCCGGCTTCGTGTCAGTCTTGATTGTGGTGTTTTTCATTAGAGATACAATATTCAAAACCTGACTATAACTACATGAGAACACAATCCTTTCAGCAAAGAGGCTTTATATAACATACTAGATCATTATAAAACTACAAACAAATAAAATCACATTACATTCAGATGATGGTAAAACATGCAGAATAAAACTCGTCCAGTTTTTTTGAAAATGTTTTTGATCCAGCAAAGTGGCGAAGACGTCCAACATAGTCGAACAAAGATAAGCTTCTGTCTAGATTTTTCCTTTTGAAGAAGGAGAGATTGTCAGTATTCAGCCAGGGCAGACAGACTTATGTGCAGTCCTCTAAAAAGCGTTTATTATATCTACAGATGGAGATGATAAAATATATGTAAGTAAGTTTTAAATCTCTTGGAATGCCGCTGAAACATACTAAAGCTACCCAGCCAGAGAATTTATCATGTCAGCATATTTTGAATGGTTTTAGGCAGATTTAAGTTAGACGGTGAGAGGCGTGCAGGTAGACTGGAGAAGTCTGCACCCAGAACTTGGAGTAGTTTTAGTACTGAGAGCTTTTATAAAGTTATTTCATGGTCGGGGTAGCATTGAGCATTTGATCTACAGGATGAGGTTTGACAATTCATGGCTGGAAATCTTTAAGGGCTGTGAGTCCATGATCAGAGTAGAGATGTTAATACAAAAAAAAGTTTGGAAACTTTTATTGAGGCAGGCTTTGTAGAGTTTAGAGGGGGGACAGAAGGATTAGACAGATGCTGAATGTAAAGGTGTGTTCAAAACGTTTTCCATACTAAGGAAAAAGGCTTCAGAGGGAATTAGTTTTCGTTGGCCAACAGTTGGGAGTTTCAGCGAGTTTCATGTTGGTTCTGCAAAGGTTCTGATTACATTCATAAGAGCAGCAGGTTCAGTATTTTTCAGATCTCCTCAAGCTGTGGGCAGGCATGACGGAAAAATCCTAACTGTGATTCTGTATTGTACGTTTGTGCCACTGTGATTCAGGCGTGCTGTTCCACCCACACACACACACACATACACACCCACTCACACAGGCACTTCTGCACTGCCACCACAGCCTTTGATTCCAGCCGCCACTCACTTTCAAATGGTAATGAGAGGCAATTAGAAGCCAATGTGTCCTAATCACAAGCCATTTAACCGAACTTGGCTCATTTGTCAGAGCCGTGTGTGCACATGGACCTGCACAAACAAATGCACATGAATGCACACGTTTCCCCAAAGGAGAAGGAAACGGTGTGTCTTTGTGTGTGTTTAGTGAGATTTCCACGTAATGATCGGGTGGAGATTTTCACGGCTGAATGAACGAGTGACGGAAAGGGCTCTACACGTGCAGGTACAAGCAGAGTGAGTGATGGGTGGAGGGGGAGGAGAACACAGGTTGACCAATGCATGAAGCAGGTGTGTATGTGTGACTGTAGAGAAATTAGTTGGAAAAGCAGTCTCTGCTCTGATGATTTGCTCACAGTCCCTCTCAAAAAGTAACAAAATTTTTCATCTTCATCATGGTCTGTATTGTCTTTAAGCTATTATAACTGAGACAGAGAGGGTATAATTCACAAACCCTGAAACAGAAGTGAAAAACAACACAAACTAATTTTATGGAAATTAAGGGTTAGACAATTTGTGTGTCAGCAAGCCACAATTTTCAGCACATATTGTTCTCCTGTGGCTTTAGTGTATGCCTTTCTCTTCAGTCGTGTGACACTTTTACACACAGAAACGCCACGTTTGATCATAAAAATGGTGCTTCTGCATCCTCACCGCACTGCTGTTGCACAGATAATCCCTGGTTGTCTCCTTTAATGCTTGAAGCAACTTAAAAAATAAAAAAAAAGAGAGACGAAAGCGGCGTTGATTAGAGCCAGAGTGGTGCAAGAACAATGTAAGAAAGTAGAGGACAGAGGGAGGTGAGTTGAAAAAGAATAACAAAAAGACAAAGAGAATGGGCTTATAGAGAGAGCTACTTGTGGGATATTAAAAAAAAAGAGCGTGTGAGAAAAAAACGGTTGTGAAAATGTGTGGAGCAGTGGGTGGGGATGGGGGCAGATCAAGAGATTGAGCTGTCTGGCTGAACCACGCAGCGCTCTCAGACCTTTTCAGCTTTTCCTTTCATCCTCCTCTGTTCACGAGTGCACAGAGTACACATGCTTGCACACGAGGGAAAGGACACACTCACGCAGTGTACTGCCTTTAAAGGAGATCAATGAGAACTTTTTCTGTTTTGTGTTAAAGAACAAATGTTATCATGTTTTTTATTTTTTTATAAAGCTCAGCCCTGTAGTTTTTAAGGTATCTGTGTCTGTATGCTTAAAACTGCCGCACTCACATGCTCATATTTATGTTATTTAGGGTCAGCTGCACCAAAGCATTAGATTCATGAGTCTACAGATTTACACTGCACTTCAACAGGTGGCCTTGTGAAAGCAAGGATCGATGAAGGACAGCTTTACTGATAACACTTTCATTTTTGTGAATAATCCAAAAATGGTTTCATTTGTTGTTTTTGTTGCATGGTTTTGTGCAATGTGGTGCATGGGGCTGGGCAATTTATGAAAAATATTTTTTTTATAAATGGCCTCCATAGATTTCAAAAAACATTGCACTCAAGATTAAAGTTATTGCATAGTCCGTTTAAGAACTAAAAGCAACAAGGTCAAGTGAAGCTGTGGTTGTATTTTTAATAGATATCTGTGGGTCTTTTTGGTTAAAAAGCTTTCAGTGGGCATCTGAGGAGATGTCAGGTGGTTGGCAGATAAGCTGACACTTTAGAATAATTTTAACTTAACTTTAACCTAATAAGGGCTGTACAGTATATTGAAAACTTATCAATATTGCTATATCATTACCACAAAGGATTTGCAAAAATTGCAAACACAAACTGCATGCAAAAAGTATAAATTTAGCAATCAGATGGACCCCCACTCTTCTAAACGCTCACAGTCGGTACATGGACGGTGTTGTGAAGTTTGTAGTGACAGAATCTGTGGGTGTATCACAACTGATTTTGCCATTGCAATATTCTACAATAATTTAGTAATCACATGTTTTCCTAACACTGCACAGCCCTGGAACTACTACATGTTCATAGCTCAAAATTTAGACTGTTAAAATGCAGTTTACAACCTAAAGTCTCTCGAAACAGGATAACCAAACACCTCTTTTGTAGATATTTTGACTCATTTTTTTCCCCAGGATTTTGCTGACTTGTCACTAAAGCTAGTATCTCACTGTGCTGCGACTGTTGGAGACGAGCTGTTGACTCAAAACGGTGAGAAAATTAGCAGACTTTCAGTAGCAGTCTCACTGAAATCAGAGTGTTTGCAGCCAAGCAACCAACAAGCCGTGCAGTTGTGTTTTGCACGGCCAATTTTTGTGTGCACAACTGTATTCTAGGCCTTGCACATTATTTTGTTGCCTCTTCCATTCACATTGTTCCCACCTAGGCTTGCTTTGTCCCCACCTTGGCAGCTGCCCTCACGTTTATGATTAATTTACTGGAGTACATTTTTGAAATGAAGACAGGCAGATTTGGACAAGTTTTTAATAAATATTATTTATCATCAGCATGAATTTAGACCTGGACATTCGGGGCTGTAGCCTCAGATGTTTTCTGTCATAGATGAACTCCTGTACAGGTGTCAAAATACAGCTTTAGCCCTTTAGAATTTACTAAAACTATAGTTTTGAGACACCTTCAGCAATTCTCTGCCTATTTTGAGAGACAATTTGTCGCACAGATGTTTTGAGCATGTTCAAAATTAAAGTGATAGGACTGTGAGCCTCTGCAACTCATGCAAGGAAGTTGGAACCCCTCGCAAATGTTTCAAGACTTTTTTTGGACTTCAGCAACAGTCGCAACCCAGTGAGATACTGACTTAACACTAGCATCTGCACCATGAATCTTTGGTAAAAAAAAACAACTGGAGAGATCTGATTAATAATTGAGTGTAAGTTGGGGCAAATAATCGTGACCTCAGGAATGACCGAAATATAGGTGATTGTGACTTTTGTTTTTGTAAAATCCAGCTTCCCAGTGCATTGTGTTGCCACTAAACATTCCTCTTCCTTATCCTGATGGGAGGCAGTGGGGGATTACAGAGGGGAGCTGACACTGAGTGGCAGGCAGACAACTTCTGTAGACTCCTTTTCTCTCCACACAGCTCCAGGCTTCAGACAGGGATAAGCCGACAACCTTGGACCCAACCAAATATGTATAAGATGGAGAAATGGAAAAAAAAGAAGCTAGAAATTGGGGTCATGTACATATATCTGAGCACAAATGAAATAACTTGTTTTATCTGAGGATTGAAATCACATTTTCTCGAATTGTCTGTGTAACGAGTATAATTGAAGCTTAATAATACATTTGCCTTTGCCTTGTTTAGTCACTTAACTGTCAAAGTACCCCAGACAAATGATATAACAGAACTGCACCATGACATTCTTAATTTTTTTTCATTTTCAGAAAATGGGTGATAATTTTATTTGTTGGGTTTCATAGTACCTTAGAGCTGTCTTAAAAATCATTTAATAACTTCAAGAATTGATTATATCTATACAGTAACTGTTCTCTTTGGTGTTGTCTTTCAATTTTATTGAGATAAATTGGCCTCTTAAATAATGTTAAACTGAACCATATTGCTTTTCTGTAAGAAACACAGTTCTGTATCTGTTTTTCCTTATTGGGAGCAAAGGACCCAGATCCTCAGCTGCAAGGTGGGTGTGTGGGTATCAACAATGACTTATGTCTGAACCAAAAGGATATGCATTCAGCAAGAGGAATTCAATAACAGGAAAATGGCCAGTGATAAAAACAATCCCTGGAATACCAAAATCCACCCTTCACCAGTGTTTTTCTTGGCAAAACCCTTTCTTTTCATTACTACCGTTTACTTCTTGGGATGTTGAACTTAAAACCAAGCCGATGGCATTATGGCTGGGATGTGGCACTAGCAGGTATGGCCTCTTTCTAAGGGTCTGTCCTCTTTCTGACATTGCACACCAAAGGTTCACCCTCTCTGTGGTCAGGGTGCATGGGAGAGTGCTGAGTGACAAGCTGAGACAAGCCTATGCAACTCCACCATAAGCAGTCTTTAAGCTAGTGTCTCTAAGGCTGAAACAGTTTCTTCTCCTACATAACTGTGGTGTGGTTTGAGTAGAGTCTGTAGAAGAATGCACGGCTGGATTGTTAGGTTTTTCTGTCAGTGTGTCTGTCTCTGTCTAGCTTTCCATCTGGCTGGTATTTGTGGCTTGGCCAGTTCAACTTTCTTACTGGATGACTGGCTGCAGATCAGCCTCATTTGGCTGGATGGTTGGTTCTAGCAGAGCCTTCTAGATACATGTCTGTCTGTTACTGGCCTCGACTCCTTATCCTTCTGTCATTCATGTACTTAGTTCAAGACATTTAAATGGCATCATTTGACTGTGAAAGTCAGGGAGGTGTGCTAAAACACAGCTCTAAAGATTAACGTTAAGTGAGCCTGGATGTTCAAGTATCAGGACTCTTATGGATAATAGGATTGTCATGCCATTCCAAAGTGTCTTGAAAGTTATAAGGACTGTATACATTGTTAGCAGAAGAGAGGTTCTTAATTGTTTTTAAACTATATATGACATGTTTTTAGACATCATTTCTGCAGCAAGCATGACAAAGAAGCACAATATAGGACAATTACAGCACCACAAACTTGGGAAATTTAATTCTGACAAGTGTTTTGGGTCTTGCTGGACTTAAATAATTATTCAATATCTTCAGCTTTTGCTCTTTCATTATAATAAAAAAATATCTGTTTTGTTCATGTTA
This sequence comes from Kryptolebias brasiliensis, assembly GCA_028566095.1. Lineage (NCBI taxonomy): Eukaryota > Metazoa > Chordata > Actinopteri > Cyprinodontiformes > Rivulidae > Kryptolebias > Kryptolebias brasiliensis. Next base: position 10,323,741 of record JAOXNZ010000177.1, on the reverse strand, counting down.
CAAAACCTCTTATCATTGATGTGACTGGACTAATTATTTTCAAAATTATCTGACCCATAATTGACATACAGTCTTCTTTGGGTTCAATTAAACACTTAGGGAACACCTTATTCCTTCATTTTTGCCACCAGGAAAAAAAACAGAACACCAACAGATGTCCTTATAAACACTTTTACAACTCATAATAATTCTACATAATTTAATCAACATCCATGGTCTCAGATGTCCGTCTGCAGGGGCTTGCCCAGAAGAAATACCTGTGGTAGAAGAAGAAAACTGACCTAATGGGAAATTACTAGGCATCCTCAGCAAATCAAAATAACAGTGTTTATTATGCATTTCATAACTCCAGTAATTTTCACGGGAAGTTTTTGACTTCCCAAAAGCCAAATGTCCGTAGGCCTTTGTTAGTTTATTTGGTGGTTTTGGAATCATTGTCACGGGATAGATGAATATATTATGAAAATAAGCATGAGAGGTCAAGGTTCTGCTTTTATAATTTAACGAAAGGAAAATGTAAACAATTGCATTTAGTAATCCTTCAAACAAAGATATTCATCTGTAATATGCAATTTATTTAGATTATGGTCTACTGTAGTAGCCAAGGATTCATGGGAATCTAAAATGGATTTTAGATTATTTAAATTAGTAAATAATTTAGCAGCACATGTTATGGACCTAACTTTTATTGCTAACCTTGGTTTGTGCTCTCCACTGTGTGATACTTTATGAATGATGGTGTGCATTTGTTTTTGTGTTTGACTGAAGAAAACCCAAAAGGTAGAGTTATTACATTTGAAATTGTGTCTTTACGTTTGTGTACTTCCTGTACATCTTCTTCCATAGCAGTAGTGTTTTCTCAGTAGCAACAGTATATTTAATAGTATTTTTGGCTACCACACCTGTTCATTGAACTTTTTGACTGTTAGATCAACCTCAACCTCTAATTCTACTTTTGAAAGCCCTTCTCATTTAAAAAAAAAATTTTTATTGTTCAATAATAATTTCGACAAAAAGCGGAACTCCCCACCTCGTGTCAGATTTCTAATTTTCATGGAACTTCAGAGTCCATCTTCAGCTTTTAATCAGAAGATGTTTTCCCGTTTAATCCTTCTTTCTGCACCTTGGTGTGGTTCTCAAGGAGAATGCCCTGTGAGCTTGGTTTGATCCTACATGCAGGGCCATTAGCTCACTCGCTCCTGCACTACCTCCAGCAGGATTGCCTGAGATGGATAGCTAAGTGCACTTGCAGCCCAACAGGAGGATATTTCTCAAAAGGTGGCTGTGACAGAGGCATTTCATAGGTGCAACTCAGTCTCTCTTGAACTGAGCAGACTTGTGCATTGGAAAGCAAAATTGAATGTGCATTTGTGTCAAAGCATGTGGTTAATATCCTTGATAAAAATATACGAGCAGTTGCATGCAAAAACACACTTAAATCATTCATTTCTATTTGTGTTTATCTTTTGACTAGACTACATTTAATGTTGATTATAAATTGAAAAATTAAGGGTTGTTTCATTATGTTGACCCCTCGTTTTAGTGGTTATCTTGCCAGCTTTGAAGTTATTGCCAGCAACAGACTGTTTGCAGAAGCTTGACTTTTCCCAGATCTTCTCAGTGCAGTAAGCTGAAAGCTGTCACTCAGTAATGCTGGGTCAGCATTAGGAGCACTGGATGAGAACCGTGATGAAGATTTCATGACCTAGTCTGAGAACAACTTTGCTGTCTTTACATTGATGCATAATTATTTGTAATTTCTCTCTTTAAGGATCATTTTTCCAAACCTCAGAGGACTTTGTGTGGCTCTACACAGCTGTAAGACTTGTTGAACTCGTTGAAAAAACAGCCTCTCTTTTCAAAAAGAGTTTTGAAAGGAAACCAAGCAGCAACATGGATGTGTGCACACTGTGCTGACTTTGAGATTTGATCAGATATACCTGACCTCTATAACGCTTCCCCGTAAACCGAATGACCCTTAAACGCGTGAGGACCACTATAATCCAATGGGATATTGAACAGCAGCTAACATCTACAAAAAAAAATCTCCCAGTTGATTAAATTTATTATGAATTTGAACTTTTCAGAGCCATCTATCTAATGAGATATTTGAGAACTATGCTGACAGGGAGTGAGTTATTTAGAGCCAAGATTACAGCCAGATTCCCCTTCCTATTGTTCAGCTGTGTGTTTTGTAACACATTCACTCCTCTTTTTTGCATCACACACATTTTCTGGTATGAAATGGTTGGGATTTGCATCTTTGTTGTTGTACACGAGAACAAGACATGAGCATGGGCTGCGTATTTAAGATTTGTATCAGCAAATGCTGTCATGTGCCTCGCACATTAGTGCTGACTGCTTGTGTTTATGTTTGGTTGTCTTGGCGATGTCGATATATTGACAGTGGTGCAAACACAGATGTCAGAAATACTAGAGACAAAGGCGTAAGTACTTGTGAAATTCTGTCCTCAGAGAAAGCCCGGCAGCCTTTGCTCCTAATTATCCCTAAATGTACTGGAAGCATGACAGAATACCAACAAATTAGTAACAGATTTAGTTTTCTTTGCTGTTTGCAAGTATTTGTATGTTTAACTTCCAATCTGCTGACCTGCAGCAAGTCTAGTCTTTATCAGCATGACCCACACACTATTTGTATTTCATAAAAGCTTCTCTTGGAAGCAAACTTTTGTGGCTTTGTTTCAGTTTTTTTCCTCTGTTTATTCTGCAGTGCTGATGTTGAAACAGATTCACCAGTTTTCAGCAGAATGATCAATCTGAAACCGGAGATGCCTACAAGTTCAAAGACTTGTGTTGCAAAATTGTTCCTTTAGTGCTCAAATCAGAGCAGAGAAAATCCAAGTCCCCCGCTCCCAGCCTGTGATCTAATTCCCTGAAAACTTGCACAAGGCTGCTGGATTTGCATGTTTCTATTTGAACTTGTAGCAAGGGTTTTTTTTTTTTCCCTGTCCTAAGTGTGTTTGCCAAGCGCGACACATGATTATAGTCCACCAATACCATTACCACTCAGTCCTCTCTGCTGCAGCTTTGCAGAAACCAGATTTGTGAGCTTTATATTGTTGTTGTTTACTTCTAATCTTTTAAAACTGAGGCACTGTTTCGTAATGCCTCGTAAAAGTAGTAAGCTTGTGTCCTTTGTACGGTTTTCTCTTTGGGCGCTCCACACAATAAAAAAAAAAAAGACATGTTTCAACCAGATTTGGTACAAGATGTGGATCAGGTTGAATTTTTCTATGAGAGATTATTCTTATTTTATCTCCTCTACCATGTATATTTTAGGAAGGGGTATTGATAAAGGTACTTTTTGATACCACCTTCTCTAATTTAAAGCTCAACAAAAAGTCATGGCATGTTTAAATATGAAA
>JAOXNZ010000177.1:10292558-10308385 GCA_028566095.1 Kryptolebias brasiliensis | reverse complement strand
TTAATCCAGGTTAAAATGAGCCAAGCCAGTCGTATTTGCTGAGAGTACTTAAAACGCCAAAAATTGGGTTGAAACTGTTTTCACTTTATTAGTAACATTTTCTGTCTAACCAAATAAATATATGAAGTTCTGAAAGATAACAATTAAGGGCACACCATTTCCCCTGGTAAATATGACAATTTCTTTTAAAAGTTAACATAATAATCTGGTTATCTTCTTTTGGGATCTGCCGGTGGTGCACTGGAAAGCCCCCCTGCTGTAAAAGGCATCCCTGTAGCAGAAAGTGCTTGGACAAAATAAAAGATGCACCTCCCTTTTTAATCTTCCTATTATGTGCTCAGATGTGGACAATTCAGAATATTTTAACAAATGGCAAAAATCGACCTAATTCATGAGCTGACCTATCAGTCCTCTAGCATGAATTAATTATTATGCAGCAAAAATTGAATTAAATGAAGTAGATTTTCTCTGAAAAATCCAGTCAGGAAACTTATACGGCTTGTTAGAGTATATGGGAGTGAAATTTGATAAAAGTTCTTGTGTTTCTTTGTTTCCCTGTAGGGAATGTTGACTGTACCTGCAGACAGGCGAACGTGAACGCTCCTCTGAGACGTCCTTCCTGCTGCTGAAAAGATCCAGATTTCCCATCAGGAACAGCAATCAGCGGCTGCAATCAGCTGAGCATCAGGCTCCACCTACTCCACCATCTGAAACCTCTGCTCAGGTGAGAACGAGGAGCGGCGCGTGAAGCCCTCCTCACCTGCGCGTGCGTCAAACGAGCTGCTTGTTGTCAGCGAGCTCTGTTGTCATTCGTGTCATGAGGAAAAACTCAACCTTTCAGGATCCCAGGAAGCTGTGAGGCATTAAATATTTTAGTTTTTCAAAGGGACATCTACTTTTATGTCAGATCACTTTGTAACCATGGTAACCTGTATGTATCAGCGATAGATTGGTGAAACTTTCCCTGATTTGTTAGCCAAAATAACGGCGTTAAAGTGGCATTTTGATCCTTGTTTTACACTAACAGCATTTATTATAATTACTGAAAAGTTGTTCTATATTTTTTTATTAGTGTAAAACGTGTTCTGTCGAGAAACTTTCAAATTCTGTCTGCCTTCATTCCCATTTCCTTGTCTTTCCCCCATTATCTTTCTGAACTAGGTCTCCATTTTATCTACTGCAGCTTCTCCGTTAGTCCTTTATCTCTGTTTCACTAGCTGTACATCGAAGCTCATTCTCTCCTCTGAGAGTTAGCAGAGGAAATAAAAGGGCTTACTTAAAGAAAAAAAAAAAAAAGAGGGATGCAATCTCTACTTTAAGTCTCAGTGAATCACTCTTCTCTTCCTCTTGTTTTTATGGAACAGATCCATTTCAAGAAGGAATAGCAAAAATATTTGTATTAATTTTGATCAAAACATGAAGCTTTAAGAATTCCTGAATCGTTTTTCTTTATTACCCATCGGCCAATCCGCTGTGCTCAGGGAGCTGCTTTCTAACTCCCCAAACATGTCCTGGAGTGCCGACTAATTACTTTTATAAACTGACTTTGCAGCAAAATAAGTTCAATCCCCTGAGAAAAAGTGTAAAGGTGAGGTTTAGGTGAAACAAAGGAGATATTTAGATGAAAATTGTTGCTATTTTTTTCTTCTGCAGTTCAGCCTGTCCCTGCTTTCTTGTTTCCTGTACTCCACCTTTCTTCAGCCATCAATTTTGCTGGATGGAAATTACACATTTTATTCCCTGCAGCTTTCCTCTGTCTTTTTCCTTTTCTACGTTCATAGTTGACAGCTGCCTTTCTCCGAGCAAAGACATCCTCAGAAATGAGCAGACGGAGGCCTGACAGTCTCAAAGCTCAGACACTGGGTGGAAAATCACGGTGGCTTTGGGAGCAAAACAGTTTGTCTGGTGTGCATAAACTAAGGAGTCAAAATCTGTTTTTGTAGCACAATTATAAAACTTTCTGGTTTCTGTTTGAAACAAAATAAAGTTTTCCCTTTTAATCCGTGTTTTATGATACAAAAAGAGATGTCACGATAACCAGAAGTCTCAGGAACCGTAACTCGGAGCGTGTTTTTGGCATATTTTGTGCTTTCAAAGTGAAGCTGACCTCGAGCTCCATAGTATGTCTGAACACCACCTGTGGTAGACACAGATGGAGGCACTGCTGCTTCAGACATGCTGCTCACACTCCTCACAAACACACAGCGTGCAGTGCCTCAATCTGCTGCAGAGTAACGCTCAGCGTTCGGCCAAAACTGAACAAATATATACTGAGGAATGGGCATTTTAAGTCAAAACGAATCATCAAATTTGCCTGGTAGCTATTAGATTTTTCTAATGACTGTTTAAAAAAGATGACCATGATGGTCACATTAGCAGAGGAGGTATTTGCTCCTCCATTAAAATGATGTACAATCTTCAGTCCAGCAGTGTTTCACTGACTGGTAAAATCAGTTCAAAGTGCACTGAAACGTGGCCATTATAAGGTGATTTATGTTGCTTTTTTAACTTAACCTGCCTGTATTTAGCTAAGAGTCATAGTGTTTTATTGTATGGGTGTGTAATATTTCACCAGTTTCTATAACTTATTAGTTTTCTGGAAAGATCCAATAAATCTGATTCTTTATTTATTAAACAAGCAGTTTCTTGAATAGGTTGAGTAATATTTATAGTAGAGCTTTAACAGTTACTATTTATCCTGAAATAACTATTCATCTGGGTTAAAGTATGTTAAAAACCCTTTCTTATCAATCAGATGTTTGTTTGTTTTTCTTTAAACTTCTTAATGTAGCTTGCTGAGCTGCCTTAAAGTCTATAAAGACAGAATACAAGCATGAGGAAATTCAGCTTTCTGTCCTCTTGACTGAAGGTATCAATCAATTTCTTTTTTTTAATCACCTTTTTGTGACTTTAAACCTGCCTGCTGTATTCACCTCCTCCGAGGCTTGTTTCCAAAAAAAATAAAAAATAAATTGAAACAGCCTGACTTTGATTTTATAATCAGAGATTGTATCAGGTCCTGAGATTATATTTCTTATGTCGAGAGAAAGAGTTAACCTTGCAGGGGAAACCTGACAACTTAGTAGGAATTCAATTATTTCTATAAGATAGTTTTTTTTTGTTTCAATTGTTACTGAAATTACCTCTCATGCTAAGCCTTTACGCAGCCTGCAGCGACTGCTCACACCGATGGCAGAAATGCCACATTACTAATTAACCCAGAGATGCTTTCTATAAAGAAGCATCACAGGTGCTGTGATGAGGTACTCCGCAGTGCCTGCTGGTTTTGGTCCTTAAACGAACGGTTAATTTTAAAGTGTGCCTGTTTATTTATCCATCCATCCATCTATTTTCTTTACCCGCTTTTTCCATTCCGGGTTGCGGGGAGCCGGTGCCTATCTCCAGCAGTCACTGTGCGAGAGGCGGGGGACATCCTGGACAGGTCGCAAGTCCATCGCAGGGCCTGTTTATTTATATATTTTGTCATTTTCTTTTTCTTTTTTGGAAATCTGGAGTGTCTTGGTTGGAGGCCAACACACATAAAAAAGTAGATAAAGAAGTTTATCAGTTTCAGCTCATACATTAATTTTAAAGTAAAATATCCCTGACATGTCTAAAGAAACAGATTAATTTATTTTTATAATGAATTAGAACTGTTTTAGTCTCCATGTACTGAGGTTCCTGTTATATTTTTGGCACCTTGCTGCTTTCTTTTTTGGAGGGGTGGGTTACACACCCTCAGTAAACGGAGAGGTCACCCTCGTCTCTGTCTGTGGATTTTCCCTTCTTAGTTTTCTTGTAACAGCTGCCCTCGGCTTTATTTGATCTGGGCCCCCGCTCTCACCGTACGGTTGAACTGGGTTACGGGAAAACGGAAAGCACATGATGTCACATTTACACAAACCAGAGTTTTTCAGCCAACCTGAACCAAAGAGGGAGGCGGACAGAAAGGAAGGGAGGGCAGAAGAAGAGGGACGGCAGAAAAGTCCAGTGTTTGAAGGTCGAGACGGTGATCAGAGAGGAAGGACATTTAAACCTTAACTCAGTTTTTTTGTTGTTGTTTTGAGTAGACATAACTTTACTGAGACAGTTAGGCTCATTTGTTTTTTTTATGTTGATTAAAATAAAAAGACAGGTCAGTTTGTAGTTTGCTGAGATGATCTAATAAAAACGCAGCCTTTGTTTTGTCCTGGAGCTCTTCTTCCTTGTGAATTGTCATTCCACAGGTCTCTGCAACGATACAGCCTGACACAGACACATTTTGGCTGACTCCGCACACTAAAGAGTTCGTTAATTACCTTATCCAGTGTCTGCGAGTTCATCCACTCTGCTGGCTGCATTACAAAGAGGAAGAGAGTGGAGGTAGATAAATGAAGCGCTGAAGAATGAATGAAATGGTTGCACATCCTAAATAAGACAGATTCACTAAAAAGCAGGAAGAGAAAAAAAAAAGCGCAGTGAAAAGCTTTTTTAGCCAAGGCTATTCTTATTCAAAAACTGAAAGACGACAAAAAGTACATTTTACTTTTACTAAATGCACCTGAATGTAAGAACTGAAGCTCTTTCCTCGTGGCTGAAATGCTCTGTAGCGCAGCGACACACAGCTGGTATGATGGTAAAGAAAAAAATTATATATATAAAGAATAGCCATCAAATCTCAAAAGTGTGTGGGCATTTGCACAACCTCAGCACTAAAACAACTCTGTCTCCTTGTAAAAGTGTGTTTTACATGTTACACTGTCACTTGTTTCCGGCATCACAAGTGAGGTTATCTGAGTGACACACGCACACACACAACTGAAAGCTGTGTTGAAGTTTGTGTGACATGCTTAATCTAAGTGAAACGTCATTTGGAGCTGCGAGGTATTGACTTGAATGTACATAGCTACAGGCATGGAAAAACTTGTTGCTGAGGGTCATTGCTAATGAATCATGCCAGCAGATCCTGGGTGTGTGAGAAAGAGTGTGTTGCTTTGTTCTGAGCACAGGGTGATATACTGAAGGATTAGGTTTGGGTTTAGGAGCAGATGAAAAATGAGTATGATTCTCCTCTTTTTATGTGCTGTTATTCACACAAATTATCATCTTCCTTTGGTTTCATCTGATTACCCTACTTTGAGTCCTAAATCGGACCCAGTTTTGTTGCACTTTTCTCTCCTTTCCCTCCTGCTCCATAGCAGTAAGTAGTGAGTAATGATGGCTGACATCATCTCTGGCTATGCTAGGTCCCGACTAATTGGTTAGAGCAGTCTGACTGCATTAGATGTTATTCCTTTAGGGTATTCCCTGTCCTCCGCCCCCACTTTGAAAGATAACCCTCATTGTTTGCATGAAGCAACATATTGCTTCTGTGAGGGATTTTCCCCCCCCTTTGTATTCATAGCAGGATGAGACAAATGGCATTTGTTGTAAGCAGTTTGTGAAGTTAGCAGGCTTGATTTATGGCTCGTGTGTTTTAACGTGAAAAATGAATAATGTTAAAAGCTGTGATTGCTGTCGAGCCTGACTGGTCTTGTTAATTGCTACCATCTGAAATGCACATCTCAGGATACCTCAGGAATATTACAAACGCACTACGGGGACACTAATGGACCGCCAAAATGTCTTCGGTTATTGTGTGGATGCTCCGGCTGCTCGCACGAGAGAACAATAAAGGTTGAAAAATGACGCCGAGCTGTAGTTTTACAAACACTCACCAGAGGATTTTTCCCCTCCACCCATCTCCTCTCCTCACTCCTTCCTTCTCTCTGTTTTCTCTCCTTCACAGAATCCACTGTAAGTACCACCTTTCCAAGTTAGGTAAAAGGATTAAACTAATGGATGCCTCTCCTCTCATTCCAACAGCTACTTGTTCTTCTTGACAGTCTAAACTCTGTACATTTTGTTCTGTACATTAGTGGAACCACAGGCCTGCCTTCTACCTCTCTCTGTCTCTCTCTGTCTCTTTCTGTGACTTAATGCAATCACACCACGACTATAAGTGCACTGTGAGAGTTTGAGACAAATGAGGAGAGTGATGAAGGAGATGTGGAGGTACAGGTGGGTGGAAATTGGCAAAAGTGATCACATCTTAGGCTGGCAGGACAAAGAAAATATGGAAATTAGATCATTTTTCAAAGCACAGATGCCATCCCTATCATCATAGAACGTCTGATTTCTTGTTGACTTTGATTCTCATAGCTTCTGAGATATAAAAGCAACAGAATGACTGAATTTCAAAATCTGCTGTGAAGCCTAAATGTAACAACACTACTTGTTACACGGGGCCCATTTGTGTCATTTCAACTAATCATGAGTTTTAAAACAGAAAACGAAGCAAGTAGGCTTGCTTTCACAGTCCTTTCTGAGCTTTAAATATCACTCACAAGTAAAGCAAACGTGATGAAAAACCTATTTTTCTCTGTAAAGAACATGATTCCCTTCCACTGTGTAGTGGGAATTCTTTCTCAGTAGTGACACCTATTGAGTAGTGGAAGAACTGCAGCAGGTAGAGCACGTCAATTAAAACTGTTACAGTACAATTATTTTATGTTATTCAGTTTTAACAAATCATGTTCTGTGATATGATATCAATAGAAAACAATTATTGTTGAATCTTAAAGTAATAAGGGTTAAAATATATTATAAGTCATTACAGGCAGATGGTAATATTTTATATAGAGGTCATTTCTGAGGAAAATGGATACCACCCAGCTCTAAAATCCAGTCAAGTTGGTTATTTTTAAAGTAAGATTAAGGAACCAGTTTGTCTGTTTTTCCCGTTTCAGAAGAAGAAACAAAAAAAAGAAAAGGGTCAAGTGGTATTAGTTAAAAAAAAGCATTAGTAATTACAGATATTTTAATGGGTTGTACTGAACGCTGGGGTGTTCTGAAACAGTCAGGAGTTCATGATGACAAACACTTTCCTCGCTTGAGCTCCGTTCAGCAGCTTCAGCTTTTAGTGAGATGAATGAGGATGGCCTTTGTGGTGTCTGGGAAGTCCTTATGCTGAGACCTATAGAGGGTTTATTGCTTTTACAACTATAGGCTCAATGATAAAGTGCTTTCTTTACGTCCACTCTTTCCCACCCTTTGTTTTTCTCTTCATACCTCTGTGAGGCTTCCTCTGCCTCTAAACAGTCTCTTGTTTTGTTTTGATTTGTTTTATATCTTTTCTCAAATTTTTCTTCATTTTTCTACCTTTCGTTCTGTTATGTGTCCTTATGTTTCTCTGCCACTGTTGGTTTCTGGATAGCTCTGTTACTTCTTTGACTTTGAAAGCCACGCTCTTATTTTGAATTTCTTCAACAGCCTCAATTTGTAGCCGTGTTTTTAGTTTGATTTTATTTTTCTCAAGTGTGACGCTCTGTGGTCATTCTGTTTGAAAAAGAAATGTAACTATTGATCTGATTTTGATATGGTGCCTGAGAAGTTACTCCCACCATTCATTTCATCAATGTTTTGGGGGGATCAGGAATATAAAGCTGTAGCATTAGTGTTTCTCAGGATTGTAGTTTTTGTTTGTTATTAGCATTCTTGTGACATATAGAATTAATTTAATTTTGTAGTTGTATTTAATACTTGACTTATTTCTAATACAATTTATTTGGAAGAAACAAATGACAACCACAAATGTGACTGCAGAGTGCTGAAACCTGCTCTAGAAGCTGAATTGAATTGCGCTGGTCAAGGTGGCTGCATGTTGGAGCAGCTCTCTTACTTTCATTCTGAGATATTGCAGATATTTTTTTTTATGTAAATCACTTTTTTTGGATGATTATTTCCTCTGATATCGGATCCTGTGCAGCTGGAAGGATTTTTACTGAAACTATTTACTTTTAGACATTTGGTTTTTTTTTTATGCGTAACCATGACAACAAGTGTTAAACGTGAAGAACCCTGAAGTCCAGTCAGCTGCTTCCCAGGAAGCAGCTGGCCACCAAAGCCGCCCGCAAGAGCGCCCCGGCCACCGGTGGAGTGAAGAAGCCTCACCGCTACAGGCCCGGTACCGTGGCTCTCAGAAGTCCAGAAGTCCACCGAGCTGCTCATCCGGAAGCTCATTCCAGCACCTGGTCTGGGAGATCGCCCAGGACTTCAATACGGACCTGCACTTCTAGAGCTCGGCCATCTAGGCTCTGCAGGAGGCCAGCAAGGCTTACCTGGTGGGGACACGAGGACTGAGGACACATCGGGACAGACCGCTACAAGAGATCCTTTCTGCCTACAGCCATCAGCATCTATAACAACTCTTTACCCAAGCCAGGATTATGAGCTACAACAACATTTAATTTCCCTTTGGGATTAATAAAGTATTTTTGAATTTGAATTGAATTGAAACTGAGTTGTTAAAGTAAAAAGAAGCAGAACACTAGCTAAAAGCTAAAAGAAGCAAAATGCCAGCGAAGTGGCAAAAACTAGCTAGATGTAAAACTGTAGCTCAATGTAGCAAAACAGATGCTAAAACTAAAAACAGCAAACAGTAGCTAAAATTAGCTAAATCATAGCTAAAAGCAGCAAAAGGCTAGTTAAAAGTAGCCCAAGATGACAAAATAAGAGCAAGTGTGCTGAATCAGATCTCAAAGAGAAAAGTGTTTTTGAAAGAAGTGAAAATATCTCAGTGTATTTCTATGGCGAAAATCTATTTTGAAAATTATAAAATAGAAATAAACAAGGTGTCTGAAACATACTGATAATTTAAAAACACAAACAGGCTAAGGTAAATTCAAAAACAGACTAAATCCAAACAACAAAAACACCACAAGAGCCCTAAACTGTGACAGAAAGCAAAGGTTTTCCTGTGAGATCCCTTCTGACCGCGTAAACAAACACAATCATTCTTCTACCTCTGCATGCTGATGTTTATTCTCCATCTGTACGGCTACATGTTTACTCATGTAGTCATTTACTCTGCATTTCTTGAAAGGTGGAGGCTAATTGCCCATTGTTCTAAACTAGTTTTCCTTCTTTTTGGGCAGTGCATTAAACTCGATACCCTGTGGTTTCCTGAACCGCACAACAATAACAGATAAGCTTTGTTAAAGGAATTTTAATGGAATAGTTCAGATAATAGCGCCACCTGAGACTTACAGCATACTGATGACGGACAAAATAACATTTTTAAAAATATCTTTAATAAATAAAAATAACATCATTTTGGAACACTGGTTAAATTAACCTCTGTAGTCTGAGAATTTGAAGAAAATTAGTGCTTACTTTTCTTGTTATTTATTTATTTATTTGCCCAGGCCCCCCTTGCAAATGAGATCTGGATCTCAATGGAGTTTTAATCTGGTTAAGAAAAAGGAAATGAAATGGATGTTTTTGGTAAATAAATTAAAGCGATAGTTTAGATCCCTTGACGTGGGGGGGTTTATGGAAAAGTTAAAAACAAATGACATACCTATCGTAGATGGCTCTTTGAACGACCTCAGTTTGGAGAAAAAGCATGAGTTCTGACCAGACTGATGCGCTAACAGCTAGTCAGAGCGGGGCAGAGAACAAAGTGGATGGCTGCCATTTTAAAACAACTTCAGTGTAAAAATATTCAATATCGGTTTGTACAAATTCTATTTTATGAACCTTTACACACACCACTGTTAGTTTTACACCGTTTACATAGAAATCTGTGGTTATTTGCAAGCATAAATAGGAGCAGCAGCAGGTAGCTGTGGCACTTCCTGCAGGGATAACATATAATGTTTCTACTGGGATAACCGTGTAACGAGAAACTGACAGCGGTGTCAAAGAGCTACCCACAACATTATTTATTTAAACCCTTTCCACGGAACCCCACCCTAAAAGATTTGAACTATCCCTTTAGGTAACCCCTATATTCTAAAATAATTTAAATTGACCATTAAATTAACATCCCTTACATGCAACTATATCATAAGAGAATGGGTGTGAATTATCAGCAAACCCTTTTTTTAACTAACTTTTAATGACTTTACTCTTGTTTATTAAAGGATTCAGAAATCTATGAAATAAATAAACAAAGAAATAAATAAAACATTCCACTCACACACTGCTCCAGTGGGAGTAGAGGGTTGCTGGAGTGATTGGATTCTCTGTTGTCTCAGAACATCTAAACAGTTTTTTTTTTTAATTTTAAAGAAAGTTTGGGTTTGAAAAGCAGACACAACCTGCGAGGCAAATTTCACTTTCAGGAGGCAGAATTGACGCCGCGCTGGCTTCAAAATATGAACTGATAAAGATAAAACTCAACACTTTTATCGATGAAATTGATTCGGTAATGTGCTCGATGGGATACTTATCACCACCCAACATTGTGGCCTGTTAGTTTTATTTGTTTGTTTGTTCGTGTTCATTTAACTTTTTTGTTTTCGTCTGTATTGATGCTTCTGTTCTCTGTTGCTTTCTTCTTCTGCGTTTTCTTTTCATTTGCTCCAGTCTGTTTCGTCGCAGCTTTGGTTCATCACTGGGTTTTGGTTTCCTGCTGTTTTAGTTTTTGCTGCTCTGGACTTTTGCTTTGCCTTGTGTCTGCTCCTGAGCCTGAACTGTTTGTGGCTGTAGAGGTAGCAATTATTATTTATACTGATTGGGGAGCTCATTAATAGACTAATCATTTAGGTTTTAGACTGGACTCCTTATAGGCAACGTCTGTTCAGCTCAAAGCCCACATGCACATGTTTTTGCTGTTTATAATAGAAACTGCTTTATTTGTAGTTTTTTTTTCTTTAGCTTGAGATCTGAGGACATTCTGGATGACGCAACGTAAGATGTGGTCATATGTTTTATGAGGGATTTATTTGTAGTCTTTCCCCCTCCGTGTGAACCGTTTTAGTTGTAATAAGAACACAGACCAGTTTCTTTTTGCTGTAAGTCAGTGCTGCTGTGCTTCATCCAGTGTGGATGCTTTAGATGGGGAGCACGCTGCTCACACAGTTACTGAAATAATCTCCTAATCTCAGCCTGAGCGTAAACGGAGATCTGAGTAAAGTTCACTAGCTTTAACATTAGGTACAGTAAATATTTAGCCCTTTAGATGGGTTTACAGTGCCAGATTATTGTTTCTGTTTATGACAGAATAATAACCTCTGAGCCATTTGAGAACACTTGTGTGTGTGTGTGTGGGGGGGGGTGTAGGTGTGGGTGTGTGGAGTTGTATATGAATAAGTTTGACAGCCAGGATTATATAACAGAGTTGCCCTCTGCTGCAGGTCACCAGAGCACACACGCGTAAATCATTACAAATACCAGTGTGTGTCCTCGCTGCATGCATGCACTGCCACGGCCACCGTCTCTCTGGTCCACTTCACCCTCTACATGATTCAAGTTTATTATTTATTAGAGTTCATTTTTTTCCGCTCCTCAGCTGGTAAACATTTGCCAGTATGACTTGTAGGGAACAGCGTTTGTACTGTAGTGTCTTTGTTGCATGTTTTAGCGAAATGTCTCAGTTCCTAGAAAGTGTTTTAGACTGTGCATCCAGATCATCATATGATATAGGAATGAAAGAACAAACATGCAGAAAATGTTCTAATTTCTTGGTCAGCCTTTTGCCTTTGGGACATGGTTGCTGACAGCATTCTCTCAGTCATATATACAGTTGATCTTTTTCATCATGATCTTTCATTCGGACGGGCAATATTTACTCATGACTTTAGTCAACAAGTGCTCGCTGTGGTTGTGTAATGCACACCGACTGTAGTATGTTTAAGGCGATATGATCAAGGACTCTGCCTGGCTTCTTACCTGCAAAGGTATTACAGTGTTATCTCTAACCTAACCTTGGCCACTTTCTTCATTCTTTTATAAGAGAGGAGAAAATCTGCAGTCCAGCCCAAAATAAGAAAGAAGACAGTCAGCAAAACATGGAATATTCATCATGAGAAGGAAACATTGGTATCAGTGCTTAGTTATTAAAGAAGACAAACGGGACTGAAAAACAGATTAAACTTGTTCAGTAAAAGCTGCAAGATGTGACCTGTTAGGATTTTCGTTGTGACCTTAGTAGCCATTCAAATTCAAATGAATGGAAATACATTCATCCACGCGCCGACAAACATGTTATTTTGTGTTGTGAAATGTAGACTGCTGTTGCTACACAAGCACTGTGCAACAAAACTGGTCCTGCCAAGCAAACAGAAAATATTTTCCAAAGTAATATCAGGCGTTAGTTTGAGTTTGGGTTTCAGTTTTATTGTGTCACCTCATACTGACTCCATGTTATCACAACACAGCTTTTTACTGATAAGTCTGGATAATGACAGAGTGAGACCTTGTGCAAAACCAGCATTATTTCCCCAAAAGGTTCCTACAAAATGATTGTGGTTGATAACAGTTGCTTCCTAATAGTTTTTTTTTTCCACTGATGTGTGTAAACGTCTTGATAGGAAGAAAAGAAAAAAAAAAAAGCAGATAAAGGAGCTTCTTCTGCTTTTCTCAAACACTGTGAGTTCTTCTACTCAGGTACGACTCACAGGTGTGAGAACCCATCTCACATCGATGCAGTCTCATGCAAAGGAAGACCAGACCCTGGTTGCATTGTTGTGGCAGATTTAATGCTGCAGAACAAGTTGAGAAATGATCAGATGGATAACAAACAAACTTGGCCCCTGTGTGAACTTGAATTGATAAAAAGGATGATTACATAAAGTTTGGCAATGTGTTCTCCCTTTTCTCTCCTCCCTGCTCATTTTCAACCAAGGAATCTGGTTCATTCCTCTATTAGGGGTCTGTTTCTGCACACAGTCATGTCATGCTTTGCACAAATAAACACAAACATTCACAGTGCATAAACAAGAACGCTCTGGATTTCATGTGTGGAGAACACTGGGGTCCCGTTTGGGCACCAATTCTATTCTAAATGAAGCAGGAGTTGGTGAATTATTGAAAAGCCCATCCTCTTTCCTCTAGATCTTTGCAGTCCTCTTTCTCTAACACACTCATCATCTCCTGCCCTTCCTTCCTTTTCTCTTCCTAATTCTCTTGTTTAATAAGTGAGTTCAGATTGACTTGTGAACCAGTGGTGTGTGGGGGTGTGTGTGTGATTTGAGTGATGTTGGTTAATCCATTGTGGCCCTTTGGGACAGATTTGGCCCATATTAGAGCCTGCTATTACTGTGTGTGAAATCTCCCGTGCATTTAGACAGTCGTTATTTACTGCCGCTCGTCATTTCAGCTCCCTCTCCAGCATTTTACTCGTGCAGCTCCACCCCGCGCTGCGACAGCAAACGCAGAAATCGACAAAACGTCCCAGCTCATTTAATTACATTCAGCTCGCCTGACATCTCAGTCTTTTCCCATTTGAGGAAAAAATAGATTGAGCTTGTTGTAAACAGTAAACAGTTTTCAGAACAGTGACAGTAAAAACACACAAGTAGTGGAAATAAGTCATCACAAAACGGATAAAGCAAAGGTTAGGCTTGTTGGTACTACATCATATACCACCCACTGGTAATGAGACACAGGAACCGGTGGGAAAAAACTTTTATTCCATCCTCACCCCTGTCATTTATCATCCAGAGCTTATCACTGACAACGACTCTGCCCTCTGCCTTCCTTCTCCGACTGTCACACACACGCTTCCGCATGAATGTTCCTTATCGAGAACGCCCATGAGATGATTGACCGGGGCATATACGTGCTTTTTGTTTGTATAGATTTGGTGTCATGTGTCACTACTTAGTGCCAGTTTATGCCTGATTGGAGTAGATGGATATTGTGGTTGAGTGTGGGCAGTGGGATCGGTCTATATCCTGTTTCTACGACAAGAGCTGATGAATGGTGTGCTGATAACGAGCCCGTCTCTGCAGGGAATTAATGCTATGTTGAGTATGTCTTATAGCCGCAACTGTGTTCTTTAGCAAACTGTTTAAACAGAAAGGAAAAAATAAGAAATGTTAAGCCAGAGGCTTATTAAACAGGCTGATCTCTTTCTGTAAAGTCACTGCAACTGTTACTAGATGTATTTTGGTCATAAATTTAAAGTTTGGATTGTCAAAATGTAGAAAGAAAATTGTTTAGAAAATAACATATCACTGACTGTTGATTTGAAGCACGGATTGATGATTAAATTAATATTTAGACCCTTAGTTACGTATAGTTAGCATCATTCATGGTGCTACATGAAGCAGGTCTGTATATATATGGTAGCTGCTGGTTTGTTTATCTTGAAGAATAAGCTCTAACCCTTTAAAGCTACATGGCTTTGAGTCAGCTGGAAGCTTCTTTGCTTTGGTTCAGACTCTGAATAACTTGTTTATACTCAGTTAGCGGCGTGTAGGTTTCTCCGATCTAGTGCTTCTGATTAAAAAACTTTTTGTGTGTCTGACCTGTGCAGACCGCACAATGGTCAAAAGATGGAGAAAGAAGCGAGAATGTCTCCTCCAGGAGGAAGAGCAGATGACCTCTCTGGAGGTCCAGACGAGGGCCGACGGTTCTTCCTGCTGAAGGTCCTGTTTTGTTTCTTCTTGGTCAGAGGTATAGTCCTGCTGATATTTGGTTACGTTTACCAGAAAATGACTGGGCAAATGGTGCAAGTGCATAACCTTTTAAAGTACAGGCTTTCCTGATTTTTAGATTTTTTTGACATTTGGAACAGTCACTGTTTGCAACAGTCAGAATAAATCTCCACCACTGGTTTCCACCAGCAGTTATTATGTAACTTTTGATCATCTTTTCAATTTATATGTTTATTTTTCCACAAATACTTTAATCTTTCCCTCTAAGAGCATTATTTTTATTCGCTTCTGTGGGTTAAAAGTATACAATGCATATAAACTCTACAGTTTTATTCTATGTTTTTTAATACATAACCATTTTGGTTTCTCAACAGTGTGTTTTTTTGCGTTTTATGAAAACCCCGTGACCAAAAGATTTGTAATTTAATCAAGCAATTAGCAAGTAATTACTCATACAAGTGGTATAATAATTGGATCTATTATAGACCACAAACAGTTGCCTTGTCTGTTTGTAAAGTTCAGCTTTGAATCAAGAAAGGTTTCCACCATAAATCTGAGTGGGTTTTCCTTCTCTACTTGTTTTCTCCCTGCTTTACAGTATTATACGAGCTTCATTGGTCCATATGTTTATGAGTTCCTTGTTTGGTATTTTTCAGTGGGCTAACTTTAAAAAAAACAACTTAAATCTAATCCACAGCAGCTTTAGTTTTAGTCTTGTTGCTCAGCTGATATAAAGAAAAGGTTTTATAAGCTTGCATAGGTGTTTACGGCCTTTTAATGTAGTTTTTTTGTTTTATTGTTTCATTCAAGTTGCAGCTTTTCCCCAAAACCTTTTGAGATGCGATTTAAAAGGAGACAAATTGAAAAGAGTGCAGTTTTTTCCTCCGCTCACCCATTTGTATGAGTAAACTCACACACGCCTCATTACGAGAATCCCAAAGGATTGCTTTGTGGAAACTATTTCCTGTTTAGGGCTGTGGAGCGAAGGGAAGTAGTGAGGATGAAACATGACGTAGCAACAGCAGTGGCTTTCCTGTGGGCTCTGCTGGAACTTGGGTGTTACCCAGATTTTTTTTTTTTTTAATGGACCAATTGTAGAGCTTCCATAACCAGCAGAGCCGTCGTACAAACAGGAAAGTTTGGCAGCACATAAATTACTTTTGTTCCCAATTTTCAGATCAATTTGTAAGCGCTGGTAAATGCTTATGATGGGTCACAGTGATATAGGTTGATATATTAAAAAAGGAAGTCTGTGCCAGTCAATCATTCATTTGACCTTTTCTTAAGTTCGCTTGCTGATTTCTTGCTAGTTCAAACTGCATAGCTTTTCAATATATTCAGTCGTATAATAAAGTAGTATATAATCATTGTTTATTTTGGTGAATTTTATAAAACTCTTTTTTTTTAATCTTCCACAAAATG
>JAOXNZ010000177.1:10212731-10226597 GCA_028566095.1 Kryptolebias brasiliensis | reverse complement strand
CCAAAACACAGAGTCCAGTGCTTGTCTTGTATGATTTAACCATTCAGGCTGCACACTGATCTGGATTTAAATGAGACGTGTTGGTCTCTCACCTGTAGAAAGCGTGGGTCTCTGTGATGGCTCGGTACAGACCACTTGCTGCCCGGTTACTGATCAGCTTGAACAAAAGAACCACACTGTCATTCGTGTCCTTGGTGACTGTCAGATAGACGCTTTTTCCTGACTGGGTGGCAATCTGGATGATGGGATAGCTTACTCTAAAAGAAAACAAACTAGTCACAAATCAAAAGCTTCTCGATAAGATGTACTTTTTTTAAAGGCAAACAAAAGTTAGAAAAACCTGCTGCAACAGAAAACAATCACTTCTAACTACATGTATAACTTGGCAGAACACACCTGTTGACTAAAGTGAAATCCTCCTTGCATACGGCAATCCCTTCGGGGCCGACCCCTATGGCCAGCCGCTGACCGTTTGCGTCGCGAACCCAGTGCCACTCCACGCCGTAGTGCTCCAGAGAGGAGACCAGCTGCAGGGCCTGGTACTCCACCGAGGCCTGGCTCACACCTTCCAGAGCTTTGTGTCGGGAAATGATACTGCAGGAGAAGGACAGCCAAAGTTAGCTAAAGCCTAATGAACAGTTTGAGATCAATACTTTAACGCAACAGAATGATGCTTTTACTTTGTAGATCCTATAGAAATAATGACACATTGATCCTCAGGTGGAAGACTGTGCTATGAAAGCCATACCGTTTGCTCAATGCAGCACATTTCCAAGGAGTTAAATGTAACATTTCACAGATAAGGTTTGAGGTGTAAATTGTTTAAGGATGTAAGAAGCAGTGCCACGTGCAGAGCGCCTGTTTTGAGCAGTGCTGCAGATATGAAAGTCACTGCAGTCTAGAAACAGCTGTAGGAAGTAGAAACACTGCTGAGGGGAAAGGACATGAAGGATAGGAGAATGGAAGTGACACTGACTCAATTCAGAGCAAGAAATTTGATGATGCTACGGGAGTTTTTAACCAGGAATAATAAAAAAAAAAGAACATTCGCATTTGAATATTAGTACAGCACTGTCACACTAGTTGTTTAAGGAGGAAGCTGTACAGTGGAAAGTTCTGGCAGTGAAAAGCTGCTTTTTTGGCTGATCAAGGAGTTAGTTTAGTGGCATCTAGACTTTTTTTTTTTTTTTTTTAAATATAGACCACCCAACTGTATATTGTCTTATCTAATGTCCTTTGCCTTAGTTTTACAGATTATTCAATGTCAGTCTTGAACTTCAGCTTTTTAAAATTCCTCCTTTTCCAAATGCATCATAATGCAACCTTTGGCTTATCACCCTGATTCACCATTTGCTTTTCCCTTTGACAGTGGAGTTCTCTTCCAGAGTGAGGACCAAAGCTTCAAAGAGCTGATGCACAAAAAATGTAAATGTCTAAAGGACTACATCAATCAGCTATAATTTCTAAACCACCTGTGAAGCCCGTGTTGGGCTGCTGGAGGAGTGCCGTACCTGTTGAGAGTGGCCGTGCTGGGCTCCTCTCCGCACAGCTCTGAATACCAGTATTGGGCTGTGTTTTGATTGTAGTCACCGAACTCCGCCTGTGCCAGGAGCGCACTCAGCTCCTCCGCTTGTTCTGAGCCCATATGGAGGTGGCCGTTGTGGAGGTCCTCCTTCACATGCATGAAGAAGAGGTGTCTGAAAGCACAGGGGGGTAAAAAGAAGGGAACATTACTCTTTATGCCAGCTTTTTGATCAAGCAGGAAAGTGTTTACATGCAAACTTGCAGCAGAGGCAAAAGGATCACTTTCTCCATTTCAACCACTTCCTCAAAATATTTTTTTTTGTCTCTGTGGCTATTTTCACTAGGAAGCTTCAAAAGGAACAGAAATCTTTAAAAATAACACACTGAAAACCCCAGTAAGTCCTTGGGCAGAAGTGGGTCTACACCAGGTGTGACAGGTAATTAGTCTGTGGGTCATTCTCACTACATGTAACATGTTGCACATTTGTTCACAATAAGACTGATTAATTCAGCAAAATAGATTTCAGAGATTAATGCTGATCAGAGCAACATTTGTTATTGTTTGGGCTGAGTAGTTACAATGAGAACGCAGAGTTCTGGCGTGGTCAAGAAAAACAGCTAGTTTTTCCGAACAGTGGGCCTTTCCATTGTTTTTAACCAGAAGATGTGAGGATTTTTGTTTTCTTACTTCCAGCAACAGGAGACGATACGGGAATGGAAGCAACCCCCCTGACTGACTCAATCCTTACATCATAAGAAACACTGGACTGAAACAACAGACCCGTCAAACAGATGGCCTATGACATGGTGACCTAAAGACAAATTAAATTATCTGCTCCTGGAACCTGTCTCATAGCTCCCCATATTGGCATTTTTGTTTTGTCACCAGATTTTTTTTTTTTTATATATCGTGGTGTGGTAGACGGAAAGTGCCTAAAAGAAAGAATCCTCCTCTGGGCTGCGCTTCTCTTTGAAGCATAAATCCAATACAGATATTTTAATTTGTGAAAAATCAGGTCATACTGTGACTGGAGGATATTTGAGAAGGTTTACAGTGATAGTAAGTGAAGTTTCGATTCTCTTTAGTTCCTATTTTACATAAATACGTTTTTGTTTTTTAATGAGGAAACTGCATCTCATATCTGACTGATGTAGAAACAACAAGGGCTTGTCATGTTTCCTGGTTATCCTACAGGCTGAACAAGTCCACATATCGTGACAATACACAGGCAACGTGTATTTCAACTCCTTCAGAAGAGCAACAACACAGACACGCCTCAACCGACCTGCATTCTCTCAGCGCTTCCGAGGAGTATCAACAGCATCTGTGAGGCACACAAAACAACGTCGGTCTACAGCCGCCCTGTTAAAGCCAGACTGTAACAACAACCCCCCGTGGTGGACGAGTCTCAGGCATAACAAACAGGCCTTTGATATGGTGTTAAACATCCCATTCCCTCCAACGCGCACACAAACACTGAGCTCTATTGTGTCAGGCCCAGCAGGCGTCATGTGACGGAGAGCTGCTAGTTAGCTACCTGCCTGACGCAAACAATAGGGCCAACCTGACTGGGAGTTTACTACAGGTCGTTGGTGATGGTGAAGGGTTACTATCGGCCAAGTCGCAGGGGTTACTTTAGTTCACTTGAAGATTGGCAAGAGTTTATTATTGGTTGCTATAAATCCACATTTAATCTAATAAAACCGTCCTAATCAAACACAAACACTGATCTGAAGTTGAGTTTAATGTGCACATTTGGTGAAACTCTTTTCCATAGATGCAAGAAACTGAACTTGAGTGGTTCTGTGGCCCTCTACATGCATGTGAACACCTGCCCATACTTTGCTAAACTCTGGCTAAATTTTGGAAACAAACATTTGGAAGAAAAAACTCATTATGAGCTACACAGCAGGTCAACATGTCCTGAAACAGATAACTACAGATCACTGATAGCTGTTTCTGCCTGACTTCTCAAACAAAAAGGTGCAGAGCTATCAAATATACAAAACACCAGAGGCTCCACATGCAGAAGTCAACATGTTCTCACACCTAAACTCAGATTATGTCATTGTGCTGCGCACCATTACAAAAACTCCCTGCACCACCCATGTTGTGATAAAAACAAGGCAAAAATTACCACTTTGTACAAAGGTTTCACAAACACCATGTGGTTATTCTGTTAACTTTGGCCACATTTCCCCTCCACTTACAATGCATAAACTTCCACATAAAACTGTTTGTTACATTAAACAGGCGGCTACTTGTATCAGGATGCAGAGAAAGTGCTGCCTCAGCACCTGTCAAGATCCATCCTACACTCAGGGCATGGGAGAAACAAATTTGTTGACATAGTCTTTATTATATTAAAAACAGAAATTTCCTGAGCAGAGACAAGAATATGAGTAACTTAGTACCTTGTTAACAGCCAGATCCATTCTCTGCATGTCTCAGTTTCTTATATTTACTGCATGACCCCCCCCTCCAAAATCCTCCTTAGATGAGCATGTGCTAACAAGATATCAAGTCCATAACCACAGCTTTGTCTCGTTCACTTGTCAGCTTGCACCAACACAGCAATAAACTCAAATCCAGAAAGTCTGTGTTGAGACCAGTCTTGTGGCCTAATTTTACAGCATTACACCGTTTCCATCACATTGCTTTATCTTTTAAAGAGATGCTGCATAATCAGAACGCTAACAGGCCTACCACTTGAAGTCATAAGAATACGGTGAATGTTAATGTGCAGGTATTCAAAACAGTAAAACAGCTTAACAAAACACTCAATGACAACTTATTTTTGAGTTGATCTCTAGGTCTTGAAATTGTTTTGATAAAAAAAAAAAACTGCATGTTTTTGGCAGCTTTGTGTTAAAATGTCTCCAGGTTTTGTGGGCAAAGAGAAAACCAAAACACACTGAGTTAGAGACTCATTACTGAGTCAAATCAACTCTTTACGGTCTGCTCCATCCCTCCATAAAAACAGTCTCATTTTATTGTTGGACACTGCAACTCAGTGTCAGATTCACAAAGTCAGTAGGTTCACAACACAAGAGGAACAAAACATCCCCACAAACTGAAACTTAACACCACAGCTTAGAGATTGCACCAAACCCAGCCAATCACCAGCGGAGTTCAGGCCTTTACTGGTTGGACTCCTAACAATGCGGTTTGTGAGCTAGTCAAATAACAGGCTGCCAGAAGCTATGTGCTGCGAGGTTACTCTCAGTCAATGACCTCGAGTTAACTTTGCTGAACATCGTCTTGCAAGTTGTGGGCGGACTGAAAAAGAAACTTGTAACTGCTCCTTATAACACAAAGTGGCGACGCATTAATTCTCGGCACCAAGTGTAACACATGTCCTTTTGCTCTGTGACAAGTTGAACTGAAAGCTGCACAGCGATAAAACAAAGAGGCAGTCTGTGTGCTAAACTCCACGGGTCGCAGGCTGGTAAAACAGCAATTACAGCCAAGCATAAACTCTTAAGTTTTGAGCGCTGAATAAATATAACAGCTTTCATTCTAGGACAAAGGTAAAGCAGTCTGCTGAAGCACATGAAGAGGAAATTCAGTGAACTTAAAAGCAATGTATGCAGATAACTTATGTTTTCTAACATGTCTAGGCCCGTGGGTATTCTAAGAGACCTTCATGCTCATCTTTGTGACCCGCAGACAAAGAAAACATGTGTGTGTGTGTGTGACCTCAATGCATTACCTGAAACTGTTTTTGCAGAACATGCAGACAAAGAAGTAGTGCAGCAATTCTGTAAATGCTCACTCCATTTCCATGAACGTAATACTGCAAAGCTAAATTGTGCAGAATATAAAATATATTCTTTAATCTCCAGATCAGCTGGTAACGTTGTCTCCAGAGGGATGATATGAGAGGGAACACCGTCACAATACAGTGTCAAGAGTTTAAACAGAGTTCTTAAATATTATTAGACTGCATTTATCTTTCCTGTTGTACAGTTTTATTTTTATTATGGCTCTTTCTTGACATTTTGCGTTAGACACTCTCCAAATTGTTTCTGACAAAATATTACATTTTTTTATTTGGATTGAAGCTAAAGACAGGTTAGGAGTCATTGACAGCACTAAAGCCTGTAGCAATTATATTTCCCTCCCAGGGTATCCAGAGTTTGCCTGATCAGAATGCTAAACAAGACCTCTAATGAATGGAAAATAATTCACAAGTTTAAACCTAAACTCCCTCTAGCAAGCAATGTTTAATGATGCAGATAATACAGGCTCTTAGGTTGGTGTCTCTTAAACAAAAACTCCTATTCTTGGAGTCAAGCCCAGATAAGCTGATTTATCAGATGCTTCACAATAAACTACTGTTTGTATGTTTTTGCCAAAAAAAAAAAAGAAACTTTGCATAAAGCCATCTCAAACTCTCTGAAAGTCCCAACAGCCCTGCTGCAGTTGCTGCTTAATTTGGCAGCTTCAAAGCGGCGTGATGCCCTCAAAGAAGAGACTGTGAGAAGAGAGAGGGTCACAGTATGAGGAAATTATGCATTTTCAAAAAAAGGTGTTTTATGCTAGCAGGGAAAATACAGATTTATAAATTGTGCCTTGAAGAAAAACTTTCAAACCAATGAGGAGGAAAAAAAAAATGTGAAGCATGAAGTCACAGTTGCCACAGACACCAGCTGAATCGAAGCCTTTTATGGGTGAAACACACCACATTATACAGCTTAACCAGAAACACTGATTTGTTTTAATCTGGCCGTCACAAAAAAGTCAAATTAATCAATGGAACAAACTGCATATGGACATGAACACTGAAGTGACCTGTGAGGTTTTATGTGGCAGCAGAGTGCACAGCAGCTTATATAAGCAGCTCAGTGGGTTATGTAATAAGGCCTATAGAAAGGGAGTAGAGATGGGTGCCAACCACTCAGCTCTTCTGAACGTTGAGGCACGACAGGCTTTGTCCGTAAACTGCTGCAGCTCACCCGCACACTCGTGAAGCTTTTCCCCTAAAATGATGACAAACCTCTGCATCGTAAACGGCCTCTAGGCAGGTTAATGTACAACAGGGGTGTTGTGCATCAAGATGAGTCACGTCTGCTGTGAGACCAGCTTGTGAAGAGCTAAACTGGGTGAAAGGTGAAAGCAGAAACTATCGCAGAAATTACACCTAAATACGTCCTCAAAGCATAAATGGACTCAAGTTAAAAAAAACCTGAGGTAGAACTGTTATACGCAGTTTTTAAAAAGTTACTCAAAAATATATAGCATCAGTGCAGAAACTTGCCAGATCTGCATGCTGGTTCATAAAATGTCTCTGCTTCTAACAGATTCCAGTGTTAGACACCCCACCTCATCAAAATTAAACAGATCGACCACATGGTGGTTTCAGGATGTGTATTTATTAGCTGCAGCTCTACACATCTGCCATCTTTATCTCACCTTTTTCACAACTCAGTGACACCCCACCACCCCTTCCACTCAGCCAAACCAGCCATCAGTAGATAACGCTTGCTAATCTAGAAGAGGTCAGGGCGCAGGCGGTCAAGTGTCTTTCGTGCTCCCCCTCTTTGCTTTCACTTTCCACTTCAAATGTCAAATGTGGGCCAGTGTGGAAGGGGGGGGGGTGAAGCGGATGGGACGGTTAGCATCAAACAGGGACAAAAATGTGACAGCAAAGAGCAAACTTGGTGCTGCTTTCTGACAAAGAGCAGCGAGAGGGTTGAGGTAGGATACAAAAAGATCAAACTAGGGGATAAACACAGAGCATCTTGGTGTTAGCAGCTACATTTGCGCTTAATTAATTGCTCCAGTGGCGTGCTGCACATACATATGGGGGGAGAGAAGTAAACACAACGAACAGACTTCCTCTCTAGTGTCTCCTTGATTCAGAAGTGGCTCCAGTTCTGCAATATGAAAACGGGCATGCCAACGGCAGGTGTGAACAAATTAGCAGCAACAACATACTGCAAGTGAGGAAATGTTTGAGACTCAAACAGCTGTCTGTGTTTTACGTCATAAGGTGGTTCTAAGCGGGAGTCATGCTCCATAAGAAATCACAAAGTTGACTCTCATTCACATGGTTTGTTCTCAACACAAGGCCCTGGCTGAACTTTTTCTCTCAGGGGTTTGCACCAAGTGTTGTGTTTGGTCAGAAGTTGTTGTGGGCGTGTTTATGTAGAAAAACCAGTGAGCTGTAATGAAGTTATTTTTCTTCTACTGCTTCACTGAAAAGGCTGTTAGAAAATACAGCTGTCTGTACGACTGTTCCAGCAAAACAAGGACAGGAGAGTTGAGAAGCCGGCGGAAAGAAACCCGTTTTAACGCTGTAGGAGGAGGGAGGAGCTTCCCGAGAGTTCTGATCCGAGTGTCTCGTGGACGATGAAAGGTTTGTGCGAAAACGAGCACCCACGCGACCGTGAACCGACTTCTCGGCGTCCTATGGAGTATGCCGGAGCCTTTAGTTAGCAACTTTGAAAAGCTGTTACAAAAGCATATCTGCAAAAATGCCACACGAGAGACGGCTTTTGATTAAAATTAAAATGGCCCCAAACGACTGAAACAAAAAGTTAGTTGAATGGGAGCAGTGACAGGGGTCCTGACTGCCACACAGACCAGAGGGTCCCATGGGGAAGCTGGGGGGTTGGTGAGTGATGGCTGAGAGCTACACGTCACTCCAGAGCTGCTGGATCACATTTCCAGCCTGGTGCTCAACCAGTATGACCTATAGTAAACCCAGAAGGGCTCGACAGTGAGGTTACTAAAGGGCATTTCCACTGCACTGGAAACAAAGTGATCAGGTTATGGGCTGGGTGATCCCCAATGATGACGCTGTTTTCTCCCCAAAGGCTCAAGCTGCCATCATTACACCTATGTATATAAGATTTGAAGAAAATAAGCTACTTCAAATGCTTGAGGCATCATAAAGAAACCCTCAAATGCCTCTGATCAAGTGTTAGTTTTAAAGAATGTCTGTGCAGCACAAGAGCAGGTAATTAGGCTGGTTTTAACTGTTCTTGTGATTTAAACCAAAAAATATATTTTTTCTCCCCAATTTGAGGCACTCTGAACTATTCTGTATTGTTGTATAAAACCTTCTAATCAAAGAAAACTATTCAGAAGGTGGTATTAAGTAAATGGACATCTTCTGATTTGCTTTGAGGCATAAAAATACTGTAAACTTTATTCTAACCTATGATTATTTTTTGCAAGTTTTATATATATATAGCTGAAACAATCCAACTAAAAAACTAAAACAAGACTTGCTGTTAACCTAATGTGAAAAGTAGAATAACTCCTGCACATTAAATAGAAATTAATCTATTTTTTTTTTCTATTTAAGTTAGTACGTCATCTCTGTGACGAGGCAAAAAAATTTTTTATCATACAACTGCTCTCAGTGAATTTAGAGGGGAATAAAGCAAGCTGGTACCTCGTCTGTTCCTGCAGAGTGAGATGGGGCTCAACGAAAAACTTGACTCGCAGCCTGAGTCGACAGGGCGTCACGTTATCCATCTGCTGGCAGATGCGATTCCTCAGGTTCAGCCACAGGTTCTCCCCTTTGCTGCCCGTGAACTGCAGCCCAAAGTAGTCCACTTCAATAATGCCCAACTTTCTGCAAACCTGGAGAGAGGGTGAAACAAATCAGCCATTAAGGTTGAATTCAGACAGGAGGCACGGCGATGACTCGTTTTTATTTGAAAATAACAGGAAAAGTCACTATTATTTAAGAAACAAACCTGGATCAGCAGCTGATGTTACACAACTGCTGATGAACATCTATGGAAAGCTCGGAGGCTGAGATAATACTCATTTGTTACTTGCAACAAGTTGGGGATAAAGGCATGCATACAAAACAGGTTGCATTTTTACTGAGGCTTCTTATGGGAAAAGTCTCTTTAGGGTAACAATGTTTTGATTTCCTGCTTTAAAAATATATAAGGAGTGACTATCTAATGAAGCTATTTCAGACTTGAGGCTCAGTTTTAGTGGAGAAAGCAAACGCAAAGCAGTGAACTCTAGTAACCTCAGACAAAGCCATCTGTGACGGTGCAGCAAGAGGCGGCACTTTCCCATCATGCATTCAAACTTACACCATATACAAAAACATTACTTTGATGTTTAATAATTACAATGAAATCTGTTTTTCTTATCTGCCTGCCTTTGAGTACAGCATGTTGTGGACCAGCCTGTGTTGTTGCAGTTCATAAAGACGCTTAAACTTCCGGTCAGTGAAGAATTAATAACAATCTAGACAAAAACTACCTTACCTTCAGTTTCACTCACAAATAAGCAACAAACAACTTAAATACAGGACAAATTGAAGTTTTATGGCACAATAGAAGCTGCGCTTTGTTGCTGACCCGTGACACTCTTTTAAAATCGTATATATATAACCTAAACATAAGATAATGAGTGAACATGACGCGTGTTTACCCGCACACAGCCTACCTTATTCAGACAATCTTCACCGTTCGCCTTCGCATCAACTTCCACTTCCATCACCACCGAGTCCGGACGAGTAACGTGGCAAAGCATTTTGGGCTGTAAATCTTTGGTGTGCCACTGACTCCTTAAAATACTAAAACTATACTCTTGCCTTCTTTAAAACCCTCTACATCGAGCCTTCATCACTTTCTTCTCCCCGTTCACTTCGTGTGGCTAATCTGCCTCGCCAGCTGTAGGGTATATCAATGAAGTGCAGCGCTGGGCTCCGCCCACTTAGAGCTGACCAATGAGATACAGTTTACCATACTCGCTGCAACGTTCTAACCAATCGTAAGTCTTGTTACATCCGCGTGCTTAAACTAATCTGTGGATTGAAGCATTAGGCGCTAACGCTAACAGCGTCCCCGTGTGGCGGTTCTGATGCATGCAGCTAAAGGCATTTTACACACCTGAACTTAATGAATTTGACATTTCTGCCACAAGTGCTGAGGTAAGTGGCTTGTTTTCAGCTTTCCCATAGCTTTTTGTGAATAATTGATGGGAATGCAGCCCAGAAATAGCTGTTATAGTAGCAGCAGAACTTTCTGCTTCACCTGGTTTCTGCTGCTCCAAGCTTTTATGAATTTTTCATATTAGCAGCTTCACCACACTTCCTCTTTTCCACACTGTTGGTGCTCGTGTAAGGTGAAAACCTACTTTTTTGTCAAAAAAAGTCTGTGTACTCAAAACAATTAGGTTAAACTAAAGGTAAAGTAAACAAATCGTTTACCTGGAAATGGTTGTGCAGCCTTCACAGCTGGGGTGACAAGTAATCCAACTTTCATGAAATATTTGTGAAAGAAATGATCTTATGTTAAGTGCTTCTCATATCAACATCTTTTTGTGCAACTTCAAAGCTAATATTAGTTTTTTTTTATTTTGTTAAAGTGTTTTCTTTCAATAACCCACAGAGAGGCTGAATATTTCAGTATTTATTCTGCTTCATCACATCCCCAACAGCTCCTGTTTTATAATATATTATTCAGTAGTGCAGCATTGTGATGGAGGCAGGAAACGTGAAGAGAACTGCACACTTATACTTGAACCAGGAAGGAATGCTATTCAGCCAAGCTTATCGTTTATTTGCCAGGGGACAATTTGGAGTTGAGGCAGTGTGTTTCTGTATATTTTTCCACTCTTCCTCCAGTGATTTGGATGAAACAGGTGAACAATCACAGTTAACGGTAGAGTAAAATTCACTTTGAGTTCCTAAAATTGCATCATTTTTAGTCAGCTTTAGGTCCGGTAACTCTGTGGGAATCAAGCCCACTGACTTGAGTTATTCAGGAATTTTGTGCTCTGTTGTTGAAATCTGGACAACATGATTTGATTTGGTCCAAACTTGGGTCAATGATTGACATTGTTAGTCCAATAAAATATAACCCTTCCAGTTCCTGTGGGAGCGGCCAAAGAAAAAATAAATAAGTCAGAGCATGAAAATTTCCAAATTGAATGCCGCAGTGTCTATATTTAATTTAATAAAAATG
This sequence comes from Kryptolebias brasiliensis, assembly GCA_028566095.1. Lineage (NCBI taxonomy): Eukaryota > Metazoa > Chordata > Actinopteri > Cyprinodontiformes > Rivulidae > Kryptolebias > Kryptolebias brasiliensis. The sequence continues at coordinate 10,215,125 of JAOXNZ010000177.1, read as the reverse complement.
TTTTTATTGATTTTAAGTCTCACCGGTCATTTTATTGGATTACATTTTAAAAATTACAATGAATATTAATTCATTCATAAAGGAAGCCAGTTGAAAGTGTAAGCTTTGTTTTGTTCAATGAATGTCCAAGGACTTCCTGCAACTAAACAGCTGCCGCTGAATATTTCCCAGTAATGAAATCATGATTAATAAATCATTTTGCTCAAAAAAGAATGTTCAATTTTTAAAAGGTAATTTCTGTAAGGTTTTTCCTTTCTTTCTAAAAGAGTTAAAATAACATTTTTAACATATCGAATCATTATTTTATATAATTATTGTATTGCTTTAGTTCTGTCAAGGTATAAAAAGGTTAAATATTCACACTCCTCAAAGGAGTTCAGATTTCTTTACTCCAGAAAGAAGTCAGCAGACCTAATCAGCTGGAACACGTCTGCATCTGTCTCTGTGTGATAAGGTCAGTCATCCTGGATCGACTCCAGGCTGCTGTCCTTTTGCACCACATGATGCAACCGTTCAGTGACTGCATGCAGAGACATGAGCTGCCACTATAAAACCATAAATGGAAAGGAAAATAACTCCACTGTTGACCTGGAACTGTACTCGATGAGCGGATAATGCACGTACGGCCACACTCGCACATGCGCTTGTGTACTTGATTGGCTCTGATCCACAGATCAGGTTTAACACGGTCTGTGTTAAGAAAGAAAACTCTGTGTTTACAGTTCAAGAAAGCAAGTTCAGCTGACTTGTTTGTTCTCTCTGTGTCCATCCATCCATTTTTTTTTCCTGCTTTTCCTTTCTGGGTCGTGGGAGAGCTGGTGCCTATCTCCAGCCATCACTGAGTGGTGAGAGAGCTCCACGAGTTCTCTAAAACTTTTTCCCTCAATTGAAGGCCTGGCATTCCTTGAAGGAAGACGTATTACCTGCTGCCTTTCATGCCAGAGTTTTAGACTAAGATCATGTTATGCTGAGAATTGATAGTTTCTCCAAGTTATAGATATTTTGGTGAAACCTTTAAAAATGCCCAATCTCATGCAATATTTCTAGATGTAACATTCAGAGTAAGTGATGTTAATGAAACTCAGCTACTATTGCTTTAAGTTTTAGCTAAATAGGTAGGAGAAGTATAGCTATTTTTTTGTTTGGTAGTATTGACTAGTGGTGGTTTGTAAGCAAAATTTGAAAATGGCTGCCAACCATCTTGTGCATTTGTTTACATATGAAAACAGCCAAAGTGACTGAAACTAGGTCAGCCATGGAAATGTCTATGAAAGAGCTGTGTGGGGCTGAGTTAAAAAACCCACTTAAACTGTAAACTTACCAGAGGTTTCACAAAAGCTGCGTGTGTTTGAATGCTACGCTCTGTCCTTGAGGTGACAGTTGTTTTAGTTATTCTCTTTTCTTTCATGTTTAGCAGAATATTTAATTTTATATTTGCACCTAAACATCTACACCTTGTCTCTATGCTTGTTCCATGTTGCCATGTTTATTTACCTCCACAGACACCATTTGATATAGTTCAGGAAAACCTTTTGGTCTGATTTTATAGTTTGCAATGAGTACCTCTTTAGTCAAAAAATATGGGAGGAGAAACTAATTGCCTCTAGATTTGTACTGCAGAGTTGGAAATGCAGGTTTTAGTGACTTCTGTCATTTATGTTTCACAGTTGTAGATTGAAATTTTTGACTTTCCAGTTGCCAACAAATACAACATATGTTACTACTTTCTTTAAATACTGTTTCTCTAATTCTCACGATGAACATACAGAAGTTTGATTTGAAACAGCTTTGAAACCCAAGCCAAGGCAAATTTATTCAATTTATTATAATTAACCATAGGAATAAAATGATTCTTATGTATGAAATGCACAAAACACTGTTTCTAAATGCATATCAGTCCAAACAGGCTCATGTTTGTTCAGTTTTGAGGTTTATTTGTTTTCCATCTGGGTTCCTGCACAAACACTGAGCATTAGCAGACTTCTGGTTTGCAGCTAGGTATGACATCATGCAATGTGGCATCACTTCCCTTCAAGGCAAGTCACTGCTCACTCAACTGGAGTGTGAACACATAGCCATGCAGGGGTTTCTGTGTGTGCAAAACTGCGTGTGCGTGCATGTGCATGTGTGCACGTGACATCACAGTGTCATCGCTGCCCAACTCCAAAGCTAAAGCTGTGTCTCTTGAAGCAGAGACTACGTCAGGAAGCGCCATGTTAGCAGAGCTGCTGTAGCTGCTGCTGTTGTGATAACCTCGATGATATCCTTTGTTTTTTTTATCTACTGGGGTCAAACCAAAAGAAGAACAGTGCTGAGAAGCTGGCAGAATAAAGGAAAAAGAGGAACTGATAAAGTATGAGGAGAGGCCAAAGGGCAAGCTGCTCCTCTGAATCT
>JAOXNZ010000177.1:10175116-10195397 GCA_028566095.1 Kryptolebias brasiliensis | reverse complement strand
CAGTTGCTTTTGTTTTTAACCTTTTTTGGATTTACCATGTCCTGGATGACTGAGAATCTACACCAGCATTTTTACAAACTAGACACTCTGAGATTATTAACTTACTAGCCTAATCTGGTCTTATTTTGTGGTGATAACAAAAAAAGTGTGATTTGACAGGGGAAAGAGAGAAATAAAGAAAACTGCAGGAGGTGCTGAGTTGCCTGGCAACAACTTTCCACTTTCATGTGAGATGGCCTTCATCACGTGCCAATGAAGACATCTAAAAGTAACTCAGCATAAAAGTTGGTTTACATACAGTTATTAGTGTTGGAAAAAGACAATAAAATAAGGAGAAATGTAACTGATGAAGAATAAAAAGTGACTGCAGAGGTTGAGCAATAATTATTGTGTTGTTGTAAACTGCACACGACTGGCAATCTCTGCAGCCACTTCTCAGTATGAATATTTTTATTTACCCAAACGAAGTTTGGTTCAACACATTCCAGTAAAAGCTTCACTAAAGTAGGATGTAGTAGATTAATGATAAAGCTAATGTGCTGCTCACTGGAAACTGATTGCTAAAAAGAAAGAGCGAGCTTCACTCTCCTGCATTCCACTAATTTTAATAACTATTTCCTATTTTAATACAACAGTACTTAGTCGACAAACACAAGTACTGCTGTATGCTGTATGTAGAGGCAACAAGCTAAAACACGGTGGTGAACAGGTAATCATGCACTACCACTGCAGTGAAGAAAACATGTTTACATGGATAGAAGTAACTGACCCAAATCTAAATAAGACGATGCTCAAATTACGTCGTTTGAAGAGTTGCATTTAGGAAATTCTGTTTTCATTAAAATTTTCCAGAGTTTAGTGTAACTAATGCCTCACACCTGCATTACTTTTCACTACATGCTCTGATTGAAAAAATAATAATAATTTTCCGTCCTAAAACTGAGAACATTAAGTTTGGGTATTTCTTTTTTTTACCAAAATGAAAATACTGTATTTTGTCTTAATGGACAGAGCTCAGTGTTTTGAAGGGAAACTAAATATATCTGCTAAATACACCTCCATACTGTCTGCAAACTATGGTGGTGGAGGAGTGATTTGGACATGTTTTTCAGCCACTCAACAAAGTAAGCAGCTCCTCAAGTTACTGTAAAATATTCTGTATTAAACTGTTCTTCTCTCAAATTCTTCTCTGGCATAGAGAGTTAAAAAGTTTAGAGGTAGCCCGGGAAAGTTGGCACATTTCTGCTCAGATTACATAAAACAGAATGCAAATTGTCTGTTTCCAAGGCAACTGTACTTTTTGTCTTTGCTTTCATTGTCAGCTGACAGTTTTCTTGGTACACTTAGTTTTTGTCACTGAAGCTTTTTTTTTTGATGCTTTAGTAATAGTTTGGTAAGGTTAAAAAGAAATATACTGTTTTTTTAACAAACCAGACCAACATGGAAAAAGTTGAGTTTTGTTTGTAAATTATTATGAAATACTGACAGAAAAAACTATGAATATGCAATCTTAGAGAAAATGCTTCAGTACCTCTGTTGGTGGACATTATTCTGCAGGAGGGACAGATTTAAGATGTGTAATTAATAATATCCTCTGCTTTTGCACAAACACAGTCATTTTACATTCTGATACACTTTTACAGTTAATTTCATTTTGCACTGCATACACAGATTAATTACATATTCAAGTTTTGGATGCAGTGAGGTTCATGTTCTCTATACACCCACACATATTCATTCCAAAACCAGTTTTATCTGGTTGTAATCAGGCGTGTACAAAAATTTAGGCACTCTGTCCAGCATAAAAATGTATTCCTGTACTTAGTTTTGGTTCTGTTCGCTTGATCACAGTTTTTATAAAAAAATAATTGAACGAATACTCTGAGGTTCTATACCAGATTTGCTGACTTTTCCCCCAGCCCTCGTCTTTGTTGATATACACAATAATCATAGTAACATACTGGTTTAACATTTGTTGCGTTTTGGGTTTATAAAGGAAAAAAAGTAAAAGTGCAACATCGCTTTTCACATTCGCCGCAAAAATCAGAGTGAATTAGGTCCAATGTGAGCAGAAGTCACACGCTTTGTGGAAGATATTAATTTCATTTTCAAACTTTAAAAATGTTTCTTTGATCTTTTCTGTATTTGTATGTGTTTGTTTGTCTAAAAATAAAGTAACAACACAAAAATATGTAGTATTACTAATTAGTGTTATTTCTAAATCAAGCATCAGGTTCTAAATAAGATCTCCAATTATCAGTTTAATAATGAACCTGTATTGTTTGCTGTGATGCTCCATAACCCCTTAATTTCACAGCCCCTCCTGCAGCTCTTTCTGTTGTAATCAGCCTCAGCTAATTCAAAGTTTTATGATATTTTTCTTTAAATTTTCTGCAGCTAAATTTGTCCATCTGCATCCGGAAGTTGACAGCTGTTGCTGGTGTTTTATTTTTCCTGTGTGTCCTCTTGGGTATTTTGAGCTATGCCAAGTCTAAACGATGAAGGATAGACTTAACATGTGGATTTAGAAAATGTCTTTTGTTTGATCATTTTAACAACAAATGCTCGCTGGTTTTAGTTTCTCCTCAGAATGTTTGCTTGTTAAAATGCAATTCCTTTGGCTAATTTTTAAATTGTTCTTATCAAAAAACGAGTGGCCCATGATAACGTCGTTGCCAATGTGTGTGTTGTCTGTTAGCAAAATATTTCATGAACAACTAAACAAATTTTAATGAAACTTTCCGAAAGTAATCATTGGATGAAAATCTTCAATTTATTAACTTTGGAGTCAGTCCATTTCAAGATGATTGTCAGAGCTAATTAGCATTAGCCAACACAAAAATCACTATAATTCAGTTTTACAGATATGATTTGATGTGGAAGTAGCTGAGAGTCATTCACGACACATACTCTGAGCAAGACATTTTGCAATATAGCATGAGGTTGAGCATAATGTTATTTTCAGGGTTTGACAAAAATGGCTATAACTTAATAATTTCTCCTCATAAAATAATCTTGGTATAAACTCTGGCTGGTGATATACGTTCTTTTAAGGAATGCTAGGCTTTTAATTTTTACTACATTGATTTTTAGACTTTTGATACAGCAATAAATTGTTTTTAAAACCCACAATGCTAAAAGCAATTAAACAAGCGATTTGTTAAAGCCATACTTGTGAAAGATGCATCTTTTGATTACCATGAAGTGCTCTTCACATGCAGTTAAAGAGGAGGAGGACATGAAGGAGACAAAGCCAGGTGTATTTGTGTTGCTCTTCACAGCATCATGCTAATGAGGAGGATTATTATGTCCCCTCCTCAGGCAGTGGAGCCACACATAGTGGGTGTGCATCCAGTCTAAGGCTCTTTTATGTGGTAGCACGTGTGCATGGGACAAAAGCAGGAAAAAAAATTGTGAAAGAGATTTTGCTCTTTTTTTGACTTTTCTACTCACTTTATTAGACGCTGATCCTTTTATGAAGACAGTCTACTTCTCCCATCACTGACTTATATAAATAAGGAGGCTATATAAAGTGTGCAGGCAGCCTTAAAAGACATTAGTGTGTTTAAAGGTCAGAGCCAAATGTATTCATGATTTGCAGCAAAACTGCAGCTACACAAACTCATTTATTTTCCTCCTTCTGTGCACACCTCTTTCCTCACCTCCTCTCCACCCTCCCTTCTCTCCTCTGACCCCCCTTCCTCCCTCTCTCATCAGCAGCCAGTGGTACGCTCCAATCATCTTTGCTCCTCTCCATCCCTCCTCAGCCTCAGCTGCAGCCCCCCTCACTGGAACAGACACTGGTGCAGTCTCAATCCATACATGCACGTGTACGTTTTGTGGCTTTCTTGAGGACGCTTAACATTCGAGAGCACATGAGTGTGTGTTCCTCTGCCGGAGAATCTGCGAGTGAAGCATCCTTTGCACTGAGGAGCATGTGTGCTGACTGAGTGGCAGCGTGAGGATGCACGGTGGGCAGGATCTGTCGTGATCGGTGGAGTTTGTGGTGTGCTATACTTGTGCCGTCTTCCTGCTTCGTCCTTCCAATTCGGTTATCTTGTGAGGACAAAATCATCCTGCTGGGATGTCCACCTCACCTGGTGCAAGAGATGGGAGCCAAAGGACCTCTTGTAAGTAACTTGTGCCATCTTCTGTAATTATGAATAATTATCTGTGTGCGTCAAATGTTGTGGGGGCAACGGTTTGGCTTTCAAACATTCAAACAGAGAATCTTATTTTAATGAAGCTTTGATCAAGACCGAAGAAGAATATGGAGGTTAAACCAGTGCTACAATATTGTCTTTATTTGGTTCAAAAATGTAAAGTGTATGTGTGTGTGACAGCATAAAGCCAAGAGATTGGGTGTTTCATTTGGAGAGATCATAAAGTAAAAGTATATAATAATTGTGTGCAAATGGGTGTATGAGTAGCTCAGAGAGTGCTATGAATATTGTGTAATAGAGGATGGTGTGTCTGTAGGTGCATGCCTAAGTGTGTTTGCACGTTCCCTGGAGCGCCTCCAGCTGTACATCTGTTGGGAAGGTGCTTTAAATGGATTGACAAGTGAGCCAGCTAGATCCTTTCACTCAGAAGAAAGGACTAGATGACACACTGGTGTCATTCACTGCTGTCAAACTGAGCTGTTTTTTTACTTTATCATGGAGTCGGTGCAGTCTGTGTTTGTTTTAGAGGAGGAAAATGGCCCTGGTGTTGCATCTTTTTTAATTTTTCAGCCTGTAGTTGAGAAAAATGCATAAGAAAATGTCCTGCTGTTTGTAACATTGTAAGACATTCCAATAAAGGAGTATGTAACTGTAAGTGGTGATTAATAGGATGATGTGACTCATTTAGACAGAGCTGTGTGGGTGCGTATAGGCAGAAAATCTCTTCCAAACTCATCCACACAAACTCAGATGCGCACAGAATCACAGCTGGGAAAAGGCATCTCCTTTTTTATTGCTTTTGTTATCATGCTCTCTCTTTCATCTAGCTTTCATTTCCCTTCTCTCCTCTGTTATTTTCTAGGCGTTATTTACAACCCTACCTCTCACGAAACTCACCCGGAAACTGTTTTGTGTGTTTGGCTGATGCGTTAATGCTCACACAATAAATCATCCACCCCCAGTAGATGCCCATTGTGTGTGTTTAAAATTGCCAAATCTATTTGTTGTCATCACATCACTGGATATTCAGTGACTTGACTGCAGTTTATTATGTCATGCTCTTACTTTGCATCGTACTCGACGAGTTTTGTTCCCTGTCAAGAAGCTCCGGGCTATGATTACTGATTTACAAACCATAGTTACATAACATCTGAGGAAACGAGTTGACGGTCACATCTAAGAAAAGAAAACTAGAGATTATTCATTATTAAAGAAATAATTAAATTAAGATGTTAAATTATTTATATTTTCTTATATTAGCATATCACTACTTGTATAAAGAGTATGAAACCTAAAGATCACAGGAAAAAGGCAGAGTAGTTGAAATAATTTATGATGCAGTTCACATAAATCACTAAATAAAGTTTCCTGTGATAATTTGACTCTTTACAATTGCAAATGTGTACAACTCCGATTTGAAAAAGTTGGGACATTGTGTAGAATTTAAATAATAGAATTCAATGATTTGCAAATCTCATACACCAATATTTTAATCACAAATGGAACACAGTAAACAAATGTTTAAACTGAGAAATTGGATCATTTTTAGGAAAAAAACAAACAAGCTAATTTAGAATTTTGTGGCAGCAACACATCTCAAAAGAAGTTGCTACAGAGGCAACAACAGGCTGTTAAAGTAAGTGGTACAAATAAGAAACAGCTGGAGCAGCATTTCACAACTAATTAGATTAATTGGCAACAGGTCAATAAGAGGACTGGCCATAAAACGAGCATTTTAGAGAGACTGAATCTCTCAGAAGTAAAGATTTACAGAGGTTCACAGGTCTACAAAAAAAATTGTCTAAAAGTGGAGAATTTTTTTAAAGTATTTAAATATTCCATCATCTACAGTTCATATAAAAAAAAAATTAAGAATCTGGAGAAATCTCTGAGCTCAAAGGTCAAAGCTGAAAGTCAGTATTGGATGCTTGTGATCTTCGGGCCCTCAGGGGCCACTGCATTAAAAACAGGTCTGATGTGAACACTATCCAGAAACTCTGCTGTCTTCTCTGAGCTAAAGTTCATTTAAAACAGACTGAGGCGGAGTAGAAAACTGATCTGTGGTCAGAGGAATCAAAACTTGAAATTCTTTTTGGAAACCACATATGCCACAGCCTCCACACAGTTCAAAATCTTGCCTCTCTGATGGTATGTGGGTGCATTAGTGCCTCTGGCATGGGCAGCTTACACATCTGGCAAGACATCATCAATGCAGAAAAGTATGAACAGATTTTAGAACAACAAATACTTTCATCCAAACTGGATTTTTCTCAGAAAAGGCCTTGTATATTTCAGCAAGACAACGCTAAACCACAAACTGCATACATTATAACATCATGTCTTCATAGCAGAAGAGTCCAGGTGCTGAACTGACCTGCCTGCAGTTCAGACCTCTCACCAGCTGAAAACATTTGGCGCATCCTGAGACAAAAAATCCACCAAAACAAACAAAGAACAGGCCTGTTGAACAGCTACATCAGACAAGAATAGGACAATATTCCCTCCAGAAACTCCAGCAGCTTCTCTCCTCAGTTTCTAGACGTTTACAGACTGATGTTAAAATAAGAGGGGATGTTTTGCAGTGGTTAACGTGGCCCTGTCATAACTTATCTGAGATGTGTTGCTGCCATAAAATTCAAGATTTTCCCCAAAAATAGTACAGCTTCAACATTTAAGATGTTTTCTATATTCCATTCTTTATGAGATCTACAAACCACTGCATTCTGTTTTTACACAACATCCCAACTTTTTCAAAATTGGGGTGGATTTAGTCTTAAATTATGCTTTGAGGATTCTTATCAGTATATATGTGTATATTTGTATTTGATAATAAAATGAGTACAGTTTTTATTCCTTTTGGTTACCTCGAGGTGTAGTAGTTTTCATGTTGTGGTGCAGATCTCTCCTTCTTTGTCCTCCAGTAAAGGAGCAACAGCAGGCACCTGGCACTGAGGTGGATGTGCTGTGTCACCACTTTCCTTGCCAAATGATGGCTTGCCTCACATCTCCTCTGATCTCTGGTCCTCTCGCCTCACACAAACACTTTTCTTCTCTCTGTCACCAAATTTTATTCTTTGCTCCATTTTGCTGATTTTTTTTTTTTTTTACTTCCAGTGTCTTGTTTCTCCATTTAATCCTCTCTCCCCTCCATCCCGCTCAGCTCTCGACTCTCCCCTTGTCCTCCTCCTGCTTTATCTGGGCTCACATGAAACTTTAATTGCATGTAAATCAAAGCACTGCAGAAATAATTAGTCTTTTGTGCTGCTTTAATAAGAAGGGTCTGGACTGTTGAACTACGACAGAGTAACTGGCTCATGCACCATCTCTGACAGCTAAAGCCACAGGGTAAATTCGGTTTTTAACTCTGAAAGAGGGGAAAAAAGGAATATTTTCAATTTATTTATTTTTAAGATTTATTGATCTTTCTCGCTTCTTGAAAATCCATAAACTTAAAGGTCTCATTAAAAGCAGGATTTATTCAGCTGGATGAAGTGAAGAGTTTTAGAGTTAAAATAAAAAAAAGTCAAGAGTTTCTAAGATTAAAAACTGAGCAGATGGCAGCACAGAAGGTGCAGAAGTTTTTCATGTTCAGCCTAATATTTGATTTTGCTGAAATGTTTAATCTCCTATAAACGAGTCGGTTGCAGATTGAATTGTGTCTCTGGTGATGGTCACAGGAGACACTTTCATCTGTGCAGGCAAACATTTCTTCACACTCCTCTGTATTACACACAGAAAATATAATTAGTGCTGCTAATTGGCACATGAAAAAAAAAAGAAGCAAACGCTATGTAGACACAGTACTCGTGCATGAAGAAATGTTTTCATTTGGAGGTTCATTTTCACATTCCCTTTGAAACTATGACAATAATGGGGTTAACTGTCTTTAAGGATTGATCTTGTTTAACATATGAAAGAACCTGCTCCTACAACAAAATGTTAAACACAGATTTAGCTTTTTTTAAACTTTGACTTGCCTCCCTTTCTGGTGCTAAATGACATGAAAAAGATATTAGTTTTAATACTTTCTTGTCCTAATATTGAATGATTACATTGCATAGTATTCTAATTATGCTAATACACGTCTTTTAAGCACACTGGCATCCATTTTGGTTTGTTACTCATTTGATTTGCAGAATCCCAGGCAATGATCAACAACTCAGTCCAGTGAGGTGAATGAAAGTTCACCTTTTGTCTTACATAGTTTTCTTTTGGCTCTTCTTTTCTTGCACTTGGTTCCATCACTCCTATCTGTCTGGCACGACAGGTTTTGTTTGCAAACCCAGAGAAGTATGTCTGCTTTATTTCTGAACTTTAATGGCAAGACAGCTCATCATCCTCAGTCAGAACTGGAGGTACATTTCTCTCCCTAAATATGCGTTTCAGATTCAGCATATTAGAAAGGTTGCCACAGAGGGGGAATGAGAGAAAGGAGACAACTGAAGACAGATAATTGATAAAAAGACAATAAAAGGGAGAGAGTATAACTAGAAGGATGGAAGAGAGTAGAGCTGAGAAAAAGAAATAATTCAAATTAAGAAAAGCAAGCTGAGAGGCAGTAGTGCAGGAGAAGAAATGTGCAAAAGGGAAAGGGTAAATTGGGGATCAGGTGGAGGTGAGGCGACTGGGAGAATAAATTGACAAGAAAAGTGATTCAAGTATGGTAAAAACAGAATACTTTAAAGTCAATATTTCAAATGACTGAGCCAGTAAAGATAATAAAACAGAAAAATAAGAGGAGCAAAATGAGAGATGTCTGCACACATGTCCACAAATTGGTGCTGGTTGTGGTACTAAGGATGCACAAAGAACAGGCTGAAGAATTTCTAGCCTTCTGATGAAGGCTAGAACAACGTTGTTGTTTTTAAAAAATGAGTGTTAAACAATTTGTCAATTGCAATATGTGTTTTTTTGTTTGTTTTTTGCTGCAGCATAAAAAGCTGTAACATGATTAGTCCAGTTATGGTTTCACTACCTCTAAACATTTTGTACTTATTGCTTTGAAAGGTTTTGTCCACAGCTAAAATTATGCATTATTTATATTGTCAGCAATGCAGTTACAACACTAAAGAAAAACAGATGAGATTTGCATTTTGATACACATGATGATGATTACTGGAGGTAACAAACAAAGCCTCACTAGGAAATCAAAATGGAGGATCCATCAAGTAATAAAGATAGACAGCAGATCTGCTTCAGCTTTTCACTGGACCAAAAACATTTAACTAACGCATGATAAAAATTCAAGATGTCAGAAAAGTCCCGTTACCGGCATCTGTACAACAGGTTATAGATAATACTTATCAAAAAAGCTGGTAAGAGATCAGTACTTGTTCAGAAGTTGACATAAGGCACTTTTGGACTGAAGGCACCTTTTCACAGTTCTTATAATCATTTAATCCAGTTACAGTTCTTTTTTGTTTTAATACTGCAGGAACTGTGGCCGTTCACTTTCTTGTTTTTATAGTGGGAGTTTTCTTAGCACAGGGCTGTAATTGTTCCAATCATAAGTATTCTGCATCTTTACTGGTCACCTATCATTTGTCTTATTTAAAGTATTATGTATTATAAACAATAGCCTCTTGGGCTAATGGAGAAGATTTGCTCATATTTGCCAGTGTTGTACAGTCACTCCGTTTATTCTAGGAGTGTAAATACAAACCAGTAAAAAGATGTAGTTTTATAAGCCTCAGAGAATACTTTGAACTGTTAAGTCCAGAAACACAAACTATAAAAATATAAATAAATCATAGAAACAAGACAGGAAATGTTGCTTTTTCCCAGTGCCCCACTGTGTTCAGAATTCATGCATTCAAAATATTTTCCGGGTTTGCATTTTAAAAAGCCAGCACAGAAAGTTAAGTAAAGTATCTCCAAAATACCTTTTAACTAGCTAGCTACAGTTAATAATATTGACAAGAATTACTGACTTAACTTCATAGGTAAGACTAATCAAATAGTATTTTTTTTACCAAGACTTTGGTACAGTATGGTCAAAGTCAAGAGAAGCCAAAGAACCAGAAGTGTAATTTAATTTACTGTTTTTGGAGCACAAGATGAACTCCTTTATGGCAGGACGTTTTTTTAAAGGCTTCAGATCATATGCAGGGAAATAATAAAATAAGGAAATAATCCAAGCACGCAGAACCCTAGTTTAAGTTGCAGAATAACATTGAACAAAACAAACAACCTTTATATATAAAACTTGCACTCCATGATTGATTGCATATCGCCCACCGCCTTGATTTAAAGTTTAAACAAAGATGTCAATTAATCTGTTAGCACTTGTAGTGTCTGATGGGGATTTCTCTCAGCTATTGCCAAATTTTAGCTCAATATCTGTAAAAATTTACTGAGTTATAGCCATGTTTGTGTTTGCTAAAGTTGATTAGTTGTGGCAGCCATCTAGATTCAGGTTGACTTCAAAAGTTAATCAGTTGTAGATGTTCATCCAATGATTACTTTCACAACTTCATTAAAATATTAAAATCTAGTGGATCTTGAGATATTTTGCTGACAAACACACACACAGATACAATTAAATAATTGTTTGTCTTTTATGGCAGTGGGTGATGATAAAAAAAAAACTATGGCAACATGAAAACCAAGAATTAGAAAATCTGTAATCCAAATAAAAAAAGAAACACCCAAAACAACAGAATGTCTTTTTATTACAAGATGCAAAAAAGATGCATAAAGAGAATCAAACTGTTTACAATCAGTATAAGACTTGACAACTTCCTGAAGTGTTTAGATGCAAATCAGAAATTATATTTTGTTTTTTAGTCCCTATCATAATGAAGTTCTGTATTCTTTGTACACATTTATTTTTGTGTTGCAGCTACAAATAACATCCTGCTGCCTCGTCACGCTGAGAAATTAAACTCTTAACCGTGTTGCATGACAATAGAATAAAAACTTGAACAGATCCACATGGAGCATAATGACTGTAATTAAAGGACAGCCCTGACTGATGTGTAATTTTACACACAGGGGTTGTGGCACTTGTTTAGTTTTAAAGGTTACTTCAGCTGTGAAGTAAAGATGAGTGAGACAAATCTGAATTCAAAGACCCTCTCAAATGTGTCTCAATCTGATGTCAAACAGGAACTAAAATGACAGCTTGCCTTGGAGAAAGAGATAGGAAAAATTCCACTTAGAGTTTTCATGCTCCTACAACTGAACAAAGACTAGCTTGTATATTCACTCACAGAAACCTAGCTGTCAAAATGTTATTTTCAGCATTTTGGCAAATCTAATCAGTGTTTCTGTCTTGTGTTCTGGTCACAGATGGTTTAGAAATTACATTTTCCATCCCGGTGTGATGTACCTCAGCAGGTGGGGGTATCACATTCTTTCTCTCCTCTCCTCCCACTCCTCTGGGAAATGGAGAGGGAGAAAATTGAGAGCAGTGATGGTCTGGTGAGACAGCTAGAGACACTCTAATTAGGTCCAAAGTTGGACCCATAGTATTTTTAGGCATAAAAAGGGATGGTGCGTTATGAAGTTTATTCTTTGTTTTCCAGCAGAATTACTGTTTGTTTTTCTATATGCACACAATCTTAGTGTTTGTTTTTGCTGTCTTTTATGTTCAGGTGTTTCTTGTGTGCCTACCGAGCTGCGTCACTGTTCCATAATATGCTCTACTGCAATAAAAGTGCTCTGACCTTATCATAAACATTTATTAACTCCAAACTATACAAACATGAGTGTCAATTAGATGTTATCATTAGAAATTTTGTATTTGTAGTCTGAATGAGGGCATTACTTAAACCTTTGTTTTTCCCCAGGAAAAATGAAAAGAATACCAAAATAAAAAAATTAAAACCTAATCATTCCTGAAGGCATGCATCTTACTCACTGCCTTTTATATCAGCATTAGACAAAGATCATATGAGTAATTCCAAAAGTTACTTTCTGAAAGTTTCATTAAAATCTGTTCAGTGACTCATGAGATACTTCCTAACAGTACAAACAAATACATGCCCATGCACACACACACACACACACACACACACACACACACACACAAAATATCCCCTTTACATCTTCAGTAGTGACCAATAACTACACTAAAAAACATTTTTAAAATTCAGCTGCCAGGAAGCAGAACTGTAACCTACCAGAAGTGTTTTGATAAAATCCACTGGTTAAAAGGTCAACACTAGAAGTAAGAAATGAAATTCCCTGGAACATGTTGTTCTGAAGGCTTCATGGACAGAATATATAACTAATGAACACAGGGCAGCGCTTTGAGTCAGTCTTCGGTCAGGTGTAGGGGAGATGCTGGTGTGAGCTTCTATACTAAGAAATGAGCCAGTATCAACCCGAAGGCCCTGTCCACACGAACATGGATGTTTTGGAAACCAAAGTTTTTTGCCTCATCTGCATGCACACTGTGTCTTTGGAGGACAAACAAAAATGTTTAGAAACACATTTTTCAATTTGTCAACTGAGATTTTGGCAGAATTATGACACTACCCTGTGCTCAACTTTATTTTGTGTTTTGGAAAGGACCAAAAACTACCCAACATTAAACACTTCAGTGTTTTTTCTATGTCTGGCTCTGCTTATCCTGATCCTATTGTCTTTGAACTTTGACCTTGTGCTGAAGAGTTTAATTATTGAGAGAAAATGATGACCAGTCTCAGAGAAAAATAAATTACTGTTTTTGAAGAACAGTCTGTCCACGCTCAGAATTTTCTTAATACTGATGTCATTGCCACCTAGTGGCACAAAAAAAGGTTTTCAGCATTTTAGTTAGAACTTTATCTCTGTCTGGATGGAGATATTCTTTCCAAACCGAGGAAAAATATATTAATTTACAAAACTATTTGAGGTACTGTAGTGGGGGCTCAAAACGTGATGCTAGTTTCTAGCAGACTCTTTTCACACGAACAGAGTCTGATACAGGAAGAATAATATGCTCAAATAAGCCATGATTTTTTAAGCAGGACAAACATCTCCTCCATCAAAGCTTTCAGCTGATTGACAAACAATCAAAGGCCTTAAAAGCCCTTTCCACACTGCTGTTAAAGGCAGGACTGATGCATCTTTGTTGTGCAGTAATGTTTTGTGTGCAAGTCCAGACTGAGAGCTGGAGGTAGAGGTTGATGCTCCTCAGATACGTCTCTGAGATGGTGACTGAGGCCGCCGCATGGCCACAACCAACACTTCACCAGCTTATTTGTTTTTTTGAGACAATGCAGTACACCTTCTGTATGATAATGATTAAGCCTGGCTGATTAGATTGACTGAGATCACCTTATTTGTTCAATAACAAAACTGATCTTTGTAAAACACAGCTTATCTGATACTTGTCGGCTGCTGTAATGTTGAGCACCTCTCTGATCATCAGTGTGCGGCACAGCTGTTATTTGTGTCTTGGAGTTCTTTTATGTAATGATCTGAAACGGAGGCCAACCAGACTCAGACCTCTCGTGATGACACAAAGTGCAGCATTTTTCCTCCACTCTTCCTCACTTTGAGTTTTTATTTTTCCACTACATTTCTGTGATTCTGTAAGAGGTTGAAACTTAGCAGCATGCACTTCTATGTGCAGATATGGAAGACTTTTCTGTTTTTGGATTTTTGTCTGATATTGACAGATTTTCCACTTACTGTGTGAATAAATAGGTGTGTGTCAGAGCAACATGTGAAACGAGACTTCAGGATGGGTTTGTGTGGGAGAGGAGGGATTCTGGTGCTGTGCACGCACAAACTGTGTAAGTGGAAGTTGGATGCAACAAAACAACAGATGGATTGTCAGTCACTGGGGCAGCAATCAGGTGTTTCATCCCAATGGTGTGATGTTTTCCTGCCTCTTGAACAGAAAACAGAACACACTAACTCATGCTGGCTGTTCTACAGTATCAGAGTTGTTGTATAACACATCACGAAGTCTCTACAGTATGTTGAAGACAAGAAGTGGGAAACTTTTATTCTTCTGTATATGACTAATAGTAAGTTTGATTTAGTTTTGCATTGAATCGAAGATTAAAAAAAAAATTAAAAACAAAAACAACTGGACTTCTACTCTGTAGCTGTAACAAAAATCAGTTGTTTTTGTTTTTAACTTTTTTTTGGATTTACCATGTCCTGGATGACTGAGAATCTTCACCAGTACATTGAGTGGAAGATGTTGTTTCATCCAACAGTGAAGCTGCTTTAATAATATGCAGAGGTTTTACATGATATAAAATATATTTTTTCCTTTTCCTTAACCTCTCAGAAAAGCATTAGATGCGCCAACCTCTGCCCTTTTTCTTTACTCCACCCAAAACTACACTTTCATATAATGGAGGTGAATATAAATTATTTACATTAAAGTGAAGAAACATCAAGAAGAGCTTGTTTAATTGTGGATTCTGGATTCACAGAAACTGATCAAACCTACATTTATCATTTCAGTCTCTAATTCTAACTTACTGTCATCAGAGGACATGAGTAGAGCAGGGAAATGAGTCACAAATATATTTGTATAGTCCTACAGTAGTTGTATTGTTCCACTTGTCTGCTCCTTACATCTTGGCACACCCTTCCCATACTTTCAGTTCTACAGCAGGATGGACAGGGTTTAGGATGAAGTGAGTTTATAAGGTTAGAGATTTTTCTGATGATTATTCAATGCAAAAAACTGAATCAAAAGCAGAATTTGAGTAGTCAAAGTGATTAAGATAGTTTTGTATAGTGTGCAGTAGGATTTAATGCATTCTAATAAGATATTTTCTTCACATTTAACTTCATTCATCTCTTTTGAGAAAAATGAAGATAAACAGCCTGATTACTTGTCCAAAATGAAACGAATATAGCTTTAAAGTTGCAGTAAAATAAACAGTGAAATGGGTTTTTGTTTATATGCAAACCACTGTTGTTTTTAAGCATTAAAAATTGTCCTGACACATTATTGTTAAGCAAAACAAAACATTAACAAACTCAAAACATAATTTTTCAGGTATGTTTGTCACAACCAGGCATGATTTGAGCTCATCAGCATGTCTGCTCTAATCAGCTGATACTGATGATGATAATTTCTCTTACTGTCACTTCAACCCCAATTCACCACCCAACAAATACAGACTGCATCAGTTCCAACGTTTGGTAGACAGGTTTTCTGATTAGATTACCTTTAAATATTAAAATAGCCATGTTGTACATCTGTCAGAACATCTGTCTTAGATGTTTGTTTTTTCAGTTTAAGTGAGACAGCTTGTGGTTAAGCTAATTTATCATTTATCAGCTTCTCTGAATGAAGAGACCTGCTGCTTGTGTACGTTCATGTTGGCTCTAAAGCTGACATGAGTACTGATGAAAAATTTATCAAAGTGAACATGTGTGTAAGGGCCTTTTAACACAGAGTGGCAGCTTTGTTATGTGTTAAAACACATGTTCTGAGGTAATGACATACTCAAGCAGAAAGTTAAAAATGAGAGCACTGCAGATGTATTTTTCTTTTCTTTTAAACTGAAGACGGGTTACGTTGTACTTTGTCAAGGTTAGAAGACATGCAGTATGCACAGCTTCTCCACTTAGCATATCTATTTCCAAGGAGATTTTTCATTTTCACCTCCCCACATGCATTTCCTTCACTTGTATTGCTCTGTGTTTGGAGCGGTTTGTGCCAAACCTGTGTAATTCTGCACAGTTTCAGTGTTAGTTGCCATAAAATGGGCGTTACACCTTGTGCAGCTTTTCGTGCCTCAAAACCAACAACATGATGTGCTAAGATCTATGTAGGACTCAGCACAGCTATGATATTACTCTACTGATCACTGTTTGGGTCTGCTGTGTTGATTGCAACAGATAAGATGCTTAAGATGATAAGAAAAGGTGATAAGATGCTTTGTATTGTTACAGATAAGATGATTTAGTACATGTTTGGGTGTGGGCCTCGGGCGCATGGCATTCCATATTTCTGTCGCCTTTGTCTCTGACTTCACTTTCCTTTGCAGAACAACATTACACTGACAAAAGAGAGTGAAAGGGTTGTTCATTAGTCCTGACATGCTGCATTCTTGTTGTACATATACTGTAGTAACGATGTATTTGTTGCATTTCAAAGAAGAGAATCTTGTATTTTTATCTCCTAAAACTCATCTCAAAGACATTTTCATATTGGATATAAAAATTTATAGAACATGCATGCAGACCTTTTCATACATTGTTTATGTACTTCCAAACAATCTGGGACACTTGAAGATAAACAACTTTGATATTCTACTTCTACCTTTCTACAAAATCCGAGGGTGTGTTTCTTCTCTGTGCTGTTTTTGTTATGCAATTTATTGCTTTCGGTCTTATTTTAAATGCGCCTTCCTGTCTGAAGGATCAGACTGGCCAAGTTTACCCTCCGTCATTAAACTGCTGTCTGTTAATAAAAAAGAGACATCATCCTTATCTGTGGGTAAAGCCTCCTTCATGGCAAGCAATTAACCTGGTGGAAAATGCCTCCCCTCTTCAGTTTTTCCTTCTCTTTTTCACCAGCTCATCCAGCCTCAATTAGGTGTGTGATGTAAGCATTTTTAATTGTCTCCTGAGGGCGGGATAATTTTCCTTTTATCTGTCTGACATTAACTTTGCTCTGTGTGTAGGTGAAGGTTTTTTGAAGGTAGTAATTTGAATCCTACTCTGTCATAGTTTGATTCCTTGTTAATTGCTCCAGAGCTCCTTGGCTGGTCACTTTCTTCCATATTTATCTCTGAGCGCAGAACTAAATATGAGACATGTCATTTTTTTTCTTTTAAATCATTCACTGAGGCATATTTAATCCCTGTCTGTAAGGATGCATTATAGCTGTGTTTGAATGCTAAATGAAGCAAGACTGGAGCTGCAAAATTCTGATTAGCTCCAGAATTCATTTCCACATTTTGAGTAACATCATTGTTCAGCAATGTCACAAACATTAGTTACACAAAAATCTGGTGTAAAAGTGTGTTGTAGAAATCAGTAAGAGCACTGAGATGCAGTCAGCTAAAATATCAGTGAGCAGAAAGCTGTGTGCAGTGTGCAGGCAGAAAGCTTTGTTGGCAAATAGGTAAACTGCTTCTGACCAGAGGTAGTTTGACACACTGAGGACCCCTTGCTCCCTCAGAGGACCTTGTGTTTGACATTGTGCTGCCAGCTGCTGTCAGATAAAACAACCAGCTCTCAGTGGCTCCTGTTGCTCTGTCACAAGTGTACAAGACTGGATCACAGAACCATAAGAGGTACAACATGTTCACTTGAAAATACAAAGATGACACATAGGAGGCAGTTCAAATCTTTTAAAGTGGAATTCTGATGAAAGATTGTGGACAATTAATGTCTTACTGCTGTAGATGGCTCTTAGAACAACTTCAGTTTGAAAAAATAGTTTAATTCTGACCAGCTAAGGGCTAGTCTAAGAAGGCCCAAGACCAAAGTGGATTGCTGCCATCTTAGAACAACTCCAATCTCATGTTCATGTAAACACTCTTTTGTAACCCTTTACATTGACATCAGTTTCACATTATGTAGTAATTTCCATAGAATCCTATGATTCTTTCCTAGTATAAATAGCAGTGGTAGCAGCTAGCTGTAGCACTTCAGGTGCAGCATGTAGCACTTTAGACATGAAGGTTTTGATTTGATATCTTAAAACAAAATGTTTTAGTCTGCCTTCTGAGTGCTACTTAAAAATGTCAGACACTCTAAAAACAAGGTATGTAACCTTTTTTTTTATCTAAATCTTTTGATTAATTTGCATGTATAAAGTCTTCAGATACCCAAAGTGAATATGTTTTATGTGGCCCTTCTGACTGTTCCAGCCATCTGGCCCTCGCCGGAATAAATTCACTTCCTGTTGTTCTAAATATACACATTCTAAAGGCCAGACACCTTGCAGCAAAATAAATTTTTCATAAATGTCAACCAGCAGATAGATGAGGGAGGAATTGTTCACATTTAATCCATAAAGTTTGTTTGTGCAAAATAATCTCCTCTGCTTCGGGCCTTTTTGTTTCCCTGACAACATTTAGGTTTTACACTAATTCATTCCATCTTCACAGAACAAAACAAACCGGCACACGTTTCTAAATATCCAGGAGCTGAAAAGCACCAAGCAGCTTCTCACTAAATGGCAACAGGAGAGTTGTGTTCATAAAAATAAAAAAAAGACAAAAAAAAGTGTTTGAGTGTCACACCATGACCATGGCGATTGCATTTCTGACATCATTAAAGAGCTTACCTCAGCTTCTGTTACCTAACTGCTGTGTCAAGTGTAATTAAATGATTCAAAATCATAGAAGCACGAAAATTGTGTCATAGTAAGAAGTTTTATGTGTTTGTATTATTACTAATATGACTACACAATGAATTATTAGAACATTTCATATATTTAAATAAACACATTATAAGATGTTGATTTTTAAGTGATACCACAAACAACTTTTCAACCTAAAACCACAAACAGCTGCTGTTGCTGATGATGCCAATACCTCAAAGCTAAAGTATATTAGCAGTCACCTTCATAATTAAAGGCCTAGTATTCCTGATGGAATGCATATCGCCCGCTGCCTTACATGCCAGAGTTTTAGATTAAGATCAGTTTGTGTTGAGAAATGACAGTTGTAGCCATTTTGTTCAAACCTTGACAATAATGTTATGCATAATCTCATGCAATATTGCAAGATATCATGTTAAAAGTATGCATTATGAATGACTCTCAGCTACTACTACATCAAATTTTAGCTCACCATCTTTAAAATAGACTGAAATATAGCCATTTTTGTGCTGGCTAATGTTAATTGGCGGCAGCCATTTCAAATAAACAACTCTAAAAAATAATCAGTTGTAGGTGTGCATCCAGTTATTATTCTCTGCAAGTTTCATTAAAATCTGTCCAGTTGTTCATGAGATATTTTGGTAACAGACACACAAACACACACATCCACAGACAATGGCAAAAATAAATATTGCTGTGGATTTCCTGTGAAAGTGACTCTTCCTCTCTTTTTACTGCAACATCAAACCCATAAAAATAGTAAGCTAATCTGGGCAAGTGTCTCAAATTGACACAAAACTGATCATTTCAACTTTTATTCTTTTTCATTTTAAGGTTTAGTTTTTAATCATTTTTATTCATCTCTGGAATTCACACAGGAGGTTGTTGTAACTTCAATGAAAGGACAAGATGTGGTTCACAGTTACAGTCGTGACCTTCACCCCCCTCTCACATGCAGTTGGTACGTTCCTGAGTCCAGTGTGCAGCCTTGTGCTGTGAATGTTTGGGCTGCTACAGTAGCTGACACCTCTGATTTGCTGCAAGGCCCTGTCATGGCCCCTTCACTTTGTTTGTTATAGCCGTGTGTGTTCTGGTGCACACATTTCACCCTGTCTAAGCAGTGTATCCAGCTGCTTTTTCATGAGCTTGTGACTAATTACCATGCCGTAGACCACATCGATGAGAATGGCAGCTTTTGCCACATTATCAGGACGGGTTCTTATTATGGAAGAGGTCAGAAGGAATAATCACACCACTTAGGGTTTGTGTGATGGGCCAGTGCATTTTGTGTCTGGGGGGAGCCCTCGAGCTGCACGGCATCTTTAAACATTTACAAAGTCATAATTTGTAATAAAAAATGTTCTGTTCACTGTTGGTGTTGTCACTGTGAATGACTAAGCAGGAGGCAGAGGCCCACCTACGGAGCCTGCATGTTGGCGTGCAGTTGCCTGGTTACACATGTAGTTAGAAAACTGGTTTAATCTGTGTTTTCGCTCTCCCCGTGGAGATGATAGCTGCCGACAGAAAAAGTGAAGAACCTTGAGGTGTGCCATCATGAATCATTTGGACGAATAACAGCAAATATTTGAAAACGTGGGCAGAAAGGAAAGCAGTCAGGAGCTCAAAACGCAGCTTCAAGCATATAGAGTTGGTGTTAAGTGCAGCTAAATGTTATGATTCCAGTACACTTCAACTAAACACGTCCCTGCAGTATACTCACTGTTTTCACGCAGTAAGGTCCATCTGGAGATTCTGATAGACTTTCACATCATATGGAGTGCTCATTCGATTACAAAGTGTGTGTGGTGGTGGTGGTGGGGGGGGGGGGGTTCTGTTTTTTTGGTAGCTGTTAATATTAAGGAAAAAAAAATAGTAACTT
>JAOXNZ010000177.1:10134400-10145294 GCA_028566095.1 Kryptolebias brasiliensis | reverse complement strand
TGTGTGTGTGTGTGTGTGTGTGTGTGTGTGTGTGTGTGTGTGCGCACATACATGTGCGTACATGTATTGTGTTGTGTTTGTCTCAGGTGGCAGAGGCCGACACAAAGACCAGCCCATTAAAAGATAAGGGCGGACTGAAACCTAAACCCTGCCTCCGTCAATCATCAAGCCCCCCCCCTAAAATCAACGTCACAGTTTAGTTTTATTTGTCATGTAGCCCTGACGCTGAAACTACTAAAGCAGTGATTCACAAACCTTTCAACTTTCCACCCACAAAACGGTGGTAGAAGATTGTGACTCCAACCAGTGCTGGGTAACGTACAAATATTACTAATAACCGTAATAAACCAGGGCATAATGACAACACAAACTGTCTCAACTACTGTAGTTCTTTTTTTAATCTTTTGTAACAGTTATGAATAAAATATATCATTAGCACTCATTTTTAAAATTTCATTTGGTTTTGGAGATTATCTGAGGACCCCCGTTTAGTGGTTCATG
The DNA here is from genome assembly GCA_028566095.1 of Kryptolebias brasiliensis. Taxonomy (NCBI): domain Eukaryota; kingdom Metazoa; phylum Chordata; class Actinopteri; order Cyprinodontiformes; family Rivulidae; genus Kryptolebias; species Kryptolebias brasiliensis. The sequence continues at coordinate 10,144,793 of JAOXNZ010000177.1, read as the reverse complement.
CCCAAAACATCAGGAATCACTGATTTAAAGCATCTTCTATGCTTGTCCAGCCACAATGTGCTGATGAAGCAACTTAGGGAGATAAAGTGTCATGACCATTTTCCGCCACTGGGGGGCTCAGCAGACCTGTTTTCATCTTTGGTGAGGTGGGGGTGGGGTGGGGGCCCTGTTTGCTATTCACATTTATTTGGTCTGATGGAGGAGGAGGACGGAGAGACAGAGGGATGGGGGGAGGGAGGGAGGACAGATGGACAAAATAAATAAATAAAGAGTGAACGAAAGAGTGAGAAAGCAAGAAAGAAACAAACAAACAAAAAAATATAAGAAGGATTTCAGCAGACCGGGAGAAACAATGAAGCTGAAAAAGAAAAGGCAGAACACAGAAGTGGAGGCGATTTTGGCTGCACGTGAGAGGAAGAGGAGGAGGGAGAAGGAGGTGGGTCTAGATGACATCATGTGTTGCTATAGCCCAGCTGAGGCCTAGCAGGAAGACTTTTTTTTTTTGTTAAACACACTACATCTGCAGGAGTTGGCTCAGAGAGAAGGAGGAGGAGGAGGAGATGAACAGAGATAGACTAGGAGAGAAGGCCAGCCGAAGGATAGAAGATGATAAAAGACAATTCAACCCTTTCAAAGACTTTTGATTCACAGCAGAGGAAAGTCAGGAAGAAAAAGATAATTTTAGATTCACTGTGCTTGTCAAAACACTGAAAAAATATATTTCCAAATTGTAGCCATTTGTTACTGACTAGATTTAGCTGTTTTGTGTCGTCCCTCACTATGAGGTTACATTAACTTCTCTGAGGTCATACACCTTAACAAAGCTATTTTAACACATACTGCAGTCCTGATCATTTACAAGGATTTTCCAGTCAGCTCCCTCTCTTCCAGTAAAAAACGCCATAAATTAGACTGAAAAAAATGCATGAGTGTAGCTTTAAATCCTATGGAAAAGTTACTGTGAGTTTGCAATGTAAGAGTTACTCTATGCTCTTTGTTAAATCGCTCACTAGCTAACATTGTCGATACATTAAATACATGTGGTACTGATAAATGCAAAAACAGTCAAGTAGACACCTAATCTAAACCAATCATTTTCAGTAGACTGTCCTGCTTCACACCCCCACCTCTCATTTCCAGCAGTGAAGTTCATGTTTAGACTGCTGTCAAGTCCTTAAATTGTTGGTATATTGTTGTGAATATCTTTGTTTTTGTCATCTTTATATCTGATTTGAGTGTGTTTTGTCTTTTGAATCCTATTGACTCCAATTTGATCTCGTACAATCCTTTTAAATTTATGTACCATTTATGAGGTTAACTGAGGGCAAAGGATGAATGAGTAAACAAGAGGGTCTTCAAATGATGCAGAGTCGGCTAAATGATTTGGCCCTGCAGACCCCACCTGCCTCTGCTGCTGTGTAACGCTGCTTTGCTGACATCCCCACTTTTGTTATTTAATTAAAATGAACAGAATCATATTGTTTTCTAAAATGCACTCTTTTCACGGTGCATGTATTTTGTTGATACAAGGTGCTATTAAATTAGCAAAAGCTGAATTGCTGTGAATTGAACTCTGATAATGTCTTTACCATTCGGTTTTACACACACACCTCTAATTCATTTTACGGCTACATGATCACTTAACCTTTTACATGGCTGAGCTTGGATTTTCACAGTTGGCCGTGTGTGTGTGTGTGTGTGTGTGTGTGTGTTATGAACAGACATGGTTAACACACTGTTCATGCTAATTGAAGGGGAAAGTGAAGAAGGAAAAAGGCAATAATCCGTCTGAATGAATGACTGGAGCAGTGTTGTCAAATCTAAAACCCAACTGGACAGGAGAGCAGAAAGGGGAAAAACTAAAAGGTAAAAAGAGAGAGAATGAGTGAATGATATAAGATGAGGATAAACAAGTCAAAACAATCACCCAAAGTGCCAACAGTGGGTGGGGAAAAAAAAAGAGAAGGAGATAAAAAGAAAGCGCTTCAGAAAAAAGACAAGTGGAAAAGAATCTGAAGTTTGCCTTGGCAGGCAGGCACTCTCATTGAGATTCATTGTTGCTTTTACTGGACAATACCAGCCACTTTAAAAAGCCCAAGCACATGTCCGAGTCTGCATTAGCAGCTGCACAGCACAACAACAAACACTACAGGGTAGAGGCTGGAATTTGACAGGCAGCGAGAGGTGGTGGAAAAGAGAAAAAGGAGCAAAAACAAGAAAAAGATGGAAATATAATGAAAAGGCCTTGGCAGAAAATTGTTTTTAATTAGTCAATTTGATGCAAAGAAAGCAGTTTTCTGACTAAAGCTATGTTCCATCTTTCTCTTCTTCCTTTTTTCTGTTTTCTCTTTATGGGGTTCCTTGAAACCTGCTAAGTGCCATGGAGAGGGAGGCAGGATTTCACAGCCCCTTGCCAGCACTACTAAATATAGCTGCAGTCGCGGGAGGCCAAAACACAATCATTACTCTTCCAGACACAATGGATAGAGGAGAGGAGGAGGAGAATGAGAGGAGAGGAAGCAGGATATAATAAGACCGCAAAAAGAGAAGGATGTAATACAGAGGAAGGAGAATTCAAGGGAAAGGAAGAAAAAGGCAAAGAAAAAATACAAAAGGGTTGTCTAACAAGGATAGCACTAGTGTAATTAGGGAAATTATGAAAAATAAGTTAAATAAGTTAAAGATTTATGGGTATATTACCAAATTATGTAAAGATGTGTTAATGTAATATATGAATGTATAATGTAAATATATATAAAACCCTAATGCAGTTGTAGCTATTTGCCAACCATAAAATGTCCCTGAAAAGGTTTGTGTGAAATTGTTCAGGCTACTCTAAGGAAGGATTAGAATAGCTTACACTGTTCTTCTGTTCTTCTCCCCCCCCCCCCCCATTTCTTTATGATGATAATCATGCTATCAGCAACCTATGAAATCCAAATAAAACACTGGAAATTTGCAGCCAACACTCGACCTGCTTCCGAAGCTCCTCAGCCGCTCTCCTTGATGTCATCCCATAAGCTGAGCCTCGACTGCTGGCCATGGCCTGCTGCTCCCTGGCGAGCTCCCGTGCCTCAGCCCTTTCACTGCGCTCCCTCAGTAGAGGCGGAGGCGGCGGCGGAGGGGGTGGCAGTGGAGGGGCAGGTGCATCCCTGCTGTGAGTCCCTGCTTTCGGCCTCGGACTCTCCCTGGTCCCTGCTTTACTGTTAAAAACTGGAAGGGAACAAAGGAGGAAGTACTGTAGACTCTTGTAATTTTTATTACAAAAAAAACCCAAAAAACTAATCATAAACACACAGTTGTACAAGTTGTATGGTGCAGCAAGATTTGGAAGGAACTGACTTATTTTTCTAGCAGAATCTTGCAGCAATTATTGTACTTCTACTTCTGCATTTAGCTTCCATACTACAAAACATATGTCTTCATTTACATCAAAGGAAAGTTACACAGATTGAGGATAATATATTTTTTTTTTTTTACTGAGTCCTGGAGTGTAATGAAGCTGTGCACTACTAACATTTTCTATTCAGTTTCATTCACTTCCTTAAAATGCACAAATTCACAACAGAAATTTGTGTTCAATTTCATTTCAGTTCATATTCCAATGAATCCAATCACTTCAGTTCAATTGTGTTCCGTTCAATTTAGTTCAATTCAGTTCTGTATGACCACATTTACTTAGTGCCAATTTGTAATTAGATGCCTAGCTAAGAAAATCAACAGATTGCATCGAATGTCCAGTTCGATATAATCCCCCGTCCTGAGTGTGCACGAAAGGACATGCAAAAATGAAGAGGAAAAACTCCCTTTTAACAGGAAGACACTTCCAGGAGAAGCAGACTCAGGAAAGGCAGCCATCTGCTTGGACCGGTTGGGAGGTTCAGAGGGTAGGAACAGAGACACAAACAAATGCAAAAACACCACGCCGGCGGTACCTGCTATCAGAAAGAGAAAAACAGAGTTAATGACTCCAGTAATTGCATAAAAATACATTCAGATTTTAGAAAGCAGAAAGAGAGATCTGTTCTAGTGATTTCCATCAGAACTTTTCTCAGCATCAATTTGGCTCAGATTTTTCATAAAGCCATTTGAATATCTGTCGAATAAAAATGACAAAAGGCCAGCCTAGAAATACCAAAAGCAGTGGTTAAAGGAATAAATGTCAAACATGTCATTACTAATTCCACTTGAGTGTGGTGCAAAGAAAAACACAGAGCTTGAATTTGTCTTGACAAAGCTCGAGACCAATGCAACAATATTCTGGCTACCTCTCATCACAAAAAACTGGTGCTTGAGGAGGAAAGTATTGTGTTGAAGAGGAAATTTAACAACTACTAGAAGGGATTTGATGACATGCAGTGAGCCGAAAGGAACCAACAATAAAACAGGGCATTAGTAATACAACACACCCTAGACCTAAGCACACCTGTCGTCAGAATTAAGCAGTATGTAGTTTTGCTAGTCATTTGGAAACTCTACAACAAGACAGAAACTTCTAATAAGTATAACAAGCCAAAACAAATAAATGCAATTTAAAAAATTCGGGTTCTGTGGAAAGTTCCAAAAGTGGAAGCATCATATAGGCCACACTATGCTTTTTCAGGCTACAGTCAATAAACTGAACGGGTTCTAACCACCAGGGACTCGACCACAACGACCAAGTGGAAAAGCCAGTACAAACACTGGAGTGACAAACTTTTGGCAAACATCTACCCCCTAATCACTAAAATATGCATGATTTAAAGAGTGTATGAAGACGTCTTTATATTACTTGTCAATGAGCCTGTTCAAATAGAGCTTTGACTGCATTAACCCCAAAAGATGGAGCTAAGCAAGCCAAACAGTAGCAAGGCAATTAATGTACACATTCAATAAACCTCTTTTCAGTTTTAATGAGCCCCAATTTCAAGTTTCATCGAATTTTTGAAGCACAGAGACCTTACAGTACACATGCATTGTGTACCTATGTACTTGTAACCACTTGTGAGCATCTGTAGGTCTCTAGGGTCCCTCTCTAGATAGAAATGAGTAAAATCTTGACATATTAGTGAGCTAAGCATGAATCTGGGCCCAATAAAAGCTGTTTAATTTAGCTTTGTCAACATGGCACATGGCCAAAAGAGAAATGGTAGTAGGACAGAGCACTAATGAATGACCAGTAATGTAAGGTCTTTCCTGTTTCTCTTTACCTCCCAGAATAAAAACTAGTCTTTTCTCAGTCCTTCACAAATTCCATTTCTTCTTTTCTTCACCCTTTTCTGTCTTCACTTCCCTCCCGTTTCTCCTTAAGAGCCCATATAAGTGTTTCTCTTGGAAAGTAGCCCAAGCTACATATTAAAGTGTCACATTTGACAGCAATCTTAATTCCACAAATACACTAAGGTGTGAGCCTGCCTTTTCTGTGTGGGTGCCTAATAACTAATGCAGCATAAATGCTGTCAACTCTGAAGCAATGGCTCACTCTTGAATATGCGTGTGTACACAAATGTCCTTAACCCCGCATCTCTATTGTCCCTTACAAAGCATATCTGCCCGTTTCCCCCTTATCTATTTATTTAGCATATCACTGAGAAGGCGCCAAGCTGCTTTGCAAACAGTGTTTGTGTACGAGATAAGAAAAGGAGAATAAGCTGTCCTCATGCACACAACAAGCCTGGATTTGTTCACAGGTTTCACTCTCTCACTGTTTGTACTTTCTGTACAGTTTTATGTTTCAAGCTGCTGATACATGTGTTCCTGAAAAGGATGAGGGGAAACCTGTACATATTTGTGGGTGTGTAGTGGACAGACACAGTCAGTGAACTACGCGATGTCAGAACACGTTTCTTCACGACATCAAAGTATACAAATCTGAGGACCTTTCTGTCTGTTTCTAAATCCCATTAGTCTCTCCGCTGTCTTCTCCACATTCTACTTGAGAAGACGACAGAAGAAGAAAAAAGCCGAACAAAGGATTCACCTGTTAAACTATTCAGGTGGCAACTCTACAGACAAAGAAAGGAGAGGAAGTCATGGAGAGGGAAAAGGAAGCACTATGAAATTCAACCCTTATTTTGTTTAAATGACTGGATAGGCCCCTCAACTCTGTAAGGAAGGGAGGGGGTTTTGGTTGAAAAATTCAACAAAACGTATAAAACTGGCAGAGTATTGTCTTATTTTACACGCTCCAGAACAGGTCTAACCATTTTTGTCATCTGTAACTGATTTGTGAAAACTAAAAATATATTTCAAAAAAATAATCAGATTTTGTACAACCTCTGTTTGCTGGCATGTAATTCCCTAAATGTTGGACATTGTGTGAAGTCATCTGTTGTACCCTGAGGGGGGCACATATGCTCCAACTGTAATGCTGTGTGCGTGTGTCTAGGGCCGTGGCCAGCTGTTGCAGTGTGTGCATAAACACCTTGTTAGGGCTTAGTAAGCAAAGTGTTAATTGGGGTGGAAAGAGTTGATGCACTGCTCTGCAGTTCCATGCAACTTGCCCCTTTTCTGCACTTAAAACAAGAGTGAAAGCAGGAATTTGCCTATGTGTGCATAAAAACCCACAAACATGTTCAGAAACATGTCTTTTGTCTCTTCATGACAGAATATGTCTATATTTTTTTCCTCTTAAGCCAACTAGTTATTCCAAAGTTACATAACTCTCCAATTATCTTCTGTCCATTTTGCTTCCACCCCTCTTGCCCTTTTGTTCTCCTCTCCCCTTTGTTTGATCTTACACTCCTGCACCTGTTTAACTTCTGTTTTGTCTCCCCTTCATTAACTCCTCTTACTGGGATCTTTGTGGTGCTTTAGACTAACTGAAAACATCTAGTCCAGCCTGTGAACGGAGCATTTGTTAGGAATAAAAACATGGCACGCTTTGTTCTGGGCTCCAGTCTGGATCTTACCATGCCCGTTGAGTGGCTGCCTGGCAGGGAGCTTGCCCTTGCGGGGTGTAGAGTTGCAAGAGGAGGAGGTTGAGGCTTGGCTACTGCCTCCCACACCATGCGAGTGGACGCTGCCACCATTCCGCACCTCTTCCTCCTCCTCCTCTTCCTCCTCGTCCTCCAGGTCCTCCTCCTCCTGGGAGCTTCCAAAGTAAGCCATATTACTGGGCAAGGCAGATGAACCTGAAAGAGAAAGGAGAATGATCAGATGTTGGAGAAAAGATGAAAATATGCAGGTTGAAAAATTAAAAAGTCCTTATTGAACACAACACAGGTGTTAATATATACATAAATTTAAAACTTTTTTATCCTAATCTTGCATGATAGAAATAGATCAACATCAGTATGTAAGTGTTGAAATATTAACATAAAAATACAAGCCGCTCAGGGGTTTGAGAGCAACGCTGATTGTGCTGCTGCTTTTTAATCTGTTATTATCCCAGCTGGTGGCCTATTCATGCTTCGCGAGCAGCTCTGAACAGAGCAGAGCCATTGTTACACTCACTCACAGTTTAATGCACAAACATAATCAAGACATGAACGGGACAATATTAGAATGATGACGGCCTTACTTGAAAAGCAATTTCATTGTGCCTGAATAAGGTTAAACCATTACTATCTTCTATTTTTATAAGTTGCATTTGTGGAATCTAAACTGGCATTATTGTTGTTCATATTCATCATTGTTTCTCCAGTTTGTCCTGTTTCCTTTTTTTTCCCCCAGATGAGTTTACTGTTTTTCAAATGCCACTGCACAACTTAGGAAGCCATCAGAAATAGAACTGAGGGGAAAGACAAAGAAGAATGACTTGTTAAATGTTTTTGTAGCTGGAATTAATGCCACAGCATTGACAGTGGACTACAAGCCATCTTTTCCACAGAGGCTCTAAACTTTGACAGGTTTGTGACACACTGTATATTACGTACATGTGCTCAAATTTTAAATCTAGAATTGAATTACTTAAAAACTCTATTGCTGCTGAGCTAATCCCAAATCTGTCTTTTTCACTTTTCCTAAACAGGATTATCTTCAGTCTCTGCTTCCACTGGAAAAGAAAGAAAGTCCTCTCTTTTTCCGTTTTCTGTCAAAGTCCATAACTTTTCCTGTCATCTCTCTGGAATCTGGTTCAATATGAGCTCGAAGGAGGAGAATTGTGTTTGGCAGCAGATAGCCTGTAACGTTACCTCAGTAAGCTGAACGTAAACATGTGCTCAGCCTCACAAAAAGTTACAGAGCCCAAAGCTGTATTAACAAAATCCCATGATGCTGCACCCATAAATCAGTGCGTTAACAGAGTCTTCTCCTACTTCAACATACCTCAGTTTGCATCAAGAAACTGTAAAAATAAGTACCACAAATAAAACAAAAAAAGAATCCTTCAATGAGGAGCAAACAATCGTAAAAACGTTTCTTTGTATATTGTAATGTGCTGCAGAGATAAAAGTAAAGGAACAGACCCTTTTCCTGTTTAAAACTCTGCTGTGTGCAACATGAACGCGGGGAGTTCAGTTATGGTGTTTTAAGTTATTATTGTATCTTTGCTACTGATACTTTTTACTAAACAACGTGAGATTATGCAACATTCTCAGTATTGCTTAAATCTAGCTGTGAGCGTGAAACTGGATTTTATGAAGTTGTGAGACCTTTATAACTAAATCGATAGCATAGCTTGAGCAAGTACTGTGATTTTTATTTCCCTTTTAGGGGTTTTAGTGTTTAAAGCGCATTAATGGAAAGTAATGTGTGATTATAAGTCAATTAAAAAAAAAAAAATGGTAAGCCTCTGAGAAAAAGGCTAAATTCAGCTGGTTTGTATTAAACTATACAAAATACTTAAAAAGCAATCAATTAGACTTAGAAAATGCAATCATTTAATTAGCAGACTTGTTTTTAGAGAAGACTGAATACTCGTCTTAGATATTACACATTCAATACATATGAGGCCAATTAAGAGATAACAAAAATGTAAGGACACTGGGGGAATGAAAATTTATGACAAAGTTGCTAAAGGGATAAATCAAGTATACATATTTAAATGAGAATAAGCTTAAAATGAACAACAAAGCTGCAGACCCATTCATTTGGTCTTTGATTAGACAAAAAGGTTTTAAGCTGAAAAGACCCCATCGCAAAGCTATTAGTTAAATCATCATTTAGGAACAGAGATTATGCAATCAATATCTTTACAATGTGTTGCGCGCACACTTTTCCACAGCAGATTTCTGCCCAAACGCATTCATTTTTGTGCCAAGTGTTTATGAAAGAATACATTTACTCATTTGAACTACAAGTAAATCTAAGCTTTACTTAAAACAAAAAAAGGCAGCAAAGTTCAAGGCATAAGTCTTGTTTCGACACATTCTGTGTTAAAATGTTAGATTTTTTACTTTATTTTGCCAAACGAGCAAATCAAATAAAAATGATATCAAAATAATAATAAATATCACTTGAAGAGTATTTATAGCAGAACTTGATAAAAAAAGGTGGGTTGGAAAATATGAATGTATAAAATGCACAAGATTGTACCTCCCTCTCTGCTGTGCTTCAGCTTCCCTACAGGGGGGCTGTCATACGCTGACTAGTAACCATAGCAACTGTACATGTGTACGGCACTGATGGCCATTAAAAAAAGGACCTCCAGAACCTTTTTTTGTATTTATCACTCAGGCATGGCAGATTCATTGCCTCTAATTTGACAAATCACATCTGAGGTGCGAGAGAAAGCCAAAAATAAATAATCTCTTACATAGTGACAGTTTTTGGAAATATGACAAAAAGTAACCTGAACAAAAATACTTAAGTTCTGCTTTAGAGAACGGCTGGGGAATTAGAAAAGTCTTTGCTCCTTACCTACCAAGATGTCAAAGGTCAACAGCTTTAATTCCTTTTAGATGTTTGTTTAGGCAGTATTTAAGCCAACTGGAATCTTTATAACTTTCTTGATGAAGCAAACAGCACATTTGTTAAACAAGGGAATGTTTTCATTTTAAACTGCACTGACTATTAGCTGCTACCCAGCAGCATGTGGTCACCACGTGATGTTATATTAATTTTGAAAACTCTTACCAATATTAAAGCTTTTCCAAACACCTCTGCCATCTATCTCTCAAATAACAAAGGTGAGAAACAAACCTGTAGAGGGAGGATGGTTTTTAACTGTTTTTGTTGTTTTTATAGGTCTGTAAAGAACAAAATAGGTGCTCTTCACTTCAGCTTCCTCTCTACAGCTGGAAATCAATCCTCACATTGTCTTTATAAAAAAAAAAATCATAAAACATGGCTAATGCGTGTTTATACGTTTTTTTTAATACTATACACAAAACAGGATACTAATAGCTACTGTACTATGCGTCTCGTGTTTTCTGGCTTTTAAAAAGTGGATCAGACCTCGAGCACTGCAGCCCACATTCAAACTGAAAGAAGTAGCACATATACCCAGATAGCATAGACACACACACACACA
>JAOXNZ010000177.1:10098272-10115064 GCA_028566095.1 Kryptolebias brasiliensis | reverse complement strand
TATGAGATATATTGTGTATTTAAAATCTGCCTTAAAAGTCACATACGAACTGTTACAAAACAATCAGCAATCATATCACGGACCAGTTTATTGAAATCCTGGCATTAAAAAAACATAAATGGTAAAATACCAATAACTGGTGCTATGACTAATGTTAAACAAGTTTGAGTTGAGCAAACAAATTTTCTCACTGCAGTTTTAAAGGAATTCATTAAAAAAAATTCATTATTGTATAAAGAGCGAACGCTTAAAAATGAAGTGAAATTAAGACATTTGAGATCTGTAAGGATTCACAGTAGGATAATTAACAAGTTCAAAATTCTATATTATGACGAAAAAAAGGAGAAAGAGATACACTTTAAAGTTTACAAGCTTAATTTTTCTTTATCACAAACTCCTGCATTTTTCTATTTTTGTCAGAAATTCTTAATTTTAGCTCCATTTAGGGCAAACTAACTGGCCTGCTCATTGGCCAAAAATGGCAAAATATAAACCAGGTGCTGCTTTTGCAAGTGTGCAAAACAATCAATGTGTAATGTTGCTCAAGGTGTGGTCATCAATTTAAGAAAGAACTGGACTTCAAAAACAAGGCTTTTCACACAATTCAGGAACAGTGTTTTCTATTATAGAGTAAAGATTCTGCAGCTATTTTGTGCAAGTACATTTTCTGCAGTGTAACAATGTCCAAACAAACCAAAAGATGGATTCCCTAACGTGCAGCCATAAAAAAAAAAAAAGTTGATAAAATTTGGGCAGACTCATTAAAACTGATATGAAATTGCTATAAATATTGCCATCTCAAATTCTGGACAGTGTTTTGCCAATGAAACCCACACCAGAGTGAGAACAAAACAGCTCATTAACTTTAATTGTGCTCAAAAAATGACTGACACGCAACGTCCCCAGAGAACACAAACAAACAAGAATGGACCCATTTCAACAGACTCTCGGCTTTTTCCATCTTCGCCCTCAATCCATCTTCCCTTATTTCTCCAAAGACTTGTCTGACATATGCTGGTCGCACTTGAGTGCCCATCTGAGGGGCAGAACTGGGAATCTTGAAAACCTAGAAGAATTGGGGATGGGCAAATGCAGGAGAGAGCCTAGAAACCTTCCCTTGAACTCCTGGAGCTGCAGAGACATCGCACCAGCATGCCATCCCAGAAGCTGGTCCTGTGGGGGTGGGGTCTAATCAGATTTAGCCCTGCTTAACTAAGCCCATCGCTGTGCTACGTTCACCTTGGTCTCTCACGAGAGCAGTGGGGGGGAGTTAACAGAAAGCATAACATGGCACATCTCATGGCGCAACTTCTGTCAGCCCCAGAAATAAGTACAAGTAAAGCTGTGTTGCCGTGACATTGAAAAGATGCACAGTAATTCAAGCCAAAACTTGACCTTATTGGCTCTTTTTACTGCACTTCTAAATACAACTTTAAAATGTCCATAAATGAAGAAAATGCAACACCTAGTGACGAACAAATAGAATTCAGGACTTGATTGTAGCAAAGACTAAAAGAGTTCTTCAGTGATTGAAAACAACTGATGGTATCGTGTCTAAATCAGCACCCATGTGATGATTCACAACTATGTGAAACTGCAGTCTTACTGAGCTGGACCACTTTACACATCACCTCCCTCGCAGCACAGATTTGATCCCAAAGACGCATTTCAGGCATCAAAGTTCACGCCTTTCCTTTGTGTTAAGGAAGACATTAATTCGTACACAAGATGGTGGTGTTTTTACTTCTTGCTGTCAGAGTTGTAAGAAAAGTTCAACTTCACATGCGGCAATACAGACACTAGCCAATCCACTTGTGCTACACATCAATTCAGTGAGAAGTTGTGCTAAAGTAGCTTTGCTTCAGTACTGTTAAAAAACGAGCCATCTAAACTCGACTCCTGAACAGCAACGTAGTATCCAAACCATTCTATGGAAGTTTTCTGGATGAAATACACACAATGACTGTGGCAACATGCAGTAATCTCTTGAGCGGTACATAAACAGCAGCAACCCTAGCTAACAGGGTCATCCTTGACACACCGTCAATGCTCCAAGTCACTGCTGATTTGTTCTGAACAACCAAAGAAACAATGTTGTAGCATCATAATAGGTTGTGTAACTTTCAACTTTATTAATATTGTATGTCACAAGATGTCCTGTTCACTGTGGTGAAAATGACAAATATCACTGTCATCATAATAAATGTTTACATTAAGTCTTGCAGAATATAAAACAAAAGTAACCTATATCCAGTTTCCTAAATACATTTGCTTTTACTGGTTTATGAAATCAATAATGGTGCGTATCTGGTGTCTTAAAGGGACCTTGGTTAGATAATATGCAGTACATAAATAACCTGTACACTGACTGAGTTGACATTCAAACATTGCTTGAATTTCTATCATTTATAGTAAAAAAATGCTAAACTAAAATTCTATATTACACTCTTTGTTCAAGTAAAAAGGAAAACTGTCTTAAAACAACCAGAAAAGAGTTATTCTAGGAAGACCCATCATAGTATCCATTCCAACACATATTTCAAAGTTGACCGCCCGGCAAGATGATCTAAAATGGATAAAAATATGTTGCTCTTTCTTTCAAAATTGAACCTAACAACACTGCATGACACTTCACCAAAAGCCAGAGCAAAAGCATGTGCAGTTCAGAAGCATGACATCTGCTTTGTGTAAGTTCAAAGCTTAATCTACAGCATCAAAGGCAAAGATGGGATCCTGTAATGGGCTGACTCAGTTATGGATAAAGAGCAAGCAAGGACAGAGTTGATGCAATCTCTTTCCCTTACATGATAAAATAGCTGAAGTATCCTTCTTTCAGGTATCCTTCTTGTGTTTCCTTTGTTTTTTTCCCTCCCTTTTATTCAACCTTCTTTAACCTTTCCTCCATTCTGGTATACTTTCATATGTGCTCCTCGGTCTTGTGATGCCTTCACCGGAAAAGAATAGAGGTTCGACACTTAGCTGCCACAACTGCCACTCTGGCCTTGCAAGCCAGTGACATGGGAAATGCAGGCAGACAGCAAAGTGACAGCAGACAGTGATGGAGGAAACGACACGATGTGCATAAAAACAATCGGAAGAGCAAATCTCGAGATGTACATACCAACAGGAAGAGAAAGAGGAGACAGTCAGAGAAATGAGCAAACCAGGAGCCCTCACTTCAGCCCCACCTTTTCTTTGGCCAACAGCCAGCTCCTCCATCAATAGCACTCAGGAAAATGGAGAGGGAGGAAAGGATTGGAGGGGAGATGTACAGAAAAACTACGGCAGAAGGAGACGGTGAGGTAGAAACATGGCTACAAAGACAAGCTACAGCCAGATGGAGAGCAAAAGAGGGAGAGCTGGAAACAGGACAGAAGGAAAGGAAGGGAGGGTGCCGATGGAGGAAAACATAGGAGAGACAGTTTGGGTGATAGTAACAATAGTTAAGACAAATGGGACAGAGGATGGGAGGGACAAAACCGCAAACAAAGAAACGGTGAGAAAAAGGCAGACAGATAAAAGAAGCAGGAGGGAGAAAGGGGCTTCTGAGAAGGGAATACATAACATAATCGAGGAGACTGAGCAGCAGGAGGGAGAAAAGAGACAGGAGCTGGCAGAGAAGGCAGTAACCAGAGTCCTATTGATGTGTAATGAAACCCTGTATCAGGGGAGAGGAGGGGAAGAAAAAAAAACGGAAGGACAAACAAACGGAGGGAAATGGGGACTAGAAAAGGAGAGGAGAAGCGTGGCTGGGAGAAATGGATGTATGGGCGAATGAGCGGAAGATGGGAAGCAGGGGGGCATAATGTCATTTGTTAAATAATGCAGGGAAGGAGGACAAGAGGCAGGAAGTGCAATGGAGATGGATGTCTGCCAAGCGAATAAGGTGGAGGGTGGCAAGATGGCACAATTGTTGGTTTGGATCAGAGAGAAGGTTGGGTGGGAGCTGAGAATCAGGCATTCATATTACAAACAGGGTGACGGAGGAGTGGTCAATGACAGGTTTTCTAGGCCAACACAGATTTCCAACATTTGTAAACCTCTAACCTGCTCATTCAGATCTCTGTATATTACAATTTGCAACATACCATTTTATTACATATTTAAATCCAAATAAAATAAATTATAGTGCAATTTATTTTTGTATAAACTAGAATACAGATCTTAAATCACTACGCTTTCTACAAGAATATGAAGTAGAAGCTACCAAGGAGACATTCTATTATAACTGCATTTCAAACTCACTATCTGTTTAGCTTTGGCAGAAAAAAAAAACACTTAGGGGTTAGAGACAGATTATGGCTTGGCTTAAAGTACAGCCTTTCAAAATCCTGCATAAGTAAAATGTATGCAACATGGTACACGGCGAGATAAAAGTTTGAAGGAACCTTATCTCACCAAGCATCATTTTGTGAGACTGAACGCATTAAGTTATACATATCAGTGTGAAGAAATGTAAAAAGGCAGTATTTTATTTGGTGAACGGCTTGTACAATCCACCATAAATGACGGAGGAAGAAAAATGTGTCTAGTGGTTAGGCTTGCTCATGACACTGTTTATGTGGAAAGAATGTTGTTGTTTTTTTTTAGAACAGAGATCACTTTTGTTTTTTCTTAGACTGATGGAAAATCTTTTTATACTATGTTAGAAAAACAATCAACTAATATATTTTTGCCTTCAACACAAAGGTTTTGTTTTTATATCATTCTGAATTTAAATTGGAAAAAAAGAAGCAACAACATTTGAATTTTGACAGAAGGGAAAAAACAGAAAATATTTGTCATAAACAGTCAAATTGGTATAACGTTCCTGGTCCACTGAGCAGAAATCTATGATTATTCTCTTTAATCCAGTTCTCTGATGTCTTAAGACCCTTAATAATCAAGAATGTTTGGACTCTCCAATAATAGCCGTTTGCTTCCTAATAATGGTCGTGCAAGGATAAAGACTGCGGCACATGTCTGACTTATACATAAGCCCAGACTCTCTAACCCACAGTCCTCTAAAACAGCAGGGATGGCCCATTCAGGATGTAGAGCATGCTGAGCATGATCCTCCAAAATGGCTGACAGTTTCACCACAATGTCTGTGCGAGATGGGAAACTGCTCCGCTCATGCAGCTTCCAAAGCCTCGCTAACCCACGGCGTTCTGAAACAGCAGGGCCCGTCTTTTCAGCATTGCACCCTTTTGTGTCAGTGTGGGCTGCTGTCGTTGCCCCCAGCACGACGGGCCGCCAATGCTTTTTAATGAGTCATTTTTATTCAGGCGATAAGGTCAGCTACCCGCGGCGGCTTAAAAGGCCCCGAGGAGCACTGGAGTGGCAACTATGAGATGCCAGACAGACGCAGAGAGATGCAGCAGCCACAAGGAAGGGAGGGGGCAGTCAGCACAGGCAATGAGAGAATAAATAAAAGGTGTGGAACAAACATAATGAAGAAAAAAAACCAAAAACAAAACATTAGATCTTTAAAAGAAATAAACAAAAAAAAAACTGAGTCCCCTCCTTTCAGTTTCCTGTCTGTTGTTCTGGATGGGTGAAAAAAATGGGTGTGATCCTTCAGAGGCTTCTTTTTCCTCTTGGTTTATTTCTTTCAGCATTTCATTTGTGTTAGCATCAGCTGAGAATAGCTTTTTAGACACGTGAAGTTCAAATCTCTGTTGTTGGCTGGCTGAGGATCTTTTCATGCAGGAGAATGAGGGTCGAACAAAGACATGCTGGCTGGCTTGGTTAAAAAACACACTTTTTCCCCCCTTTCTCGTACTCTCACTTTTCTTGTATTGTTTAAGGTTTACACAGCAAAGCAAACAAAAGTGTTCCAGTAGAGAGATTCCACCTGGAACTAGATTTCTGACTATTTCAAATATTAATTCTTATTGAAGTTCCTTTGAGCACATGGTCTACAATGGCTTTCCCTCAGGGCGGATGTAAATGTCCAAGCTGGAAAAGATTAACAGCACGTCTTCCTGTTTGTGCCACTGAACAACCTCAAAGTTCTTCTATTTGATGAGTAAACTACATTTTGAAAACGAGTGAGAAACACTTTCAGCTCAATGGCTCCATTGAGTGCGTTACACTCAACAAGCAAAGAGCAGAACTCCCTGCTCACTGACCCACAACAAAAGGCAAACAAGATTCTTTGATCGTCTGTTCCAAGAACAAAACTCTGACATTTACTCTATAAAATCCTCACAGAGTTTTTTTGTTTTGATCTTTTTGTCAGAGTAAAGACCAAGTTTACAGTTTTGGTTTTGTCAGTACATATGACAATATAACTTTTAACGTTGCAAGCAGACATTTGAAAAACATATGTAAGGAATTCCCAATCCAAGAGTAAAACGAGTAAATCTATAAAACCCTGGCTTTAATTTGTAAGAAATGGCAGAGGAAGTCTCCAATTTGGATCTTAAGGGAGGTCTTTCAGTATGGACTTTGCATATTCTCCACATCCCAGTTTTTCCTCTGTCTGTTCTTCATTTATGACTTGCTGGTTGTACAGATATTGCACAAGAGATGGGTAGACAAAGATGTGGAATATTTATCCTCAAAAACATTATTGATCAGACGATTTCCAGCTACATCCATAAGTATCACAAAGAGCTAATGTTCTAACATTCCTGGAAATACCCATTAGTTAGGGTTAAATCATTATTTACAGTTATAATTATTATCAAACTGATTTCAAAAGGAAAGAAATGGCTTCACATGTCTTCACATGTCACACTTGCATCCTCAGTATTAAGCTGGGTGACGAATTCTAACTGTTTAAAAAGGGAGTTTTCCTGAGACTCATCAACCAGTGCATGCCCCATGTTTAATTGCTAGGAATAGTTGTAGGTCCATCTGATTGCATCTAGCAGCATTTTGGTTTGTGCCTGTTTGTTTTCCTTCTCTTAAACTCTAAATGACCCAAAAAGTTCCAGACTCCTTTCTACGTTTTCCAGAGATCCCAGAATATTTATTGGTGTACGGCTAAATAAGTACACAAGCAAATAAATGTAATATAAAATCCATTGAGACACAAATGTAAACTCACCATTGGAGTTTGTGGTTCCATCACCATCCAGCTGCCGTTTCTGTGCAGTCCTAAACTCCTTTAGAGAGAGGTAAAGCACCTTTCGCATCACCCTTTCTTCCGACCACGGGATCCCATCACTGTCATCCTGTGAAAATATTCAGAGAAAGAGAAAAAGCAAGTATAAGTAATTTGCAGAAACTGAAAACAGAGCACATGGAATAGTTTTTAGAAGCTGATGAGAAACATTTACAGGAGTTGGACAGGCATTTATGCTGAAAGTTGCCTTCTGTTTTGTTGTTGTCTGACAACAACAAAACAGTAAAAGTGTGACTTGAGGTCAAGGTCAGGAAATGCTCAGAGGCCAACAGGAAAAGCCACAAAAAACACAGCCTGTAAGTGTTCAGTTCTTAGCCAAGGAATGCACACTTACTTTGTACCTTCTACACACAATCTAAAC
This sequence comes from Kryptolebias brasiliensis, assembly GCA_028566095.1. Taxonomy (NCBI): domain Eukaryota; kingdom Metazoa; phylum Chordata; class Actinopteri; order Cyprinodontiformes; family Rivulidae; genus Kryptolebias; species Kryptolebias brasiliensis. The sequence goes on along the minus strand of JAOXNZ010000177.1, from coordinate 10,107,589 downwards.
AATCTAATGAGCGTGGAAGAAAAAAATTGTTTACAAGAGCTGCCAACAATGGCTGGGGCCAGTTAGTAGCAATGTGGAAATAAGATTACACCTTATTAGGCTGCCAAAGTAGCAATACAACAGGTAACACAAAGCTGTCTTACAAAAGTCATCATATTATTTAAAACAAAGTTTTAGTTTGACGGGTATTTCCTTTACATTTTGCTGTCCATCTCTGACACAACATTAGCATCACAAAGCATTAGCTTGCAATTAGATACAGGGCCATACATTAGCACAACAACAAACAGCATCTCCCTATGCAATGATGGCAGTATGTCACAGTGATGAATACTTGGAAAGCAAATTAAGCACCATGAGAGTAAGTTTGTGTCACTTATCTCTTCTTACAGTGAAAGATACTATTGCCAAGAGTCTCAACGTCTCTGCCAGAATTTATTTAAAACACCTACTGCTCATATTGAGAGCTCATTAGAAAACTATTCGGGTAAAATAAGCACTGTTAACAGCTTCCTTAGTGAGCGTCCAACAGCAATGAGCACATTTCTATTCCCACTCTGCTACTTACTCTCATTGCTCTGGCAGCTGTGTTTGATGTCTAACAACACTAATGACTAAAGGAAATGAATTAGACATAAGTAATAACAAAAAGTTATTCATCATGAACATTTTTTTTTTCTTGTCAAGCCTCAGGATGAGCGGATGTCAGCAGAGTGTTTGAAAAAAAACACTATTTATGCATAAACTAATGCACATTTCTGATCATGTCAACTCATCTCTCTAAACACATTTTTCTATATTAGTCAAATGTAAAATAAAAGCGGCTGATGGGAAAAGAAACCCGTCCAGTTGACTCAGATCGCTGGTGTCGCTGACTATAAAACAATCTCCAACACGAATGAAAACAATTACAAGAAGACATTTTACCGTTGCTGTAATTACAGAGAACAGTCACAGCAGTGGAAAACAAAAACAAAAGAGCTGAGGTAACACCGAAACCGACAATAACAGGTTGAATTTCCGAGTGAAAAAGAAAGAAACATAATGTGATCTTAATATTGTGCATTCTCCCCCAGCCAGAGAATAAAATGACACAGAAATGACTGTTTAGACACCTTCTTTAAAATCCTGCTGACAGTCTTCTTAAACACAAATGTTACAGCATGAGAACTTAGACAGCCCACTGCCATTTATTGCAGCATCGCAATAGGGTGTGTGCAATTGTGTCTGATGGTTTCAATAATGTTTGTTACATCAAAACTTCTAAATCACACTTTGAATTAGAAGTCAGATGCAAGTTCATTAAATGACGGTCTAAAATGTGTATGATTTAATTTCAAAATGGGTCTTCTTTTGTGAACTAAAACCTAAAGAAAAGGTTTCAGAAATGCACTTTCTGAAAATGGTTTTTCATTTCAAGAGACTGAAACCAGACAAAGCATTCACACCTTCACACATTTCACCATTATTGACAAGTCTGAATGTTTTGCTTGTTTACAGTGTTTGTGTTTTTTCTTCTTCAGCAGATAAAAATTAAATTTCCCACTGTTTTCATTTTGAAGGTCTGCTCAAGGACCTCAAGGGTAAGACTACAGAGCTTATGAGTGGGGAGCTAAATAAAAAAAATGAAAAAAAGTGTCTGCACATGATGGCGCTGATGGGTGTCAGACATGTCTGCCTGAACGCAGTAATATAAAACACACAAAGAGAAGCAACCGAACCAGATGATGCTTTTTAGCTTCTGAAAAAGCCAAATGGGTATGTTTTGCGTGTAATGTGCCGACGCTCATTACACTGTCATATGTGAGCATGCATGTACACATAATCAGAAGTGAGACAGGCGGCGCAAGTATTCAATTATGCCATTTCCTCCTGTAGTTAATGTCATCTAATCCATTCTGTGTGTGAAATGTGTGTGCGCAAAAGCCTGTCAGGTAAGCCCCAATTACCTAGACAGCTCACTAGCACTCCTTTACTCATGATGTGGCACAAGGCCAGCTGTACACTGACACACACACAAAACTGACAGCAATTCTCATGGTTACAAATATTCTCACACATACTGCTGCCAGTTAATATTCACAAATACCCCACAGCCGAGCTTAAAGGAAAATAGTCTGCTCTCAAAAGCTGACCTCAAAGTTTGTCTACATTCCTTTTTTTTCTTCTTGTATTCTCTGTGGTTTTCTCACAGTTGTTGGCAGACTGCCACAGATATTTCCTGCACTGTTTATCCACAGCAACAAGTGCTGGATGGAGAGAGAAAAAAAGAAAATAGAAATGATAAAAAAAAGGAAATGACTGATTTTTCATCAGGAAAGAAAATAATAGCAAGAGTAGCAGAAGCTTCACTCCAAAACCCTGCTTTGAAACCTAAGATCAAGTAAACAGACATTCGCAAACTTTGCTCAGTTGCAAAGTAACTTAACTTTTTGTCCTGTATGGTAAAGTCCTATTTGCTTTGTACAATGTGTTCCTCTTATTTCCTCCTGGAGCTTCAGCCACAAAACCACTAAATCCAGAATTGCAGTTCAGCAACAATTTGAAAAATCTACCTCCCAGAAGATAAGGAGGGCGTGACAGAGGAAGGCAAACAGCTACTCAAACAAGCAACAACACAAACGTGTTGCACCTCAGTATCTCGGTCGAATGTTGCTGTGCATGTGTGATTGTCTGCTCTGCTGAGGCATTACCCAATCTCCTCTTACACAGAAAGCTTTCACACAGGTTGCCACCTGGAGCTGACACACATCTACACCCCAACCTGCTCCCAAACAAGCGGGTGGAATGAACACATAATGAGCACAGGGATCTTTTCAGTGCACAATCACAAAATGCCTCAGGAACGTTGAGCACCCACAGTCACCCAGCAACTATTAAACCCAAACTATTTGAAGACACAGACAATCAAACCTGTTCTAAACGCACACACAAGCACATACACACACACACAGATGTTGATCTTTTCCATACAGATCACGTGCAAAATATTTACATAGCTAACTCTCCTCCAATGTCTGTTGTTTTTGCTGATTTTCATTGCAATCCTAATGAAATCTTGTAGATATCCAATAACTAGACATCCTAAAGGGGTGTTTTGCCAGCAACAGAGCACAAACTGTGAACAAAATAAAACAAATTAATCTAATGTTAAAAAGGCTGTCTGTAGTGTGCCAATGATAACGTCTTACAGCCTGAAGAGGATTAAAATTATCACAGTATTTGATTCAGTTTTTAAACTTAGACTGATTTTAAGGGCCCTTTCTACAAAGCCGATGGGGGGGAAAAATCGTAAATCGTATTTGTTGTGTGAAGCAATGGTTGCTGAAAAAATATATTGTGAATATACTGTTAGATGACAAGCACAGGCAGAGAGACCTGTATAATGAGTAGCAAATGTACAGAATGTTGCTTGAAAGCTTAGAAACCATGAATATCTCATTTTTAGCATCAAAATCCAATCTGGTTGCTCTTATTCAGTGAAGATAAATGAAAATATCTTCAGAGAGCATGGCTAACTGCCAAATTAGAATATTACACATATCTCGATTAATTTGATACAATAAGATGTAGAAATAAAAACACAAACAGTTCTTTCAAGCATATCCTGAGTGCTTTGTGTGTTGTGCTCTGAACCTGTGTTAAAGGGTGACAGAAAAAAAAAAAAAGGCCAACGTGTTTGTCTATGCGCTGCATTGTAAAACAGAGATTAAAAGCTCTGAGCTTACAGCAAAGTGTTGTATATTTTCTCAGATGTGTTTCAGCCATTAATAATCACTTAATTGTTAAATATATACTAAATCCGGTAAAATATTCATATGCAGCAAACAACTGGATTTGGCACATTTGCATTTCAGTGTAGCATGTGTAAAACATACAGGATTTTTCCATGTGTGTGTGTGTGTAGGCGTGTGTGTGAATGTGTATGTACACAATAGCTGTTCCAAAAATAGTGCTGTGCTGTTGCCGACTGTGCAGACGTCACAGCAAAGGAATGTGGGCCATGAGCCAGCTGCGATCTGCTCTACAAAACGGCACCAAAATCTGTTATTCTAACACACATTTCCTCTTGAAGAAAACGAGGGGATGAAAAGATGGATGGATGAAGCAGAAATATTATTTTAACAAAGCTGGGGTTACTACATTCAGTAGTCACGACAGTATTCCTCACATCTTTATCTTTTGCACTCGTTTGTGAACACATGGCTCCCATATGACTGGCTACATGGATACGACTCCTCGGAGTTCTCAAGTGCAGCAGATGACCAAGATAATAATTACTTCATTCCCAAGTATATCATTGTACAGGTCATGACCAACCATTTGCAGATTAGAAAACATTTATGGCATCTTAATTATAGCCTTGTGGAAAAACAAATACATGTGCAAAATCTTTACAATACCACAAAAGACACAAATTCAGCTTGAGGGGTCTCTTTTCTTTAGAGCAGGGGTGGGGGACTCTGTCAGTTTTACAGATATTGAAGCAAACCTGTATTTAAAAAAAAAAAAAAAAGATTCATTTGAAAAAGTAGTAAACTCAAACTCCAGGTGTTTCCAAGCTCACTTTTAAATACTGGCAATGGTTCACAAAAAAATACCCTAGTCCTGACCTTACAGCAGCATGACCTGCAAACAACTAAGGAATTTGGTAAAACCAGGTCAACTTTCTTTATACATAGCACTTGTTTAGTCCCAAAATTTACATTCCAATCTTAACTACATCCTGGTAACTGGCTCTTACAGATTCAAGCAGACCGGATGCTTAGCTCAGCTTGGAGCTTCAGAGTATGGGCGAATGGAACAAGGTTTTGGGGGTTACCAGGGACAAGAGGCCCTATATAATCTCCTCATTATGCCACAAGCTCACTGGATTGGAATGTGTGCAGCTACAGGGCCTTTTCTTTACACTGTCGAAATATGAGACCGTTTCAGAGCATTTCCATGTGCAGGAGATGAGGAGTTTAAAGCTTCAAAGTCTGAAAGTAACTCATGCAATAGAGTAAACTGCTTAAACCACAGTTTTCCAAACAGTTTTGAGCATAAACTGATCAGCCATCTCATTATAATTACTTGCAAGTCATGTAAACCATTCATCTTTTTATAACAATTGTTTGATTGGGTGAACCTGTATCTAAAGGGAAACTTCAGAGGGAACCAGCTTCTAGATGGTTTGGTTAGTCTTTCACCCTAATAGCCAGGTCAGTTAACCAAGTTGCACATCTGGAACGTTAAGTTTCCTCTGGCTTTGTCCTGCCCAAGCACAGTCTACCATCTTTCAGGTCCTATCGCTTTGATACCCGTCAGAACGTTTTAAGTCGAGTCGTTTAGCCGCAACACCAACCCAGCTTAACCTGAGGGAAACATTGCAGTGAAAACCACAGAAGAAGAATGCATTTTCAGGTAGCAAAATAAGTAACTAATTGAAGGTAAATTCTAAATTAAACATTATGAGTTGTTTCAGTTCATTGCAATTACTTTTACACATTGGATTTAGTCAAGATTTCCTGATGTCTGGCCTCTTCTCAAAACATATAGTTATCCGAGTGTGTCTCCTACATTTGCAAAGCAACCAGTTGCTTGCATGTGTAGCGTTCAAAAACTGTGATAAATTGCAGCACTCTGGACTGCATGTCAGGGGTTTCTAGGCCATCTGTAAGTTCTTTCTACAGAAAATAAACTAGGTTACACCCTCCCTGATTGGGCCTGCACTAGTTACTTCAGTTTAAGCTGAAAAATTGGTGCCTCTGTCAAATCCCAACTTTTTTTTTTTTTTTTTTTTTAAAGGAGTTACTAGCAAGTATCGATATCAGCAAGTATTGTCGTCATTTCTTCTTCTTTTTTGTCTTTTTCTTGTTTTGATTCCAGGGGTATTTTTAGTTGAAAAAGTGACAAAGCACAAAAAGAGTTTAAGGTTTTGTTTCCGTCTCAGTGCCTGGCACACATCACCAAAGGAGCCTTATCACAAAGCACCGGGCCCAAAGCAACTGTTTCCTGTTTATTTTGTGCCAAGCATGCCAAGAAAGCATTGTAGAATGGTTGCTGCGGGAATTTTAAGTGTCCCTCATAAAACGAAATGTTAAAGTAATGGTATGTTTGCAGTTTCAGAGAATTGTCGCCATGGTTTTTAGGGCTCAGCTGAGGAAAATTCTTCAAACTGATGCAGCTTCAGAGAGCTGAGCCACGCCTGGTCTTACAGAAGACGAAATACAGGTCTCATGGTAGAACTGTGTGTTAAAATATGCTATAAAGAAGCCTTTGTGAGTGTATGTGTGTACTCTGATTGGCTAGGTTGTATAACAAATAGCTCCATTTCAAAAATAAACTGCCCTGTTCAACACACTTACACTCCAACTCTGTCATATCATTTTTATTTTGGCTACAAGTTAATAACCAGAGGTTTCGCCAACTCCAAGATCTTATGAACGCAACATCCCAACAAGCTGTCATTCATCATGGTAGCAGTAGATATGGCTGCTATGGATCTCGTTTAACAAAACTGCATTTCTAACCACCTCACTCCCAAAAAAGGAAGAAAAAAAAACCTGTTCTGCTAAGACAGATATAAAACACACGTTCTTATCAACAGAAATACTTTATCTAAATTCATACAGCTGAAGCAATGTGCTCTGTAGGGTATTTGTCACAAGTTACTATGCTTCTCTGGAAATTATATAAATCCATTCACTTTATAAACCTTCCTGACAGGACATTTATTTATCAAGATTACTGTTGAACCTCAATCATTCAGAGCAGAATGTTGTAGTATATAAAAAAAAATATATGACTGCATTGTAAAGAGCTATCTGCGTTGCCAAGGTAGTGTGTAAAACAAGAAAAACCCCAAAACAAACAATCAGATGCTGCCAAATGCTTGATGCCACAACAGTCCTAATAAAGAGGTCTTTAGAAGTTATCGCTTTATTGGCAAATTACAAATAGAATACAAACAGCAATAAACTAACACATATTGAACATAAACTTTGATTTCTAAAAGGGACTTTGGATAAGTTTATGCTCTCTAGGGTCATAAAAATAACTTGTGCTGAGTAGCAGGTCATCTGTTGATGCTGCATTAAAAAAGGAAATAAAATCCACACAAAACCACCACCTGGTAGCCAACAGCTTATTAACAAAGTCAGTTGTTCTATTAAAATAAATAGAGAGTATGATCGTGATGATCCTACCGAAGACAAAATACATCGAATGCTTGCTGTGGCTAGATGTGTGCAAACATATGAGACACATTTAAAGCATATGGAAGACACTATGTTACAGTGTGTACCATGCCACAAAGCTGAAGCCTCCCCCCACACGCAAACTCAGGGAGGAACAGGAAGGCCGAAAGGGGAAACGGAGTAACCTCATTAGCCTTGTGCCTCGTCTGCCAGGAACAGCCTGCAGGCTTGTACAAATACACTGAAAACTAATGGCCTCTGGTCAGTTTCTGCAGCACCTGTTTGCTACTAAGGGAAGAAGCCATTTGTATAGAAGCAAGCTGAGGGAAAACACCTGAGGGAGATTTCTGCAAAGTCTTGAGACAGCCAGATTCAGACAGACTGTACAACTACATCTGGAAACCAGTTAGGCAAGCCTGAAAATAATCAGTCCAGAAAAGGCACACAAGCACAATCACACTTTGCTCCACTTACAGAACAATAACTACAATACCAACAACCCATCGCCTGAGGCTTTAACCTCATTTAAACCTGAAACATTGTGCGCAGACACACACTGTATGAGCTGCTTTTCTGGAAAGACTCATTAATTCCTCTTCACAACAAGCACACTGAAAAGATATTGAGTGTGTGATGAGGACCACTACTTGTACACACAAGCAAAGAGCCACACGGTAACAAGCAACAAGCTAGATCAATCCAAATGAGAACTGAAAAAAGAAGCCACTTCAGAGGCATTTCTTACTTGCTTAGAGACACCTGAAATGCTACAATGTGTACTTGAGTTGTGCTTGGATCTGTTTTTAAATGTGACAGAGAAGCAAAGACAAAACAGACGGCCTCTAGGCTTCCCTGTATCGTTTTCTCAAGTTCTTTTTGTATTATTAACGACCAAAATAAATCCAGTCTTTTTGCCAGAAAACTTAAAATGCGTCATACATTTTTGTTTTTGTAGTGAAGTAAATTGTTGTGTTTTTTGCCTAAAAATAATCTAAAATCTTTTGGTTTTATCTCATTTCTAATCAAACAAAACTTTGATTTCTAGGGTCAAACAATATATGTTTTTGCACATAATTCCTTAAAACTACTTTCAGCATCCTTATGCAAAGACACAGAAAATAGCATTTCCAGCCTAAAAGCTGCATCACATCTGAATTACGATACAGAATGAGGATTCTGGGTCATTATAATAAATATTACATAGAACAAAAAAAAAAAAAAAGGTTGAGAAAGAGCTGACCAAGCAACAGACAAATACTAAGCTCAAATGCACCACAACATCTGAATCTATGCTGAAGAGTAGACAGGAGGGTCTTGTGTGGCCATTCTGGGCCTGGTGCCGTTTGGCAGCTGTTGGCATCACCCCCTCTGCAGCTGGTGGCAATATTAACCCAACTGTTGGCAGACTGCTGCTGGTGGGGGGTGGAGGAAACACCTAGTCAGGGCTGCCTTGTGGCACAGCTTTTTGTATGAGTGTGCATGTCCTGAGTTGCCCTCCGCTGGTCTGGATGCATGTCCATACTTGTGGTTAAGTCAATTTAGGGTCTGACTTTGTATGAAACTTTGCACACATGCCCTGTGTGTGTACACTATATAGAAACTACAAGCAGCTGCTTGCAGAGCTGAAAGTCGAGAGGATCCACACCACAAACAAATCAGACTGAGGAAAATCCAAATGAAGTGTAACCTCATTATCAGTAAATGATATATGCTCTATATAGCACCTTTTACACTTCTAAGTTTCACAGTTTATTTCTCATTCACTCATGCACACATGCAATGTTTTTTTTTATTTTATTCTTTTATTGTAGACATTGCACTCAATTTCGCAGAACTTTTTCTTTACAGCCACAGACGGATAACTTTATTGGTTCCAATGTGCCAAGCTATTCTGTTTGGAGGGCAAATACTCTACCTGCTCATCCATGACCAACTCACTGCAGATACAACTTAATAGGCACTGCCACTAGAATTACTCATTTAGATGATCTGCATAAAGAACAATGACACAAAGTGAAAAATACTACCACAAAAAGACTTTCCTAATAAAGAAATAAATAAAAAATGAAACACCAATCCAGTCCTGGTCCTGGAGGGCCTCAGTCCTGGTCCTGGAGGGCCTCAGTCCTGGTCCTGGAG